>VZRV01005576.1:2203494-2276183 GCA_013398115.1 Falcunculus frontatus | reverse complement strand
AAAAAAAAAAAAAAAAAAAAAAAAAAAAGAAAAATTACTGCAATGTTTCTTCCCATATTGTTCTCAATGTACCTTCTACAAGGCATGAGCAGTTCCACAAAACTTAGTCTCATATTTCCTTGGCTGCACTCATACAATAAGAGAATATTGGGGTAACTTCCAAACTAGCTCTTCTACTGAAAGCTGTATTTAAGATGAGACTATTCTAAGTCAGAGCATTATCTTTAGAAAAGAAAATTGCCAATCTGACATCTAGGCAAGAAAATATCCCTTGATTAAAGCTCACAAATGAAAATAATTCATAGGTCCTAAAGATGATATTTTCCTCTATTTAATTTCCTCTTCTTCTTATTTAATATTAGTAGCTTATCAATTCTAAAAAAAAAAAATTGATGAAGACAAAGAAAGCAGATCCAAGTCTAAATTTCATTGGTTTAAAACTAACTTCACCTTCTCTGTTTTATAAATGTTTATCTATCTATAATATTTACTTTATTCTGGAATGCTATATATACATATATTCACAGAAATATTTATATAATTCAGATTCCTAATATTAATTTCAAAGAATTTAATAGAATTTCACAGAATTCCACAGAACTAAGCTTGGAAGAGGCTACTGGTGGGATCATCTGGTCCAACCTCCCTGCTCAAGCAGGGTCATCCCCAGAGCACATAGCACGGGATTGAGTCCAGATAATTCTTGAATATTTCCAATGAGGGAGACTCCACAAACACTCTGGGCAATCAGTTCCAGTTTGTGGCCACCTGCACAGTAAAGAAGTTCTTCCTGGTGGAACTTCCTGTGCATCAGTTTCTGCCCATTGGCTCTTGTCCTGTTGCTGGGCACCACCAAGCAGAGCCTGGTCCATCCTCTTGACACCCTCACTTCAGATAATTAACCATCGATGAGGTTGCCTCTCAGTCTTCTCCAGGCTAAACAGGGCCAGTTCTCTCAGCCTTTCCTCACAAATGACGTGCTCCAGTCCCCTAAACATCTTTGTTGCCCTCCAGTGGACTCCAGGAGTTCCATGTCGCTCTTGTACTGAGGAGCCTAGAACTGGACACAGCGTTCCAAATGTGGCCACATCACCAGGCATAATCATCTCCCTTGACCTGCTGGCAATGCTCTTCCTGGGTTTAAGAAATTTTAATCTTAAGAATGCTCTTGCAAATGTTTAAAAAGTGCTCATGCAGGATTTGGAGATATGTTTTTGCCTTTGCTTTTTGAATGAAACAGTTCAAATCGTGTTTTTCTGAGGAGAAAGAAAGCAGTTGCAGAAGTTGGGAGCTAGGCAGTAAGTGAGGGAAAGTAATGCAATACTGACAGAATTCCAGTCCATTTAAAGACAAAATTCTTGTTTTCTTCACTTTGGTCCCTGTTTCTCAGCAGTCTTGACAAATATTTAATTTCTTTTGGAATTATATTATTTTTCCAATATTAACCAATACCAGAGTCTCAGGAAATAATACTCCACAAGGGGAAACGACCATGGCCGACCAGACTACTGATACTATAATCAAACTTTGGTTGTGAAAACCTGAGCATTTTTACTGATCTTTTCCCCTAAACTATCGACCTAACAAACCTATCAACCCTCATTAGTATCTCAGGAGAAGCATATGCAGCATACTTCAGTCATGATGTGACCTTGTTACATTTTTAAGTTGTTAATCTGGGTTTGACCTCTTACTTTTATTGAAAACAGTAAGTCACAGGTTGAATGAAGTTCTGCTGAGCCAACACTTAGGTGTGAAAGATGCCTTTCTGAGCAGATTTCAAAAACAATTCAACTGTTAAGTACAGAGATTAAAAACATTTTTTAAAGGCCTTTCAGATATATTGACTTGAAAGTAACTCTTTTTAATTTCACCACTGTCAAATTTTGAACACAATGTAATATTTTTTCTTGAAAAAAAGGTCATTACTCTTAGCATGTCTTCATCTGGGGAAGGTTTTCACTGTTCATGGACTGCGATTACATTACTGGTGTGAATTAGATCAGATTATAAGAATTTAAAAATATGTAATAACATATGTAAGACATTTCAGTATTTTCAAATTTATTGTACAGAATCTTATCATTTTCTGGTGATTGATAAAATTGAGTGAATATTAATTAACCATATTTCAGCTGAAGGTCATTTACACAAAAATATTTACTATAAGCACAAGAGACAAAAGTCTTACATAGAAAAGAGTCTGTCTTTTTCCACATAGGAAAACTGCATTCTGGCACATCTAGCTGCAATTAGGGCAATTGCACCAATTCCATTCAATATAATATGTTAAACCTTTCGGAAATTGTCATCAGATTTTGGAAACTATATTCACCTGGTCCTGCGTTGGAACATGTATAAGTGAAGGTATTTATGATAAAGACAGCAGAGCCTATAGGAAGTGCGTTATCATTATAGCTGCAAATCCAACAGGAACGGAAGGAGAAAAAATAAAATTAATTGGCAGAAGACTCAAAGGTATAATCTAGAAGTCTTGTTTCACTCTTTTTCTTGTAGTTTCTAATCTGGTAGGTTTGTTTGATTTCATGGAATCCAACCTGGATAAAATAGAGTAGAAGAATCAAGGGAACTTCAGCCAACAACAGACTGATTTTCATGAGGATGTGTGGAATGAACATGAGCGGATTTGTGAAGCAGCATAGAAAGGAGCTGTAGAAGACAGAAGAAGGCTCAGCATCCTTTAACTTGCAAAAAATGGGAGATCTGAGAGGTCCTTGGTACAGCAAACCCCACAGGTTGAAGGTAATGAGAGTTACTGCCTCACTGAGTTGAACACACGTTGTAAGATTTAGGAACAGCTGGTGATTCATTATGTTGTTCTTTATGTCTTACTCCACAATTTATTTATCATTTTGAGCCTTACTTTCTTGAGACAACTGAAAAACCCAAACAAACAAAATAAGTCAAAGCAACAATACCCACAATTTTAGAAGTTATTTGACTCTGAAAATACAAGAGCAAAAATCTCAAGTCTTTTGTTGCTCTTAGATCAATCTGCATTGGAGAAATTACACTGTCTTGCATATAAAAAAGATTAATTCTGGCAACACTACTGTGGTGTATCACCTTATCAGGCTATGGGTGGAAATTCTATTGCTTTGAAGAATTAAATGGACCATTAAACTAACCGTTTTGGAGACATGGATGGATTGACACTCTGCAATGGTATTTGAATTAGCCACTTTGCTGTCTCTGGCAAATGTTTCCAATTTTTTTTCTGACCTAGCCTTAGGCTGATAAGAAAAGATAACATGAACTTAAGAGCCATGGCAAATTAGTTTATCATCACTACTAACACTACCCTCAAACACTTCAGGAAGCCTTCCAGCGAGGATTAACAGTATAATAAAGTTGCATCTAACATTTCTTGTGTTCATTTATCTAGAATGTTTGCTGGCAATGTTGAGTGTATCTTATTAAAGATATCTGCACAATTACCTTGAAGGAATAAAGCTTAAGCCTATTAAATTACTAAACATCCAGGTTCCATGGTGAAGAGGCTTGTTAATGTTTGGAGGGGTAGGGGCATGGATTACCAGATGCGTAGATTATAAACTCACTATTGCTCATTCATGCAAATTCCGGTTTGAATCATGCCTAACTTCAAAACCTATCAGAAACTCCCTTTATCTGAAAATGTGAACAAGAAGCCTGTGAGAATAGTATCCAGAGGGCTTCCTGTCACAGCTGAACTGATAATATTGTAATGAAAGGGAGTTTCATCATTCCATGTCTTCAAGGAACAGTAATATTATACAACAAATTACATCAACTAGATTTGGATCATGTTTGTGCTGTTGTTTCATCTTTTTATTAATTCATATTTTCTGTGATCCTCATGCAGCAATATAGGTACAGTTCTCTGAACACAAATATTCACTCAGCATCTGCATTTTACAGAAAAGGGTAGTGCTATCAAATGAAGATTTCGAGGCACTTCAAGGAAATGCCAGAGACATGAGACTCTTGTTTAAGCTTGTGCTTCTTTCTTTTATATACTGCAGCTGACCTCATGGTTTATAGCATTATAAGGAAAATTTTCTTTTGCACAAAACATTTTCATGTTAAAAAACTTGCTAAAAGACTATTACTTCATCAAGTGTAGACACTCTGGGCTTGTTCTTAGAAGAGCAGAAATTCCTTAAAACTGCTGATTTCAGTTCTCAGAATTAAGTCCTATTTCAGGACAAGCAATATATAATTTATACTTTGCCAACTCAAATCACAACCTCTCTTTTTCCATTCATCCTCTACCATTAACTGTCATGAAAAGTCCAAGGAAAATGTTTTATCCATCCCTTAGAGGAAACAAAAACAACTTAAGGAGTATTAATAACCAAGTAGACATAATTTAAAGCAGTATTAGGAGAGGAACAGTGGGGCCAATAATAACATCATACAAAGCTGTTATCACTGTACTATTTATGATCAGAGAGGGAAATACGGTCTGTTTCTTAATCAGTAATTCATATGGAAATTCGATGAAAAGATGCTATAGAAAATGTCATACCCTCAAGATTCTCTCCAGTGCTCATGTATTGGGTGCAGAGGGGATGGCTCTCCACTCGTGCTGCTTGCCTCAGGAAAGTGTGATGGCCCCCAGGCAGTCTCCTTCTATTCCCTGCCTCCCCTTCTCCCCATGCTTTGGCCATCATGCACTGACACTTCTCTAGGTTAACAGGCCAGTGGGCAAAGGTGCTGATGGAGCCACTCTTCCTCTCTAGCAACCCTCACTTCTCAAAGAGGATACATTATAAGTTGACAGGGCTCAGATCAGATGGACAAATCATGTATTCTGTAGTCTGGTAGTTCAGTTTGGATAGCTCTAAAATTAACATATTTTTTAACTATTTGATTATCTTTGGGGTGCTTGCCTTAACCACTGTGTGAGTATCTTCATTCTTATGTTAAAAAAGACAATTTTGAATACATGTTATTACCATTTACAGCTGGCAAACTTTCCATCTTACCTTCCTGGATACTAGATGTTATGAAACAAACTACTGGGTTTTTTCTGCAGTTATTTCTGCTGCCTTCAACATATTCAAATGTTAAGACAGATAAGCTTAGAATTTTCAGCGTAGAATGGGACAATGCCCTTCAAACACACTTTTCTCTGCAGTTCTGAATAGTACGCACCAGATTCTCAAAGCTGATGGATACAAATACCTAAATTCTGGAGTTTTTGCCTCTAGATACCTTTCTAGTTGTGAACAGTACAATCTTCATGGAGTATTGTCTTTGAGTGCTCCATACACTCCTATACGTAAACGTATCTTCAATTTATGAGTCAGGTCATATTGGTAAATGGAAGCCTTCTTCCTAAGAAATATTCAAAGGACATTTGACAGGATTGCATTTCCATTTTCAATTGGAAATGCTGGCATCTGAAAGTCTGGTCCATTTAGAATAATCTTTGGGAACTTCCTTTCCTTTCATGCAGGTAAATCAGGGATAATTTAAAAGCAAAGTACCTTTATAAAATGCAAGTCAGATGCTTTCATCTTCATGACCTCATAATTAACTTTCCATTGTGAGATCTTCTTGGGTTATGGCTACTGATTAAAAGGTGAAAGGTTGAGGAGAAAGTGAATGGCAGGGAATTACATGCTCCCCTTCCTTTTAAAGGCACTTCCTTTACAGCAGTTATGATAAATACCAACCCTTATTCATGTTACAGGTCTGAATTGGTGCCATATGATGATGAATTCCTATACAAAGACAAGGCAGGACCTGATTAAGAGTTAAAAAAAGTATGAACACAGATGGAGAGAGAGAACTTGAAATTGGAAGATGGCAGGGACATCTGACAGCATTATGTTTCCAATGAAGAGGGGTAAAAAAATGTTTGGGGGAAAAAAAAAAAAGAGAGAAAAAACTGTTCTTTTAGCCCCCTGACGCCCACATTTCAATCTGGAAAAAAAAGAAAGCTTGTTTTTACCCAGTTCTGGGTAATGTAGCAGAGATGGATGAATCACATGCAGGAAGCTGTTTTGACTTCCAGCACATCAAAATAGATTTTATTCTTTCAGTATTCAGAAGGGATATAAGCTGCAAGGTCTATATATGAGCGTGTACCTCCTCAAAATCCTGTCTTCTGTAGAAACTCCTATGAACTTCTAGGAGGGCTTTCTGAGGGTTTAAATCTGAGGGTTTGAATCTATGGGTTTGAAGTCAGTGTTTTCTGACACCCATGTGAAGCTGCTGACAGACTCTGATTTGCTCAGACACAGCCTTTAGCAAGGATTACTGTAGAAGTTCTCCTATCCCAAAGATAATCCAGATTTTACCAAACCTCTGAGATGAATCCTTGCAATGCAACATCTTTTCTGGGTTTTTTTTGTTTGTTTGGTCATTGTTGTTATAGTTTCTTTTCCCCCTCCCCAAGGATACTGTTATAATGATGATAGAAGCAGAAAATTAAAATTTCTGTCATGCCCTCAAGATTTTCTCCAAGGTGGACAGTAAGGAGATGGAGCAAATGGTTTTCCCAAGACTAAAACAAAAGAGCTAACTTTAAAAAAGGAGTTAAACAAAGCAGAAAATTAACAATTGGGCATCTTCTACCTTTTTGAGCCTAGGTCCAGAGTCGGGATAATCTCTATAGAATAACTCAGGAATTTCTTAAATTATGTACAACCATGTGGTTTTAGTCAGAGGAGTAGTCTACTGAATTATTTCAGACATGCTAAGTAATTTTGTTTAAAAATAAGTGAGTGAGTATTTGGGCATCTTAACTGTTTGATGACTGAAAAAAAGTGGAGCAGAAGCCATTTTTCAGTTATGCTGGTTAACCTAATTTGTCTTTCAGTTGCTATCTGCTATTTGTTTTGCATGGTTAAGAAAAATCCTCATGTATATAAATGCATATAATTTTTCCTCATGTATATAAATGTATATAAATTTTCTCCAAAATTATATTAATCTTGACTTTACTGAAATATATTGTGTATAAAAGTTTACCAAGGCCTCTAGATAAATGATTAAATTGTCTGCAATGCCTGGTGCATCAAAATTCTTCAGAGACAGCATTTTGGAAGAATTATTTAATTTCAAAGGTTTCCTAGTTGTGTTTGTTTGGTTTTGTTTTTTCCAACGGTCCTTTATCATTTCCTTCCCTTGATATTTTCTGTTGTGGTACTATAATCAATAGACATGAATAAAAGAACAACCATAAAGATGATTAAAGTTATTGATTCAGAGACTGAATATGCAGCTGATGACAATATTAAAAGGATTGCAGCTCTGGTAGCAAACAGGAGGATTTGCTAGCAGGGATACAAGACTGGTGAAACAACTGTAGCATGTGGACAAAAAGGACTCACACACTTTACCAGCAGTTCAGATAACACGGGAATTACTGCAGGTGGGTTTTTAGTATTATCCCAGGACTGTGATAGCCTTCATTTATGTGTTCTTTGTATAATGTTTATACCTCAAAAGAGGTGCAACAGAGAATACTTGTGAATGGATTTGAGAATTCATTATTAAAATGAAATTATTCTATATAAATTTTGTCTTAGAGTTCTAGGACCTGACTTTGAGGAAGTCTGGCAGTTTTATTGTAATTTATCTACTCTTAATTCCAACACAATTTATTTGGAAAAAGTCCAATGAATTCACCACCAGTAGCCAGTGAATTAGGTTAGAGAATTAGGTACTTTCTGTCAACAGGACTTATTTCAATCTTCTTTGCAATATTGTTACTCTAAATCAACCCAGTGAATAAAATTAATCTGATTATGGTTTAGCATAGAGTGATTGTTCTGTACCTATAGCTTGTTTTTGCTGTAGAAGTGGTTCTTAAAGTCTGTTTTCTTTCTTAGCTCTGTACACAGCCCATGGCTCCTGTCAGGTGGAAGGGCCAGCACAGAGTTTCCATTGCCAGGGACAGCATCCTCTCCTCGTCTTTTTTTGATTGACACAGAAGACACCATGTGAAACAATGGTTGTAGCTTAGGAGGAAACAGGGAATCTGAATTCTGTTGCTTCTGTTGGCAATTTTTTGTGAGCTTAACATGAGAAAAGTTTAAAATAGTGTCCCTTTTTATTTCATCAACAATTTCACAATAAGAGACAACTAAATTTAAGCAAAAAACCAAACCTAAGTTTTATACAAGTAAGCTAAGGGAGAGCATAACTCTTAATTATATTATAGGTTTGATGGTGTTGCTTGGTAAAGTTAGAGTTAGGTTATTTATTCTCTGACAGAGAGCAATGAATAGGAATCAAAAAAAAGTATATTTACATATATGTGTAGTGTGTGAGAGAGATCTGTTAGATTTCACAGGAACTGACTGTTGTATTATTTTGTAAAGGTTTATTTTAGATTTCCATGGACCATCTGAATTAAACTTACACACATATATACACATCATACTGTCTGTTGCCTTAGATATGTTCTCATGCAATTGGGCACCTAAAATTGTCATTTAAAACTTCCCTTTTGTTATATTTAGAAGATGAAAAGGTTCACAGAGCCTCTTAAAAAAAAAAATCCCCACTAGAGTCCTTAGAGAGGAGCTACGACTTTTTTAAGGTTGTAATGTCTAAATAGACTGGTCCAGGAATGAACATTTTTTGACATCTACCTAATTAAGTTAAAAGTTAATAAATTCCCTTGGTTGCTCCTTTCTTCAGGAAGCATGCAAAAAATGCATTGAAGTAAGGAAGTTCAAGGTTTCAGTATCTGCTGCCCTTGGTCTTTCTCAGGAATTCTTTAGCTGATTACATGCTTCTCCTTTCAACAACATAAGCTTTGTATCCCGTGTTTTGTAAAGGATCATTTCCCCAACCACCTCTCTAAGGCCACTCTTAGTCAGTCAGAAAAGTTAGCATCTGGATGTGAGTATTTCTACCACATACATTTAAAATGCCCAAGGGAATGAATTTTCCTTTGATTTTTTTAACAAAAGTAATCTTTATAAACATCCCTATGATCTTACAAATGTTTTTTCTTATGTAAAGGAGTTGAAATTCTTTCAAATTTCAGTGTTTCCTTTGAAATTTTTGCTTTATTTTCTGAACCAATGCACTTTTCCCTTTTTGTTGGTAATGACAGGCAATGAATAACAAACATTTCATGTAACTGAACAATAGTTACCTGTAAGATGTGTTCTCTGGCATGTTTGGAATGCTATACTTCATAGTAAGATACAAGATCTGGATTTATCCTTGTGTCAGCTCCACACTGGCGCAAATCCATTAATTTTGATTAAATTATGCCTTATGCCTAATTTATGTCAGTGTAATTGAGGAGGATTAGGGCTTAATTATAATTATACATAATTATCCATGATTATAATAAATGCCAACATTAAGTCAAAATAGTAAGGCTAAACTGTTAGGGATCCAAACTGAGATGATGAGTCACAGTACTTAAGAGATGTCAAGCACCTGCAATACATAACTGAGGGTAGAATGAAACCCCTAAATGCTGCACTTCGGAATCCAAAAATTAGAAGTCCAAAACTGGTGCAAATTTTTTACCATGCAAAGAGCACGAAACTATTTCTTCATTAATAATTTCTGCACTCAGAAGGTACAAAGGGTCAAATTAGGTTTATAAAGATTTGGAGTGGGTGGGAAGATTTATTAAATATGAAGCTCCTAAATTGAAACTTCTGAACACTTTCCTACAATTTTTCACTATCCTTCCCTTTTTATCTTATTTAAAAACCATCCCGAAGATCTTTTCCTCTGCCTAAGGATCTTCATCTTGACTTGATATCAAGCTTACAAACACTTAGTTTTTCTTTTATAATTTATACTCTTAATAGTGTATATAAATATTAGAGCTATTAAAATGCTTTTATTACTCTTGAGATTAAAAGACAGAACAGTTCATTTATTTCAATCACTATTTTTAAATATTCAAAGAAGCACAACTGAAACCAAGCCTGGCCTAAAGAATAAAGATTTTTCAGAGATTCATCCAACAGGTTTTTTGTATTATAGCAAGAACTGAAGGATAAAGGGAAGATGAAAGTATATAGACTGAGGATGCAAGACAAGTCCGTGGAATGACTGAAGTCCAAAGGCTTGTTATAATTTTCATAAAAATTCCCAACTTTCTTCTTTTACCATTGGGATAGAATATGGCACACAAAGTGACCATGGAGATTTTCCTAGAAAATATATCTGTTGAAGTGTTAAGATCGCATTTTTAGAACACTGAAAGTTTAATTTTCAATATGGAGCAGCCACTAAGGTTTTCTTTTTCTTTAGTGTTTGGTGTCATTGCATCAATTCCTTCATCTTTAGAGCTGAATTTGCTTAATGTGCCACATACTTGCTGATGATCTGAATTCTCTCATTTTCTCTTGCACCTCTGCTTCACTGTATTTTAAGTATTTTCATATGTTCTCCTCCCTAATATTCTGCATTGATATACATATTTTAAGAAAGACAAATTATAGACATTTGTCCCAGTTTTCTTCTGAGTTAGGGCACTTCCCTCCCTCCTTTCTATCACCATGGTGTCCACAGAGCTAATATTAACATAGGGTATAAACCTCTAGACTGATCCTTTGGGGTAGGAGATATCAGGAGGGTCCCACTAATAACTAGAATGTTCGAGTAAAATAAGTCTTTTACACATCATCTTCTTTTTTGCAATACAAGAAATTATAGTGCGGAGTGGTTGCAGTTTGTGCTACCTGTGTAAATTAGCCATAGCTGGGGTACATCTAAATAATGTGGTCCTTCTGGGGACTTTTATTCCTTGCCAGCCTCTTCAAAGTCCTTGTAATTTAGGATGAATTCTGCTCCTGAGACAGCACTTCCTAAGGAGCATGTATCCATCTGCCACATTATCTTAAGGCAGCTTTTGGGGCAATCCTTTGTATGTGCTCTAGAACAGAGGTACTAATTCCTTGTGTGTGTTTTTCTAGGGGATGAATGGTGCTGAGACCTAGAGACTTAACCGCTTTCATGAATTTAGGACGGGTGAACATGGAATTAACTGTCTGGGCAAAGCCACAAAAATATCTTGTGATGAAACCAAGCACTCAACCTCAGCCTTTCAACTGGTGAAGCCCTCATCTTTGGCTTACCCATCCTGATTCAATTTTTTTTCTTTTATTCTTACCTTGGGATATAGAATATAGCTTAAAAGAAACTAACTTTTGCACTTTTTTCAACAAATGTACTTGTTTGTCTTGATCCAAGAACAAAAGGAAAACCTCTTAAGAGTTATGGATACATAATGACTTTTGATTCATATATCTATAACTATTCTGCTTTTTTTCCCCCCTGATTTTTGTGATAATTTCAACCTGGATAATGAATTTTACGTTTAAAAATTACTGAAATATAACATTCTATACATTTAACGTTTAAAAGACATTTGGAACAGGATCTCCATAAAAAGTTCTAGTTTAAAAGAAAATACTTTTTCAACAGGAATATGTTGCTTTGGGAAATTCCAGGTCAGTCCATATTTTCTTAATTAATATGTGACATTGACATTCCTCCCATGGCCTTGGAAGCTCTATCTCCATGAAATATTTTATCTGTGAAGGCCTGGTACCTCTTTTCATGTACATCCATTTGCATTTGAATGCTCTTTGGAGGGAAAAATGCTGCTGAGTTGCTGAATTTTTATTTGTCCATTTATTTATTTATTTAAATTTTTAAAATCTCATTTACTCTTACAGAGCTGTATGAACAGCAACAAGTTCACCTTGTTGCCCTGGCCATTTCTTTTTTTAAAAAATTAGCTAATTTCTAGCAGTAGTGAAAAGGTTAACCTTCTAGTAAATTGGATGCATAACAAGGGAAGCCGATTAGGAAAAAGAGGAGCTCAGTCACTGACCTTACAATGCTTCTTTATCTTTTACATTCATCTCTCAGGCTCAGTCCGACTCTGCAACATAAAGCCAGAGCTATGGAACAAGTATTGTATTCCCTGATGAACAGCGTATTACTTGTATATGCTTGGTTGCTTTTTTGCTGTGAGCTTCTGAATCATATAAGAACAAGTTTATTCATACATTTGCCCCTTATTTAACATGCTTATTGAATGGGCAGGAATCTTCTTAAAGGATAGAAGTATTAAGATGTAGCTGACACAGAAAACAGATGAAAATCTTTGCATTATAATTTTCTAAAGAAATGGTCAAACATATTGAATGCCTACAGAAAACAAGTGAAAGATGCACATTTTCATACCTTTGAGTGTTGATGCAGCATGATATTAAAAATATGAAGTAAAATGTTTTTAAATAATCTGGTTTATATCACTATGACTCAGGATGATGACAATATTGTATAAGTGGGATACTCAACTTTTTACAAGAAAGTCATATCCTGATGGGATATTTGTCACTGTTTTTTTACCCTGATTTCTTTTATTGTCCTAAGACATTTAGGTAAAGCCATCTGGATTTTGAGTCTATTACTCTGGGATGGAAAACTAGCTTTTCAGTGAAAAATGTATTTCACCCATCAGTTTGTTATGCCTTTTTTTCCCCCAGAAAAAAAAAATTTTGCTTTGGTAGACAAAATAAAGGACCTGTTGCCGCGTGCTCCCTGCACTATTCAGCTACAACCTGCACTTGTTTCCCCCTTCTAGAAAGGTATTATAGAAAAATGTACATATGATCTGATCCTCTCATGAGCCCTGTTTATTGTGTCATTTACATTTTACTAACTGGTAGTTAGCTCAGTGGGAAGCTCACAAGGCATTACAGTCAGAAGCTGAATGCTGTTTCATGCAGGTTCAACAGTTTTTGGAATCCTGCAGTTATTATTATTCTTCACTTAGGAGAAAATCAAAATAAAAAAGAGCAGGAAAGCAGGAGTATAAGCAAATATTTTTTGGGAAAACCTAAGGTCAACTTCTGTTTTGTAGTCTGCCTTCACGGTAGATGGTTCTTTCTTGCTTTGTGTTCTGTTGATTTATCTCATTAAAGGCCAAAGATTTTTTTTTCAAAATAATAATAAAAAAACCCCAACCTTCCAGATTTCTTCATTAATATGATTGTTCTCTTTCCCTCAGCTCTTCTACTTTGCATTCTACAGTTCATAGTTATTATTTAGATATGCACTTATAGAACATGAAAGGACCATTGCTTTTTATGTATAGGATCCATTGCCTGAGTGGGGTCTCTGGGCAATTTTCTAATATTAACTAATAGGAATGAAACTCCTGATAAGTACAGTGATGCTTAGTCAGCAGGAATTACATTTGACCAACATGCCTAAGCCATTAATGAGAAGAATCATCATAATAAAATAATCTCTGTAATACACCAAATCAGGGCATAAGTATATGCCTATATTAAAGCCTTAAACTATGAAATTGCATATGAAAATGAATGGAATAAAACTGTTCTTGCCAGAATTGCAATGATTTTTCAGATCCTCTGAAGTAGCTGACATACTGGCTTTCTATTGTAGCTGGGCAACACTGGCATGAGGTGAATTCAATTTAACAATATTTGCCAAATATATGTTCAGTCCAGACCTTCCACATGGTGTTCCCAATGTGCATTTGACATAACCCATGAAGACCTGGGCTAGAAACCAATGCTATCTGCATACAAAGATCAGCACCAAGTTATTTTTTTTTAAGAAGATATCTCAATCAGCAGGGGACTCCACTAACTTTTTTTTCCACAATGTGCCCTCATTGCCTGTGTGTTTGAATAATCAGACATTTGACTGATCCTTTCATCTCTTACAGGGGGTTTGCAGAGACCCTCTGAACTAGGATGACAGGATTTGGAACCTGAGAGTTGGTGCTCTTTGTTTGTTGTGGCCTATCATCAGTCAAATCCAGTGTGTAGGTTAATAAGGCTTAAACTTTAAGGGAACGGTGAGCACCTGATTGACAAGCCTGTGAATAAAAGTGCAGTGGGAAGTTTTGTGTTTGTGAAGTTAGTATGCAGGGAGACACAACTGAAGTTTAGAATGAATTGCAGTCAGTTGTATAAAGGCAGGGAATCTCATTTGATGACTTAACATCAGTTTCGGAACTTCAAATAAAATTTCAAAGTATTTCATAGAGTTCCAATAAAATTCTAAGACATGGTTTGAACAGTTGCTTGTCTTTGGTTCTTTGGTTTTTTTATATTTTGAGATACGAGTGTATAACAGAAATCACAAAGCACCAATACACAACATATAACATATATTGAAATTCCTACTATTAGTAGGAATAATCTATCTATTAGGATTAAATAAAGAAAGTATTGTTCTACAGCTCCTTAGAAGGTAAAGATTCCATACAGTGCTTCAAGTTTTCCTAGACATGTGCCTCCAACACTTTTTATTTTTAACAAGTAATAGGCAGCAAGTACATACTGTGCTAAAGACACTGTTTCAGGGTTTTCAAGGGATCCTCTGGGACATGGTACCCAAACCTCAGTAGCCTTCAGTAGGATCCATATGATTTTCATTTCCACAAGTGGTTGAAAATCACAGCCTCACTTGTCTTTTCCTTTATAAATAATTCTAAAGTTGACTGAAAATTTTTGAGCTATGCTGACTTCCACCAGAAAATACAGTTCCACAAAACCAAAAATATTTGTCAGGAATCTGTCAATGCTGGGATTTTTAAAATTTATTATTATTATAAAATAAGAAAGTACTATGGTTTTGATTTGATAATATTAATAGAGTTTCACAAATATAAAATAAACTGGTTTATATAAAAGTAAACATTAAATGTTCAAGACTTAATATTTAATATTATATCAATCCAATGTAAATTAAGAAAAAAATTTAGTAAACTTTTTCAGACTTTCTGTTCTACAGAATGTTTGGGTTTTTTATTTTGCATCAATATTGTGAAAAAACACATGGAAGAAAATTATTCAAGGAATATCTCTTCTTGAAAGGATATTTCTACTGTTACTCAAAATAATATCCATAACATTTGCACTGAAAAATCCAATGTTCCCCATATTAGAGAATAAAAAATGCCTTTGTAAATAACTTAAGGGGGCCAGTTGGGGAATTCCTGCCAAAATGAGATTGTTAGAAAATGAATTTTTGTATGTGCTATTTTGACAACACTTTCAACCAGGCAGGTTTCTCAGACTTGTAATGGCATTTATTGTCAAAACCAGAAGGAAAAATCTACTCAGTGCATATGGAGTACCAGGTTCCAGAGACTAAAAAATATGGGGGTCTGATTTCAAAGCATTTCCTTATCTTTACTCGCTTTATGGTGTGTCTGTAACTGCACAACAAATGGGGAGCTGCTTTTGAATGTTTAGCAAGAATGATGTTTTCTCTATTCTCGTTGAGCACCACTGAGCTTGAGGAACCCAACAGAGAAACTGAGTTGGAAAGCAAGAGCACAGCATCTGTTGTGGACAGTATCTTCTTGCACGTTATCTTCTGAGAGAGGGAAGGAAAGGAGGAGAACAGGGTGCTCTCTGTTCTCGTAGGATTGGGGAGTTCATTAAATTTGACATCTCTGTAAACTCACCACTTCAAAATGTGTTACTGAGATGGAATCTAAGTGCTGACCTAGTGAATTTTGCAGACCATTTTAATAATGATGTGGGTCAGGCTCCATGTTTATCCTGTAAAGTGCATATACATCCAATTCTATCCAGGACACATTAAATACAAATAAAGCAATATTGATATTAAGCTTAGACACCTGCCCATTGGCTTACTTTTAAGATAAGGTATGAAGATTGTCCAGTCCAACATTTTCTGTCATGTAGGAGTTATGGAATTTAAATTTCAGAAGAAGGTGGAGTCAGGTCTTCCACTTTTTGAATAAGTAGTCTAAGCAATTTGCTGTTATTAAAAGGGCTAAGGAAACACTGATTAGATATATATGATCACATTGGGCATTGCTAACACAAAGTCCTCTGTCCTACTGTTTGGGACCAATCCTTTGAACCAGATATTGGGTGTGATGTAAAGTCGGGTAATCAGTTTTCCCATGGGGACTTTGCCTGCAAAACTTGCTGGGAGAGGAAGCCAATTTTTTCAGCAAGGTAGAGATCAGCTGTTGCAATGAACCACTTAACATTTTATATATGAAATGCAAAGTTAAATTATTAAGATCCTTGTATTTGTCTGAGGCTACAAAGCTATGTTCACACTTTTCTTTATAATCACAAAAATATTATGCAAAACTTTTTCAGTCACCTTGTTTTTTAGCTATATTTTTAAGAGAATGAGAAATTCTTGATTACACATCTCTAAGCAGAAGTGTTTCCGAGATTCCACATTTCCTTTCTGAGTGAACACAGGCACATAATTTTCAGCCCAATCCAGGAATTTCATTGAGAGTGGCAACTCAGATATCACCCTGCTTCTAGAGTTTAATCTAATGCCGCCTCCAGCTCTTTTGTGCATATAAGATAATTGATTTTCCATGGGTGCTTTGTTGTCTCCATTGCACATAATATTTTGCCTTAGCCTAACCTAAGCAGTCTGAATCACCCTGGAATGTCGAGTGTCAGGTGCTTGCTACTGGAGATGGCACAGAATTATCCAACAGCCCTCATACTGGCCAAAATCTGCTTCTGGTGACCTGCCATATGAGCATTTATGTTGTACTTGATCCACTTGCAAACCATGTGATTTGACATCCACAGTTTCTTCTTCCAGTGCTGCTTTCCCCAGCCCCCTGTGTTTTAGATCAAACCACATGAGGCAACATCAGTTTTTGGTAGAAAATGGTGCAGAAATTTTTCTGCTTTTTCTTGTTTGGGAAATAAGCCCACGTCATTACTCTAATTTCTTCACTTAGTATCTATAAATGAAGACTCTCAAGGCTGTGGGATACTCAAAATTTATTATGTTACATTTCTTTGAATCCACAGGATTAGTCTGGGGCATTTCTCTCACCCTAAATTTGCACGGGCTGGGTTATCTGCCCAAATGCTGGCACTTGTGCTCGAGAGTCAGCGCCTTTGATTCATGAAGCTTTGGCTTTGATACAAGCATCCCTGTTACCTCTTGCACTAAGGATCTGGCACAACCCCTGTTGGTACTTCCATGAGGACATACAATGTTCCAAGACTCCCCCACTGCGTAGACAATTCCTTAGTGGGGCAGGCTTTCCAAACACATTGTTTCAAAGAAATGAATCACTCATTCGTGAAAAATGGAAAAAAAAGAGCACAAATACCATCAAAGCAAATTCGGGGGTTTGCCGCCCACATCACTGACATCATGCTGCCAGCCAGAGAGCACTGAATAGGACTCCTTACAGAGTCCATCAATGCCACTCTTTAAATGGCAATTGCCTGAAGGGGCTGCTGGTCTGTGATATGAGGTACTTCTTCCTTAGCAGGAGAAAGGCAGCAAAGGCTCGGATTTCAGTGCAAGTCCCCTCAAATGGCAACAAAACACACGGTTGCTTGCCCTGCCAGGATGTCTCTTTTTCAAAGGACTCTCTTCTGGGTTTGGAGGGCAATTAATTTATACCAGGATGAAATATTTTTTAAAAGGAAAAGACCTGTCTAATCATCAGAAAGAACTTCCATTATTAAACTGGAGATTAGTAGAATAAGAGAAGAAATGTGGTCTTCTTATCATTTATGGACCAATTAAAACAGACCCAAGTGAGGTCTCTCCAAGTTAATCCCAGAGCTGGTGTGCTGGGGCGTGTGATACAGGGATGCACTGAGCTGTCTGGACCCGAGCCAGTTCACATCTGACGCGCTGTTCCCACATCAGACAGTGCTGTGCCCAAGCTAATAAGCCCTGCTGAGAAAATACAGTGACAGGTCACTGTGGCACAGCGCTGTGTTACAGATACAGTCTGCACTTAATGGCACGAGTTCCCACTACTTCTGGGATTTCTACCACATGACCATTTTATGGCATAGACAAATTTCCAGTAATTCTGCAAATGTTTTTACACACTCTTCTGTCCCATGACATTGCCTTTCCGCTTCTTTCCCTGTGATACTCTGTCTTGCTGACTTCTCGGACAAATGCCTGTGGTGGCTCTTGTTTCTGGAGCATCCCTTCTGCATTTGTTCAGAGGGAGCTGCTTCTCCACACCAGGTCTGCTGGGGTGCTTGTGAACCTTCAGCTGGCTAAGGTGACCTGGTAAGAAAACCAAGATAATTGGGTTATAATAAAAGAACAGAGAGTGAAGCAGCAAAGAATTCATAGCCTTTACATTTAGTATTGTGTCACCTCAGCTTCAGTTTCTACTTGTCTCTGAGTACATCTGCACATTAGCTGCTCTGTATTTTCAAAGCAAGCAACACTTACCCTGATGTGTGTAATGCACAGAACAAGGGGACACTGACCTGCCTGGGGATTTGGGACACTACACTAATGCAAATAATTAAAGAACAGGAATTGAGACTGACAATAATGATCTTTCACTGACCCAGAGTGGATAGATAAAATGATCAATGATGTCTTTCCCTTCTGTAATGTCTGCCAGACAGTCCAAATTTATAATCAGCATAGGAAAACAGCTGCATATCACAACCATATGGCACTGAGAATACACATTATTGTACAGTAGCACTGCGCTAATTTAAGGACTGTCACCACTTCCATTACGGGTCTCTGTTTCCCGCAATAAGAAACTCTCACACAAGCACTTACCCCAAGCTGTACATGATCTCTGCCAGGAAAGGTCTTAGATCTCTAGGTGCTTTGAATAATATTTTATTTAAATACCTTGCCTATTTTGTCATTATGTAAGTTAAAGTGAGGTTTCAGTTTTCCCCTCATTGTTCAAAATTCATTTTATTTAAAACAATAAAACTCCATAATTTTGGGAATGGTTAGGCATATTCCATCTACTATGGGCCACTTTTCAGATTGAAAGCAGTCATTAAGCATCTGGTGATTTTAAAAGCTATTGTATAACTATGTATGTATACAGAGGGAGGGAATTATATCTAAATCAGAAAAAAATCACCAAAAATGAAGCCATATATATTTCTATGTGAACTCAAAGTTTTCATGAATTTATTCTACATAAGGCTGGTCAGACCGTATGACCTTGTCAAAGGAAAAAAATACTCTTTATTTTTCATCTGTATTGAAGTCTGTGTACTTTTTTGCACATCTTAGCATCCCCCATAGGAACAACTGGTATGTTTCCAAACTGGAAGCAGCTCTCTGGCACTCTAAATGTAAGGAGAAATCTGCAGTTAATCCACAAAGGTTCTACAACCTGTCAAAGACATTATGCACAGTGCAAAGGTGGCATCTCCTGTGGAAAAAGGATTTCCATTTTGGATAATCTCCCCATGGCTGACATAAGCATATCTCAGTCCCTGCATAATCACAGGTTCCATGCTGATGTGAGAATAGCCATCACTCAGAAATGGTATGCCAAGGATAAATTAGCCCCAATTAATAACAAGTTGATGAAAAATTTTCTTCTGGAAGTTCAGGGAACCAAATCCTCTTTCAGTTCCCAGTAGCACAGAGGCTGCTACAGCTGAACTCAGGGCAGCTGCACAGGCAACTCTCTAGAAAGCACTGGGAGGATGAAGGTGTTCAGCCCTAAGAATTAAAGGGGCTGAAGTTGACCTCGGGGGAGCGGACCACCTCTTATCTGTTCCAGAGCAGCCAGAGAAGTGGTCAAAGTAGTGATTAAAAACAGTAAGAAGAGGGCAAATCTATTTGCCCATCCTCCTCACTGTTCTCCCAGCCTCCAGCTACTTTCAGCCCAGCAATTTCCTGAACTGGATGTGGTTTTTATGCACTCGTTAATTCTCAGTGGATTTCAGTTCCATGAACTCACAGTGTCTGTCCTTTAACCCATGCAAAATTTTAACCTCCTTTCCCTTGCTGTGAAAAACTTCACAGTTTTGTTAGTAGTTAGTAAAAGTGAGTGCTGCCCCATGACTTCCATGTGCCTCAGTAATGCAAACAACAATGGCATTACTTGGCAATCATTTTCCATGCCCTTGAGATGATTTACTCTGATGGTCAGGGTTATTTTCCTCCCAGTCAAAACTTTATTCCCATGAGGCAGCTGCCTGATTCTTACTGACTTTTTTCCCATTAAAAAAAATAATGTCAAATTTGGATATCTTTCTTCTCAGAGAACATGGGATTTGTTTGTGTGACCCTTAGCCTATGAAGAGATACCCGTGAGCTGTATGAGCTCCTAAAGCAGATCAATAGAAATGAATCTGTAGGAAAGAAACACTTGGTGCTGAGGCCCTACATCCTAACCCTGCAGAACTTGGGAGAGGAAGGGAGGAAGGGTGTGATCCTGTGTCATGACTGTCCCTCGGAGCAGCAGTGCACAGGGTGGGCTGCTAGAGCATGTCTACCCATTTACTTGACAGCCAACATCTGCAGCTCTGCTCTCCTTCTCTTCTTCTGTTAAGGAAGGAGATTGCACCACCTCAGCTGGCAAAGTCTTGCAGGGTTTCATTGAAGTCAACAGTGTCTACCTGGAGCTGAATATCTCAGATTCTATTCAATGAAAGGAAAAAGCTCAAAGTTTCCAGCAAAAGTTATGCAATATGTTACAAGAAGAAAGATTTCTTCAAGGAAACACATCACGAGATGGTTGACCAGATTTTTCTCTTCTGTGTTGTTGAGTGTCTTGATGAAACAGAAGAGTTAAAAAAGCAGGAGAGTTTAGTAAAACCAGCAACAAAAGAAATACAGAGAGAGACCTTAAAGCTTCCAAAGATCCAGTCTCACACCAGCACAACCACAGGCTTTTAACATATCAGGAACTAAATTCTATGTTTCGTTTTACCTCTGCTGAACACTACCCTACAGCACAGTTTTGATGATTTAATCTCTTCTTCTCTTTCACTTTAAAAAAGTGAATCAAACAGCATAAGTTATCAAAGATGCAAACCTGACCCCCTGCGACTACATTACAATGCAGCACCACCTTCTGGCTATGGGGAAACTCTTAGTGGCTACTTTACCTTTTCTGTTCCTCAGGGGCATCTGTTTCTTAATTCTTTTGTTGCAATTTAAAATGAAAATATGGTGATTAGTTTTCACGGCTGCAGCTATTATAGCTAGAGATGTTTTTAATAGCAGCTGCTATTTTTCAAATAGAAGAGACATTTCTAACATGGAGCATTTGGTACTGTGCATCTCAGCCTTTAGTGAAGGAGCAATGTGTATGTTCATTTTTTATGATCTGTAATCACATGCTGGTCCTGGGAAACATGCCACAAGGGCCCACATATGTAAGTAGTGGCAGCTGAAAGTGCATAATTCATGAAAGAAACATCAGGATTGGAGGAAATGGCATAGCTAGCTGATTGACTTGACACATCTTATATTTTTTCCAGGATTTATTTCCTTTAAAAGATGTGAGTTGTCTTTTAAAAAAGAAATGTGTAGACTGCCAAGTCATAAGGTTCTCTAGGTTGCCTACTTGTTTCTCTGAAAGCAAAGGCATTCTTCTGTTTTCATTCTGATTTAATTAGAATGGCTTTTTTACAGTATGTGGTCTTTGTTCTTCCAGGTCCCTACTCCTCCACAGTTTTATTCAACCCTATTGTGGGTCCACTTTGAAACAGAAAGGGCAGTCGAAACAACTTCATCTCAGAAGAAAATCCTATAAATACTGTAATTGCTGTGGAGTTTAATCTGGTTTCTTAACCTCTGATTCAGTTTGGATAGGTCTTAGGGCACAAAAGAAACAAATTGGCTATTTCAGCTAAAGGCTTCATTTGGCACAAATCTGGACAAGGCTTAATGATAAAAGAAATGTTTAAAATAGAGAGACATTAGATGATGCCCAAATTTCAGCTGGAAGAAAGAAAAAAAACCCCACGATTACAAAGGCAAATTTAGTCACATACAATCTCCAAGAACATTTTGTAGAAATATCACAAACAACAGTATTCTCAGGGTATTTCTACTAGAAATAATGTGAGAAAGAACATTCTCACATTATTCCAGTCAAAATGCCATAAAAATGCACACTTGATAGCAGGCATTCTCATAGCATTTTAACAGCAAAGACCTCAAGAAAACATTTTCTCATGACATTTCCTCTGGAAGAGGGTGGAGTTGGAGAGCTTTGCACTCCTCCACTCCCACCAGCATGGGAATGTCTCAGGGGTGAGCTCTCCAGTGAGAGTGGCAGGGCAAGGATTGTGGAGGACATGGAGAGGCAGGAAATATGATGGACTTCCTTCCACAATGAGACCACTTGTAAGAGAGGAAAGACTGCCCCATCCAAAAGAAAGTGACAGAAGGAAGGTCACTGATAATTATATTACATGGTCCAGAGTAACTCGAGGATGAACATTTCTATACATCTGTATTTTCAATATAACACTCCCCATTAAAGTATGTATATGATATGGAAAGCACAAGGAGGAAGGAAAGATACTTTGATTTGTTGTTTTTGGGTGTTTTAAAGGGTTTTATGTGCAGACCCTCCATGGGGAGTTTTCATGAAAATTTTTATGTGGAATCAAGTTGTCTGCACTGTCACACTGCTGGTCTGAAAGAAATGACATCTCAGCTTACTCAGAGAAGAGAGAGAGACATGGTTCCTACTAAGTCAATGGGATAAGTCATAGGACAGCCACACTAACTTTTCTGCTACAATTTGAGCTTCTTACATTGTTCTGTGATGTGCAAAATCCTCAGTTCTCCCTTTAAAGAGTCCTTTGCTTCTCAGAGGTTTTACAAAGCCAAACTGAACAGGACTCTGAGCAGCCTGGTTCACTTGGAGATGTCACTGCTCAATGCAGGGAGGTTGGACAGGATGACCTTTAAAGGTCCCTTTCAACCCAAACCATTCTGTGAAAGTCAGTGATCCTAATTTTGGATACCTCTGAGAGATATTTCAGTAAGCAGAATGGTCAGCAATAATTTCAGCTTATTTCTCCCACCCAGCTATGTAACTTCAGCTGCCAGATGGAAGCAATGAACCCAAGAAAGGACAGAAGAGCTTGGTGTTTTTGAACACTTCTGTCCATCTTGAGATTCACTTGTTAAATATATAAGAACAGAAGAAGTTGCTTCCCCTGTAGGCGAGTTCACGAGGTAACCCCGTGAGAATAAATAGGAGAAGAATAGTGTCATTAACTGAAAATCAGGATCCCCCTTTTGTTTATAGACCACACAAGAGAAAAGAGAAATGAGACACTGCTTTGTGAATTTTCTCTAGCTATGTCTTACATTGTGTCCGGAGTCAGTGCATCAAAGTTTCTTTTTTTAACTTAAGCTTTTTCAGAGGTTCTATATTTTCCCTAAACTGTTGGGGCCACTTTTTTTTTTTAAATTTTAATTTTTTATTTTTATTTTGTTGTTTCACTTTACTTAAATCACTGTGTATGCAGTAAGCAGAGGGCAGTGCCTGGATGTGGGGTATGGAGGAGAAAACTCAGCCCTCAGCAAGCCCACATTGCCCTTGAATAAGAGAAGAATAGACTGAGCTGGCTGACCTCTGTGAGTGTCAGACCCAGTCACTGAGGTAGTAGAGTGTGGGGTAGGGGAACATCACAGACTTATTTTCTTACCCTGCTAGATGTTTTCTACATGTTTAAAGTCAATATAAAAAAGAATATCCAATTTAAAATTCTCCTAATACAACAAGGTGGAGGATTCACCCCTTCAAGTATTTTAACTCTGACATTAGCCCTGATGCATTCTTCACGTGAAAGTAAGGAGCTCCTGTAGCTGGCAGACACAGATGATTTGCTCTGAGAAAAATTTTATCTTAATGCCTAAGATTAAAGATTGGTTGAAATAAAAGCAGGAAAAAGAGGAATTTCATGAACTAGAGGAATCACTTTCCTGGATGAAAAGACCTTTGAGATGGAAAATGAAAGATTTATCCATGCTGTATATGCACTGACACACGTGTACCTCAACTGGTACTTATGCTGATACAATACTCTATTTTTATGATGAATAAGTGATTAATAACTTAATAGTGACCTAAAATGTTGGCACATGACATATACACATCATATTGATTTCCAGATTTGTACTACCTTTGCTTAGGTTTCAGAGAAAGAAAATGCAATGTAAAAATTTGGAGATGTGTCTAACAAGCAATATGACACCTCTTCAAACTAGAAATAAATGGCATTTAGATCTATTCATGAAATCATAGAATGGTTTGTGTTGGAAAGGACCTTAAAGATCATTTCATTCCAGTTCCCCTTGCCATGGGCCAGGACACCTTCCACCAGACTAGGTTGCTCCAAGCCCCATCCAACCTGGCACTGAACACTTTCAGAGATGGGGCATTCACCACTACTCTGGGAAAACAGTGCTTCATAACCCTCACAATAAAGAATTTCTTCCTATTATTATTAATAATACAGAATTTATCCCATAGCCATATAATTAGTAACCACACCACTACTGGAAGTTACATTTCTTTGTTTTAATATTTCAGATGTTTAACTGCTAAAAATTATTGGCTAGCCCAAGTTTTTTTAGAAATGATAATATTTAACTTGTTGGCTGCATAAGCAAAATTGAACTGTGAGTAAAAGTTCATCATGCTAATACTGTGTATGAGATAAGGCAGTCCCCAGCCATTCAAATTTACAGTCCAGGCTGTAAACAGTGATTGCCAAATCAAACTGCACTGTTCTAGTTTTATAGCTGGCAGGGGGAGGGGAGAAGGAAATATAGACAACAGCACAGATCTAAGGTGTCTTTTTAAATCTGATGGAGACTCAGAGATCTGGAGTTTGTCCTGCAGAGAAGTGGGCCAAGAGTAGTCTTCCTTCTCAGTAAGTGGTTCCTTTCAGCATGTGTAACTTAAAAATAATAAAAAAAAAAGAGTGAGAGTACACATAGCATTCAATGACCTGAAGTGTTCTTTATCTGAAAGTATTTGAAGCCTCAGCAAAATTATATAAACAAAAAAACTGAAGAAAACCCTCTTGCCTCAATGGTCTCTCAGATTTAGGTGCTTCTTTCTTACTCACATGTTCAAGCAAAAACAAACTAGTAGAAATCTTTCTGTCTTTGTGCAGACTATAGGAACCAAATCTTCCCTAGAGTTTCAAAACTGCTTTTTGAAACCTGAGTTTGTTTATTCGCTTGTTTGTTTTAAGCAAATCTCCTTATAATTACGTGACAGTTTTTCCTGCTCCATGAAGTGAGGGATTTAAAAACAAAAACAAAAATGGAAACAAACCAAACTGTCCCCGACAGTTTCCCACCATTGCTGTAGTAACATCCAGTGTGTCATTTATAGACGATATGAAGCACAATCCTTCAATTTATAATTAAAGCTGGTGGTAGGCAATAAAAGTATATGTATTTAAAGATAGGGGTTTATATCACCTCTAGGCTGTTTCAACACAAAATTCTCTGTCTTTGTAGTAAGGGAATAATTCCTATGGCTTTTCCAGCATCCCATTTGACTTTAGTGGGGCTTTGTTACAGTACTATCTACATGGACTTTTAGGGATGGGGTCCTAAAATCATCTGCAAGGTGTTTGAGAAACCTTCACTTCATTTTAAAAGTCTGACGTCATCTCCCATTCATTTCACCCACATATCATTAAAGGAAAACCACTTCCAGAATTGCCATTACTAAAATATAAATCCATTCTTCAATAATTCTTCAGTAAGGCCCGCCTTAAATTTAAAGCACCAGGTGTAGCTTGATGTTGTCAATACTGAATATCTGGAAGCCCACAGAAATTCCTGTTTGGCTCAACAGTGTAAGGATAGTTAATGAAAGAGTCAGTCTTGTTCTGCAATGCTACTTGAAGTGCTGCTCCACTGAATGGCTGGTAATTTGAAATCATTAAAAAGCTGAGATAAAAAAAGAACATTTGTGAGCGAACATAATCATATTAATAAGAAATAGAAAGACATGAGGAAGCTGTTTGGAATTTAAACTGAAGTTCTTGAATGCTATTTCTGCAGTATTTGATGAGCTCTGATTAACTGTATAAAATTATCAAATGGAAAAAATCCAGCTGGAAATGATGACTGCGAACTTAGTGATGAATCTCTCAAGGATACGTTGTCTCCATCTTTCCAGGCACAGAAAGCTGTGGACTGTGCAGCCAGTCATCTGTCTATTCAAGAATTCTTTACCCTTTTTTTAATTACCTAGATCATTTAGCCACAGCATTTAATATTTCAAGTGCTGCTTTTCATGTCTCTTTTTGTAGTTGCTGAAAAAGTCTTTTGTGCAACGTCCTATGTTCCTTTCCTGTAAAAGTCATAGCTGTAGTGAGAATAATTCTTCATTAAATTTTTGACGAGTCTAAATTTTATTCCCCCATTACCTCTCTGGAAGCAGAGGGACTGTTCATGGGAATGTTTTCTCAGCAGTGTGAGGGAAGGCTCTGTATCCTGGCAGTGCCGATAGCTTGTCAGGATGCGCCTGCTCTGACATGATTAATACAAGCTCATGTTGCTGAGCAACCTTAATGAAGCTAAGGATAATCAACCCACCACTTGCACAGATCTCTGGACTTGTACTTCCCCATGTGTTTTCTGTCATCCAAATCCTACGCTGTATGAAGGTACCTGAATTAGCCCTGGAATGTGACATAAAGGAGCCAACGGAGAAAGTTGGAGAAACTGATTAAAGGATTTAAGATTTCAAAGGCCATGATCCATCTGGATTGGCTGTTGAAGAGGGTGAGGGTGCCCAGAGATGGCAGAAGAAGGATCCCCGACCTTCCTGACCCTTTAGTGAAAAGAAGGGATGAGAAAGCAAATGTTGTGTTCATTTGTTTATTTTTCTTTGTGTGATTTAGACAAGGAGAAGGGAATAGAGCTCTCTGGGTGGTCCTGAAGCTGGTTTCCTCATGAAACTGGGAGAAGTTTCCCCTTTTAAACATAGTTGTGAATGGGTGATGGGGGAAAGAATTAGAGATCAAAGTTTTTCTGTCTTTCAAAACAGTTTTTCTCTACCTTTCTTCGTGGATGCTCCATGGTTCTGGTAAAACAGCTTCACTTAGCTCAGGAATGAGCTTGCTGGAAAAAGCTCCCACTTCCATATTTGATGAGGATCAGAGACCTATCACTGGAACACAAGGAAGAGTTGCACTTGCTGGTCTGTCATAATTTTGCCTCGGTATGCCTGTGGTACAATGACATGAGATCATCTCAGTCCTTTAAAAAGTTTTAAGTTATATTGACTAACAAAAGAGAAGAAAAAAAAAGAAAAAAGTGCATAGGATTAGTTTCCCCTTCTTGGGAATTTTTATTCCATTCATAGGATGACTGCAGCATGCCTGTGTCTCACTCACCAGACAACCAGACGAGCAGTACTGCTCCACTGCCCCATTCCTGTCCAGTATCCTTTCCAGAGTCACCTGACTTCTCCTTTTTCAGTGTTTTTCCATTTCATGGCACTCAGGGAGGTGGCTTGGCAACTCCCCCAGGCAAGAACACTGCTGGAAGTGTGGCAGCCTGGGGGATGAGGACAGCCTGGTGGACATGCCAGGCACTGTCACATGCAGAGGGACTAGGACAGATGCCTACCTCTCCTAGGTGAAGCCAATAACTGCATATGTTAGTAGGATGGCAAGGACCAGATGGAACACGCTCATCCCTCTGATTACTCAGTGAGTGCCCTGTAGATACAAATGCTGC
This sequence comes from Falcunculus frontatus, assembly GCA_013398115.1. Taxonomy (NCBI): domain Eukaryota; kingdom Metazoa; phylum Chordata; class Aves; order Passeriformes; genus Falcunculus; species Falcunculus frontatus. The sequence goes on along the minus strand of VZRV01005576.1, from coordinate 2,248,679 downwards.
AGAGCCTGGCTCAGCCCTGGCAGATTTTCAAGGATAAAGATATTCCCCATTAAACCTGTGGGAAAATAGCCATGTGAATTAATGCTTGGATTCCCAGGGGAATCACTGTAAATATTCCAGATCTTTTTGTTCCAAATGTGGATGTGTGATAGATACAGTGGCATGTTTCCTTAGAAAACTGAGTGCTGCCATCCCAAGAAGACAGCCCAGTGGCCCCATTTATTCTGTTTCTTCTTATGCTTGGACTTCTGCTAAACACTGGGAAATGAAAACATTCTGTACAACTTCAGCTCTCAAAGGTTGTGGTGTGGGAAACAACAATATGCCATGAATTGTTTTTTGCATATGTGCACGTTATGTGTCCTGCAGTCAGTGTTCATACTGTAACATAGGTCTTTTTGGGGTGAAACATGCTTGATGAGATTCGAACTTTGAAATTTGGTGTCTCAGGACTTTTTCTGGAGTGTCCTTCAAAAATAGTTTGGGACTACAGAGATTTCAGAACACTCATCATGTGCCGTGGTGGCAGTGGTCTGAGGCACAGTAGGATACATTTATTTTTAATGAATTTAAAATTTTTTTAATTCCATGTGAATCCATTGACTTTAGTAAAATAACAGCAATTTACAGGAGGAAAAATTTTGACCATCTGTAATAAAAGGTAGCAAATGGCAAGTAAACAATTTCATGAAGAGCCATTTTGCTTGGGGTTGTATACTCACATGATGTCTATAAATCACTGTCTACTGTACAGCAAAAATCTTGAGCATATAGATCATTATGACACTGTGAAACAGCAGAACTGCTGTTGTCTTGGTAGATGAGTCAATGTTGGGTTTTTAATTCCCTTCTGCTTCTGGCTAAAATCTTTTGCAGGAATATAAATATTAGATGGCTACGTGTCGAGATTATGAAATGCAAAAATTTGTGAGTTACTCTGTTTAGCATGAAATAAATATTTTTAAATACACCTGCAGACCATAAAGGACTAAATAGCTGCTTTTTTTTCTTTAATGAAAGAGTTGTTCATTGGAAAATAAAGGTAAATCTTTCATATTTCCCTCTCCCTGGGCACTAGAAACCAAACATCTTGTTTAGGGTTAGGGAGTATTCAAACAGCACTGCTTACAAAGGAGTGCAGGTACCACAGGTCCTTGTCACCTCAGCTATCAGGAGAGAGGGCAGACTGCTGCACAGTGCTGCACGGGAACTGAGACCACATTTGTGAGTTCTGTTTAATTGAAACTCAGATGAGTCATGGACACTTGGTCCTCGCTTCCTAATTCTGGAAGCAAAAAATAAGCACTTGTTTGAGGCCACTCTTTAAAAGTAGCCTCAAACATAGTAGCCATAGCTAATTGTAAATGACTTTTATTTATCGACAGTTTGCACAGTTCAGAGAGGAATTACTAATATATCATAGACCTTTTAACCAGAAATAAGCATGCTCAAGGCAGACAGCTGTTTTCAGTGTCAGCTGGGAAAAATGCCCCAACCACTCTTGTTTGATGAACAAACATACTTTCTTGATTGTCTACACTCATACCCATCTGTGGGGATGGCATGATGCCCAGGCAGAAGCTGGGCAAAACTTTTGCCTTGGGCATTAACAATGAGCAACAATAGCTTTAGATGGGCACTATGAGTAACACTGCATATAAAATGTCTTAAGCTTCAATTTTGTGCCAAGCATGGCACAGAAGCTTAGAAACAAATGTCTCCTCATACATCATTTGGGATTACTGAGTCCCCAAAAGCAAATATTACCTTAAAAAAATCCCTATTCCGGGGTCACCAATATATCATATACAAGTTGGTGTTTGGCTCAAAGTGATTACCTTGTTAGAGGAGAACATTGTGGCTGGTGCACACTGTGTGACCAGGTGGGGATAGCCACTGCTTCCGTGGACAAATGCTAACTACTCAGCAGGGAAATCCACTTAGAAGCGTTGGACCAGCTGCTGTCTTAAGCAAATGGTCTTCATTTCCTGGAAAATATGCAGTCAGCGAGAGGATAAGAACCTGGTTATTCAGCAGCTGAAGGGATGTGAAGATGACAGACAGTAACACAAAATTTAGTGCATGGGAAATAACTAGAAGACAAAAGAAGAAGAGAACTTATAGGATCGTAGAATCATTTAGTTTAGAAAAGACCTTTAAGATCATCAAGTTCAACCATTAACCCAGAGCCAAGCCAAGCCCTTGTCTCACTGTGTGGGACAAAGATTCTCTTTGTAGGTAGCTTTAAAAGGAATGAGATAAAAGCACCAATCAATAAAAAGAGAATGTATAAATGTGAGGCTAGCAATTTAGATGAAACTAGAAAGCCTTTTTCTCTTTCAATAAACCTATGGGGCAGGGCTATTAAATTTTAAAGGTAGTTTTACCAAAATCTAGAAGCAGATACTTTCAAAATATAGGGACCTACACAGAGTAAGGCAGGGTGAGCTCTTTCCTGTAACTGTGCTCTACATCTACTGACATTTAATGCTTTTTCTGAGCTACAACAGAGTCTACAGAAAAGAGCTTTATCTGTCTCCTTCTTCCACCACCTCCTCCATCCCTGGCTGTCTGCACGTTGTTCTCAACAGTTTTTTAATCTCCTCTCAAACATCAGGCTCTTTGCAAGCTGTCACTGGCTTTATTCCTACCACCTCTTACTCTCTAGAAGTTTCTTCTAGGTTGTGCTAATAAGACTCAGCTTTAATAGTCTATGCACATCCTATCCCTCATAAAGGAGACATAATCTCTTCCTTCCTCCACAGAACAGGAAAAAAACCCACTAGAGTAGCCATAAAAATGATTTAGGACAAATCAGAACACATAAATGGCAAGCAAAGAAAATACATTGAACACTAACATATTTACACAGCTCTAAATAATTTAGTTAAGTTAGCAAGATACCTTTCCTTATTCATGTAGTTCTTAATCTGTTCAATACGTGTGAAGGGAAAGGAGTTTGTGCTGTATTTCCAAGAGAGACAGAAGTCCTGGAAAATTTCTAAAAATGAGCTCTGAGTCCAAATTCGGTGTCCAAATTTGTTTCCTATATTTTTATTTAACTTATTTAATTCTCCAAGGTGTATTCATACTCTTTCACAGCATACATGTGGAAATATTACTCCTATTCTGAACTTCCAACAGTCTCCAGTTTCAGTTTTACTGAATTAATTGAGGACTGGCTATGTGTAAGTGCATTTGGTTGCTAGGTTGGTCGTCAACCTGATTTGTTTGAAGAAATGTTAAAAAAAATGCAAAGAGGAGGAACATGTTCACCAGGCTGTTTTGCAAACAATTTTTTCAGCTCAGTTAGATTTTTTGTGGATTTCTGGGATCCTGATCTCATGTGGTGACAGGCACAACATAATGTTTTGAATACTATTTTAAGAAGTTATTAAGTATTCTACTTCATTTTGTACATATTCTTATATTACAATTCAGTTTCTACCATATCTGAGTGCCTCCTGTCTGCATTACAAAGTGCAACAGTACTGACCACCTGCAACTCTTTCATCCTATCCCAAAAAGGAGTGTCATATGCATAATCACTAATTCACTCTGATATATAATGTTTTTTTCATAGTTTCATGTATAAATATCTGTGGACATCTTTGCAGATACGCATAAATATTGCTCTCTGGACTGTGCAGAGATGACTACTTCAAATAAATAAATAAGCTTTGCATTTGAAGGCAACTGTGAAATTAACACTGACCTGTACTTTGAGTTGTAGTAAATTTGTTTCAAAGATTTTCTTTTTTCCTGTGGTTTCCATGGCAGAATATTCTACTAAAAACAAAACAACGGCCTGAGCAGCCTTTAACAAAAATCACAGATCAGCAGTTTGACTGCACCTTGCTGGGAAATGTCTGCTGGGTTCTGTTTGACAGGAGCAGTGCAGCTCTTGGAGAGCTGTAGACAAGGACATGAGCCCAGAACATCCTGTCTTTGAACTTCAGTTGATACAAAATAGGAGCTGACTATACAGTGCAGCTCCTTCTGCAATGTGGGCTCTTTTGAGCCTGCAGAGACAGCTCTGAATCTTTCCAAGGAGGCTTCTTGTGAACAGGTTCTTTGGGAGCAGTTTGTGCACAGGCAGCGTGCTTGACTTGGTGAGGATGTTGGGTGCTGAGAGAAACCAGCTCATCTTTCTTTGATGAAGATCTAATTTACAGCAACCTGTTTGAGCTTAGAGGCTCTTGAAAACTTTTGCATAGTGCAAAGTTGAATAATGAAGTCAAGCGCACTCCGATTTCAAAAAAACTGCAGTTTCTTGGAAGTTGGGAAATTTAGGCTTCTTCTATCAAAGCTGAAGAGCACATTTCTGCATAGATATTCCTTATATATTTTCTGTCATTCCTGACTTTTACAATCAATTAACTCATCTTTTACCGTAATGTAATACATATATATGTAGAAAAGAGGTAATTTAAATTTAGATGAAGTCAGTAATGGGCCTTACAAGCCTCTTATAGGCGCAGGTATCCTTTAGTTCACTCAAAGCCTTAGGGTTTGCAGCAGTAAAATCTTCTTAAAAGCTTCTTATTGGCTTCCTGTACAAATAAATTAATTACATGGACACTCAGATTTGTTTATATGGAGATGTAAAAAGAATGCACTTTGGTTAAATTGGAGTATATCTTCAGAGCGTGTTTGGTTCCAGAATAGTTGGGAAAAATGATGAGTTAATGGCTGCTCAATATAGAAGACAGTAGAATAATTTTGTTTGGAGAATGTATTTGTTAATACAGAAATAAATCTTGTTCCATAGCTGTAGAAATAAAGAAAAGAAGTGCAATCTCTTGAAATTACACTACCGACTATGTAGTCTCTCTGTAGCAACAGCAGGCCCATTTCAGGGGCTATTAAGAAGAGATGCTCATGAATCTCCATGATTTATTGTAATTTTTGCCACATACAAGACTTTCCTTTTCTAAAAAACCACAAATTTGTGACACAGAGATGCCAGCTGCAGCTCTCAATGGTGGATTTGGATCTGTAGATCTGAAAGCCAGATCGGACAGCCCCAGGCAGCTTCACACCCCAGTCCGGACCTTTCCTTTTCCCCCTCCAAGTAGCTCCAGCTGCAGTAATCAGTGCTCAGCTTAACTCTTTCCAGCCTCCTAATTCTCTGCAGGGTTTGTACCTGAAAGTAAATAATCCAAATTGTTTTTTTGGAGATTACAAGTCTAGAATTCTCCTTATTCAGATTTAGTTAGATTTTAGGATTTTAGGAGTAAGAAACTGACTTTTGAGTCTTGCACTGGACATAATCAATATATTAATTATTTGTATCACCATTAGTGCAATTTAGTTTCAGAAAAAACAGCTGTGTATTTTTAAACTACAATAACATAAATTCAGAAAGTGAACAATTAAAGTAAAACATAAAACGAAAGTGTAACTGAGAGCATTCTAAAAAAAATAACCCAATGGCTCTTCAATATGCGTGTGTGTGTGTGTATCTGTGTGTATGTGTGTGTGCATGCACAGAGATGATACCGTACCTCACACAGGATTGCCATTGTCTATTCATTCATTAGAGGTAATTATTTTTAATTTTTGTCCCCACTGACCTGTAGGCAGATGGTTAGCATGAATGCCATTTTTATCTGGACACCAGATCTGGCCAGACCGCAATCTGTTGGGTTTGATCACTAAACTGGCAGCTGCATTACAGACCTGCTCTTTTCTCTTATTGTCTCCAGGGACTGCAGATTGGATGCACTGAATGTGAACTTCTGCAAAACATGGGGCTTTTTGTCATTTTCACTTTGCTTTCTTTTTATGACCATCCGGTAAATATCAGCACAGTTAAAAGCTGATTGAATCAAACTGTACCAAAAAAGCAATTTTAGCTACAAAATTATTTTTTGCTTATATAAAAAGCAAGAAAGTAAATGAGGCTTTGAAGAACAAATATACATGTGCATGTCGATATGAAAAGGCAATTCAATGAATTCTAAGCTGGAGTTTAAAAAATCTATATATGAACATTATTCTTATCTAAAAACAGAGGACAGGGTGTTGTGGGACACGTTTCTGAAAAGGACAAAAGGACCAAAGGCGTTTTATAATTGTCTGGTTTGCACATGGAAAACTTGTATGATCAGTAATACCAAGCACTTCTATATGACACAGTTGCATGATACACAAAAATAGACAGAGATTTTGTCCAACCTTGCTCTCACTAAGGCTTGAGAACGTGCATAACTGTAACCATAAGCTCATTATCCATATTAAAAGACATCATATACACTATATTGATTACATTTTTTTCTTAGTGTGTATGTAAATCTCAGTTTCTTTGGAGTTATTTTTATATTCTTTTGCTATTACTTAGTTTGGCGAAATGATTTAAGTCATGGTGAAAGTTCTGCCTTAGTAAAGACTGAAATGTCTTCTTTAGCTGTTCTCTACTCAGATTAAATAAAAGAAATGCTTTGTTTTAAATATACTGATTGTTATGTTTCATTTAAAACTGTCAGAATAAATTAAATAATTTGTATCTTAATGTAAAAGGCATCTATTAATCATAGAGAGCAATTATCCTCCCTTTACAAGGTGCAGCCATGTCTAATCCAGATTTGCTCTACTGTGGCTGTATGATGTTTATCACAGGACAGGGATGCTTGTAAATAGTTCTTGCAACACAAGGAATTTCACTTGTTACCATCAGACTGTGACACAGGTAGAATTCAGAGACAGGGTCTATAATAAAGGTTTAGATATATTTAGTCAGAGTTTAACTTTTATCAAACTGTCATTTACCTTACCTACTTTTAAAACTTACCACTTTTTCATTCTGGTGTTGCATGCATAAGCAGGGAGACACAAATGAAATAAAATTACATCTAGTTAAATGCCATCAGAAAGAGTAACTTCCCATTAACTTTTTTAATTTCCACACTGGTGAATAGTCCACTGAGAGCCCAACAGGCAGATCATGATCCTTTACTTCGACCTAAGAAAAGAAGAGGGAAGCTTGTCTCGCTCAACAGACTCCTTATGCATTTTTCATTTTAATATCATAGATTAAAATGAATATAAGCAACATAAGGAACAGCACCCTACAAAGTCCTTTATGTGTGTTACAGTCAGATGCACTTTCACTTAATGCTCCCCCCGATACTTTCCTGGCCAGTTGTACAGTAGGAGGGGCAGAGAAGATGCCAAATCCAGATCTTGCACTTCCCAGGTAATCACTGAACTTCCTAGAGAAAAGATTATTTTTCTCCTGTTAGACATCTGCCTCCAATGGGGAATCAGTTTGACATAAGCTGGTGAGTAAATACTTAACAAGAAAACAGTGAGTACAGGTACTTGCCTAGTAAGTGTGACAGCCTAATGTTGTTCTCCTCGCTCTCTCTGTGTCTACTATTCATGTCATATTTAGAAAACTTAGTTTCCAGAATTACTTCCTTTACTGCAAGTAGAAAGAAAGAGATAATTTTAGAAGATGATTTAGATCCCTTGACTCTCCACTCTGAAAATCCGGTTCTCTCTGGTCCTATTCCATATGAGAGAATTAAAGATTCAGTGGTGAGATTTTGCCATCCTCACTAGCAATCCAGTGCAGATTGCTGTGCTGTATTGCAAAACCGTGAGTGAAAAAAGACACACAAAAATAGATGACAAAAAGGAATTTAAGGCTACAAAAAGCATCAATCATTGGGGTGATTAAACAAGAGAGTGTGTATGACAATGGTTAATCCTAATGAAAATTTTCTTTCTGTGGTGGTAGAAATAGGTCCATGTAAAAGGTTACCCACAGACCCGTCAAGAGAGCACACACTTGTCATGCCCTGGGCAACAGAATAAGTCCTGTGCTTTCAAAGCTCTTTATAAGGTCAGCAGTCAGCTTTAACAACCTGTTTCTAGTGCTGGGAATACCTAAGGCAGACCTGTTATGAGAGAAGTATATTTTATATTTTCAGAGATGGACTTTAATGCCAGGAGCTTGTGAAGGTGGCCCCAGAGCAGCGTGGCTGGGCTCTCCCAGCCGGGTGAGTGGCGCACGCAGGCTTAGAGGAAGATGCAAAGACACAGCCAAACACATTACACTCACCCATGTGCTGCTTACATGCTTTGGCATTGAGAGCCAGCAATCTTTTCCAGTGTTTCAGCAAATCTATCATGCTTGCCAACTTTTAAAATTCAGAAGTGGACCCTGCCTCTCCAGCTGCCATTTTTTAAGCAAAAAGTAATACCTACCAGAAGACTCCCATGACTACCGGTGACTCCGAGACAAACGTGAATCGTGTGGGATTTGCTGTGCAAATGCAGATGTGGTGGCTGCTGTGTGGATTGCATGTCCAAATGCACCCTGACGTGTCAGAGTCCCTGCACACGTGAGGCAGGATTGCTCTGTGCCCACACCTTAGATTACACCCAGCATTTAGAGGTGTTCAGTACATAGGGACAAAACATGCAAATGTAATAGAGTTGGCAAGAATACAGTCATAGCAGATCACACAGCAGAAGCTTTCTGAGTATTTCTGGAAACAGGAATTTTTCTTTTCTTCTCCTTTTCCCCGGAAGGAAATGGCACTTCTCAAAATAGAAATTTTCATTGTCATATATGATAATAAATTCTTTGACTGTTTTTGACCCCCAGTATATCTAACGAAATGAAATGCAGCTAAAGTCACAACCTTTGTTTAGAGGTTTTCAGCCTGAGAAGCCTGAGAAGCCATCTTTTCACAGAGTCTGAAGCCACTTCAGGCAAGGAGAAAGAAGACACGACTGTATGCAACCTTAGGTATAGCAGCAATGATTTCTACTCTCCCATTGTAGTAATAAGCCTTATTACTTGTCCCAGGACATTTCACGAGATGCAAAAATATTGGTGGGACCTTTCCTCTAAGCCACATCCCTACTGGCATTGGAGGGGCTGATATCATTTGTACCATACACCTCAGCAGTGACAGGCAGTGACTTCCAGTCGGACACAACTGAGGATTTCCTCGGAGTCCCCTGCCAGGAGCACCCATCATCGCCCCTCCTGGCCCTACAATCTTTCTCACAGCTCCTATTTTATAACAGCTGGTAAAGTTCAACTTGCTGTCATATGAAAGGGAGCAAGCACACAAGAGCAAGGGCAGCAAACTGAAATGTGGGGGTGTTCAGGAAAAAGGGGGGAAGAAAGAGGAAATTCATTAAATGAAAATCTGGCTGCTGCAAAATCTCTTAGTACATTAACCCAGCATGGGGTCTGAATCTCTGTTGCAAGGCCCCGACTCTGTCCACTGTTGCTTCATTACTATTTTATTGATTTCAGAGGGGAATATAAATCCAGAGCAGCCTGACTGCCTTAGCAAAACACAGGGCTGACAAAGTTAATGTGTTAAAAGAAGGGCCATTTTGGAATCAAAACTGAGCTAATGTGAGTCTATAATGTACTGTAGTTTGTCTAAAAGGCATCTCCATTTAAAATTATGCTGTGTTATCATTTTCACTTCTTCCAAAGAATCTAATGAACATGGGACAATAAAAAACTTTGTTTAAGCAGAGAAAACAGTGCCTTGAAGCCAAAGTGGTTGCATCGTTTCCCTAAAATAGTTTTTAGCTCTAAAATCATTTGGCACTAGGGGAGTTTAGTTTCACTACCAAAATCAAATCTCTACTGGTAGAGACCTATCACAGAGGTCCTCCCAATGAGCAATATTATAAATTGATATTATAATTGGTATTGTTTAATTAACTATTATTATAAACTGGACCACTCAGAGGGCTGATATCCAGTTTTGAGGGATGCAGCTAAAAAGTGTTTCTGCCAGTTTATCGCCTTTGCGCCCCTGGGACTGCTGAGCCCCCACTTCAAACAGAGAACAGAATTCCTTGGCCAATCACCAAGCAGTGCATCATCCTTGAAGTCACTTAGCTGGGTCCTACATACACAAAAAAAATAATATCCACATTGTTACAAGAAAGTGAAGGAGGTTTGGCATTTTGACACCAAACACTGATAGTTTTGTGAACACATGTGTGAGTTTTTCCTGTGGAAAGGAATGCAGAACTAGAGGAGTTCTTGTGGCTACTGAAGTGGAGGTAAGTACACTATTTTCCATCAGTCGTTAACCTCTTTACCCTCTGCCTTTGCTCCAGATGTTTCCTTTCCTTCCTCAAACTTCTAAAGTGAAGTAGCAGCATGTGAGAAACCCTGCAGCAGGAGAAACTAGAGGAATCCAATGTACAAAGAGGATCGTGTTATGTTGGGACCAATGCTCACATCTCAGCAAATGCAAGTACATGAAATTTTGTGTATTTATTTAGAAATGGAGCACAGGCACAGTGCCAGCCCCAGCTGGTTACAGCACTGCACCTTTTCCATCAGGACTAAAACTGTTGCTACATAAGGCTGAGCAAAATTCTGTAGCCAGAACACATGGAATAAAACAGCCCCTGCAGCACCTCATTCTGTCTTCTAACAGGATTAAGAATGCTTTAAAAAGCCTTTGGAACTATTTATTTTTCTTAATTGAGGTCCTGGCAGTCACATAAATGCCCATCCAATTTTTAACCCGACCAAGAACTTGGTCTCATCTACTTTCTAAGTTCCACTGTTTAATCACAAAGCTGCATGGAAAAACATTTTGGTGTTTCTGTTTTGAATTTCCCATCCTTTACACATCCTTGTTCTTACTCCAGGAAACAGAAGTTCCTATTTGTCTTCCCTGGACTTTTGTTTTCAGATCATTTTAATTTTCAGAACATATAATTTCACCATGTTCCCCCTGATTTGTGTCTATTTAAAATATCTATGCTTTTTTATTACTTTTGGTGAGAATTATTTTTTTAGGCTTTTGAACACTACTTTTGTTTTTTTTTAGGCTCTCTTGATTTTGCAGTGATACTTTGAGGACAGAGGAGGAGGAGGGAAAGAGAAGAGAGCCACACTTTTGAATTGCTCCCTGAAGGACTCTCTCCATCCCCTCTGTAGGAAAACCTACTGAAATCTTATGAGATTTCTTCCCTACAGCTGTATTTGAACAAAAGTTTGTATTGATGTGTGTAAAATGATGCCCAAAAACCCTAAAGTCAGAAGATAAAAAAACCAGGCAAACCTTCCAAAAGTGACAGGCTGAATTAACCAGACCCTGACAAGAGTTGTGCGTCAAAAAATTCCAAATAAAAGTAATGAAAAGAATCTATATAAATTCCTTCTTACATATTTTAATTTTAAGAACCATTAAAGAAAATAAAACTGTGCAGAATATATGCATTCAAAACCCCATAATTTAATTCTAAAAGTCTCTAAAAATTAAAGAAGCCTAAATATTAAACTGAATGAAAATTACATAGGAAGCAGTAAAATAATTTAGCAAATAGCTCTGTTTCCACAGAAATCACACATGAAATTGAAAATACAAATTAGCATAGCTCTGTAACTATTGTTCTGGTCCTCATTAATGCATCAGGTGATATGACAAAATATAGAGAGTTTCACTGATTTTAACCAGAGAAATGTAATCATACTACATTTAATTCAGCTATTCCTCTATTATCCATGAGTTACCTCCATGTCCACTGTATGTAAAAATACATGTAGTGATGGTTGTAAAAAATGTAAAAAGAATGTAACCTTTTCAAAATTTGAGAGAAGTTTAAAATCTAAAATATCTGCAGAAATATGTCCTCTGAATATGTCTTCCTAATCTTTTTTTTTAAATCCTACTAATTTTCCTATCCTTCTTCCCCCTTTTCCCCCAGGGAAAAAACCAGGAGCTGTGTTTTTCAAAGATCACCAGAGAAGAGACAACTCTGCTATTAATGAAATAACTAAGTGGTTTTGAAAATGCCATTCTAAAAATCAGGAGGAAAACCTTAGATTCATTAATACATAAACATGTCTGAGTAAAGAAAAAGTCACTGAAAGCCCAAAGGAATCTGGATATTGAATTTTATTCTTAAGAACTCGAATTATCAGACTGGCTAAGTGGGGAAGTGGAAGCATGTTTTTAAATTTGCTTTTTTTTCCTAAATATGTACTTCACTTGTTTAAACCGTACAGAGTGGTGCTTGTTAAGGTCTGATCTTTTTCCTATACATAAAAACATCATCATTTATTGTTGCTGTGGTTAATGAAAGCTTGGTGATACCTCTGGTCAGGGTCAGTTGCAAGGATAAAAATTCTGTTTCCAAAGGCTGTATGTGCCCAATAAGATCTCTTTCCTTGCTAATTACATGAAAACTGCACACAATGGCGCTCTCCTGTGTAACTCACACAACATTGCAATCCATCATCATGGACATTGGCTGTGTATTTGACACTTTCCCGCATGAACTGTCGTATCTGAGACCTAAAAGAGTCAGTGACTGAACTTGGAATTAAAACAAACAAGACAAGCCCCTCCTAATTTTGCATCAAGCTGTGAATGTAGAGCAGGCCACAATCAAATGTTAAAAAGTAAGTGCAATGAAATACATATGATTCCAATAAGGAGAGGGATATCCAACATTTTTCATAAGTTTTCTCCTTCTTTTCCACTGGGAATCATCTGAGCAACTCAAGCCCTAGAGAAAACACTGGTGTTTTGTGACCATCTGCACCAGTAGTTCCATTATCTGTTTGGAGATTGATTTTCCTTTTCCTTGCATGTTCACTTACCCTAATGCCTCAGAGTCTGCAATGGAGCCAGTAGCATATGATGCAAAGACAGCTTTTAAGGCATCAAAAGTGAAAGCATCAGGAGTATCATTATATTCTGAATCTTTTGTAGTAGCTTTTTGTCTAATCCTACTGTAACAGGAATCCACTGATGGTGGCTAGGCCCCTCCTTTATGAAGCTTAAGTGCAGAGCTCAGAAGACCTCTGCTTTCCTCAGAGGAAGGTGTAAAAGTCTGCTCTATATGTCTCCTTTATGAAGAGGGTGTCAGTCTTATTTGCACCAATTTCATATCAATTTCATACAGGACCAGTAACCCAGAAGGCAACAGAGGACACTCATCCGGATTTGGAGGCTGGGAACCAGCGGAAGGTTGTCTAAGAGTTCCAGACCTCAACAACTCTTTTTAGTGGTGTGAATAGTACATTCAAAGTTTTAATTTTTAAGAATCTGGCTGCCTATCTAGGTACCTAAAATGGGATCCAAAGCCTACAAATCTGTCTCTTGTATCTAGTCAGTTTAACTATTTAGACATTTCCTCTTTTTTCACCCCCAAGAAAACCCCTCAAAACAAAACCATGTGAAGAGAGGAGAAGTGTGGCCTTTTGACACGTTACACAATGTTTCCTCTGAGAGACCCATGAGAATGCAGATCTCCTTTCTTTCTATGCCTAGAAAGTAGCTCCTCCACGCCTGAGACTCTCAAATTGTTTCTCATCACTTCTGAGACTATAAAGACGCTTGTGTGCCTGTAAAGACTATACATGGAAGAACACACAAGAAAACAGGTATCAATTATCATGCTATTGATCATACTGTGTGTTCAAAGTGCATTCTTAATCCATGGTCTCCTGCTCCATGAGAATCACACCTTGAAAATACACATTATTACTATCTCTGTATAGTAGATGTATGATAATATTTCCATTTAATGATGGAAATAATAAGTGTTGCTTGAAATACAATAAAAATGTGGCTTTATTATTGTTCAAAATTTAAGGTATAAATAAGAGTTACAAATATTAATATAGTCATAATCAGGTTTTCCTCCGGTTTTCTCTTCATAATGTGACCTAGTGATGCTCTCAGAGAACAGGGAACCTAAGTTTAATACATTCTCTCACCTCTAAGGTTTAGAACATGCTTTTTTGCATCGTCTTCTTGCTTTAGCCATTGGTACCAAAGGACATTGCTGTCTGGACCTTAAATTTATATAATTTAACAGAAGTCAAGTGATTGTAGTGTACAAAACACCCAAAAAGTTAGTGAGAACCTGAGTTTCTGGTCCAGAAACAGCTAAAGCCTCCTGAATCAGGAACGAAGGTCTAAATCAAATCCAGGTCGACCACTATTGCCTCTGCCAGCAGTGTATTTTCTTGATGTACTTAATACATCTTAAAAATAAAAAGAGACCGCACTTAAATTGAAAGGCCACATTTTTTTGTTTGATAAAAAGGAAATATTTTAGTTTCAGCACATATAAGTCATCTGTGGAATCATTGCCACATGTCAACATTGGGTACATAACAGGATTTTTAAGGAGTTGAAAGTTCTGAATGGTGACTAGGAACCCCACAGATGCATCAGACAAGATATGTAATATATATGTATATATATATATATATAGAGAGAGAGAGAGAGAGAGAGAGAGAGAGAGGACATAAAAGAGCAAGCTACTGCTTTCTACTAACTAATAAGAATTAGAGGGAAAAAAATCTTTCACTTTGGGAGGATTGTGGCATAATTGACCATTGATTTTCTTGTACCTTTGTTTAAAGCATTGGCCACTTTCAGAGAAGAGATGCTGGGCTAAGCTCGATCATTTAGTTTCACCATTACTTTGGCAATAAAATATAACAAGTAGAGTAAAACAAGTTCTTTTTTTAAATAGATACTTCTACAACAAAGGAAAATAGTAGCTACACAATGCCTAAGTCAACAAAAAAAAAATCCATAGACTTGTGAAATTACATATTTTTATTTTGTTATGAAATTTTTCTGACAGACAAGGGACAGAAATAATTTTTGTTTATTATGTTTATAATTTCTTTCCTGGTTTCGAAATATAAGAAAATCAGCCTTTGAAAACTTTCAAATATTTAGCTTTCAAAGATTTTTTCATATGACTTGGAGTAGATGTTTATAATTAGATCCCCAATGTCCTGTGTGAGGGCTTTAAGTACGATCCCAATTTCTTGTGTTAGAGCTCTTCTCTTTCTCTAAATATTTAAACAGTAGCATACAATAGTGAAATATTTATGATGAATTTCAGTGATAAAATGTTAAACCACCCTTTAGTTAAATAATAAAGGATGACTTATTTTTTATGACTATATTTTGTGTCCATTATCTACTGATTAGCAGTGAATTTATTAATTTTAATCAAATTCCAAGCTTCTCCTATTTTTCTCTTTTCATGTTTGCTGAAATTTGTATTATTTTACAACACATTTCTTGCAAAAACAGAATATCCCTTCAGAAAACACCTAACAAATTGTACTGCCATACATCCTATATCGAAATAATGTGTAGAACTTAGGCTATGAAGGAGAAACAGGAATCTTTCCTTCCTTGTATTCAAAACTGATTTCATACATGCATCTATTTTAACAATGTAAGAGACAGTTGAAAAAGGGTAGATTTAGGTTAGGTATTAGGAGGAAATTCTTTACCACAAGAGTGGTTAGACACTGGAACAGCATTCTCAGAGGAGTCCTGGAGGTCCCACCTCTGGAAGGGTTCAAGCCCAGGCTGGAAGGGGCTCTGAGCCACCTGGTCTAGTGGAAGGTGTCCCTGCCCATGATGTTGGGGTTGGAACAGGATGATCCATTATGTTCCCTTCCAACCTGGACCATTCCATGTGTCTTCTCAAATAATACTTTCTACTTAATACTGTAGAGACCAATAACTTGTATCTGAATTTAGCACAACTTTTGGCAAAGTTTATAGCCGTTATTTGACAAGCCCAGGAATCGCAGAATCCACTAGGAGTCTGTTCCAATAGCTAAGCACTGTCAGAAGTGTTCCTTCTTTCTCACGTGGAAGGTATTAACACATGCAGAAGAGCTGAGATAGCCTATTGCTATGGCAAACTTCAGAACTCATGGAGATAGAAAATAGTATTTTTATGTGCGTAAATAAGTGAAATCTGAATTCTGTCCTCTTATGTAGAACACATAAGAGCAAGTGATGTAGAAAGAAATATTTTTTTTCCTCTGAAACAGTCTTTTACACTAGAAAATGATTAATGAATTAATAGCAAGTGAATGGCACTTGGGGCTAATGAAGTTTTGGGAATGCAAGTAGCACTGCCTGACTCACACATATCCACTCTCTGCATTTTCAGCACTATAAACATTGATGAACAGCAGGTATGAAGTTACCTAGCAGAGACCCTCACCCATACATGTGCTTTATGGGCACTCATTAACATGGGGAAATTGTCATACATGTTTCACACTGGATTCTTCCCTCAAACACAAGGCCCTGAGAAACAGAGGGTTCTTACCCTAATTAGCCCACCAGAAGGATGTATTTTTTCTTCATTACAAAAATACCACAGAAATTAAGTGGATGGGGACACAATTCTCCAGTAGTTACAGAAAGAGTAGCTGCTTGGCTCTTGTCGTTTTCACCTAGCAGTGAGATGGAACATTGAGGAGAGCAAGGTTCGCTGTATCTGCTCTCAGGTCTCTGCCCCTTGCCAGATCGCAGTGGAGTTGCCATAATGGAAATGTCAGTCGTGTGGTTGATTTCATGCCCTGCTGCCCACAGACAACCACATCAAAATAAATATGCGTGCTATGGAGAATAGCACTTTGCCCTTTGTGAATTCCACAAATGCTGCTTCACTGGTTTTGCAACCCTGTGGCTGTGTATGTTTTTGCAGACTGGGAGGGAAGTGTTCCTGAGCCTCTCACGGCTTCCCCTTGCACTTCTAATTGACTGGGAACACCTTGACTCAATCATCCCCTTAGATCCTGGAGATCTTACATAACTTGGCAAGCTGTCCCACAGGCCAGCAGGTCACAGTGCATAGCACTCCTGAATTTCACAACACCCTCCATTCCTCTTTGTGAATATCTTTCCTGCACCGGCTATGATTTATAAAGTGGTATGCAAGCTGCTGACTCTTTATATACACATGGGCTGAAATTGATCCAGAACAATTTCCTATGCGTCTTATGACTTTGGCCTCTGAACTGGAAGCAAACATGAATGAAATACACTGGCTGTTGCCCAGGGAAGGATCATTCTGCACTGATGGCAAATGCGTGGCAACAGCCAGGGGAGTTAGAGAATGGGATGTGTCCAGGCTGACAAACTGTCCCTCACTATAATTTGGCGAATAACTACAAATTAAACATAACGTGAATATTAACTACCTAAGACAGAGTCCGTGAAACACATATCCCCACGGTTCTCCAGGCACAGAGATCTTCTTAAGAAAAGAGTAAAAATTTGACTGTTATGCAGAATGTCTGTAAACCTAAAGAGAAAGGTCCCTTTTTCTTCTAAGACCATGTGTTTCTACATCTTCTCTGAGGAACGCACAGCTGTTTGGCTATGTTGCCATTTTGCCTGATGAGTATTCAACTGCCTGGCAGAGCCTGTGGGCCGAAGCCAAACTTTGCTGCTTATACTGGTGTTTACTGTATTCTTTCTAAATTCCTTTTATGAACTATTTTACTGTGTATGCAATAATACTCTGCTTTGATTTAAATATTCCAGGAGCTTTCTTTTGCCTCCCCATCCTCCTAATGTGAGGAATCCTGGTAGTAAAGGTCACACAGCCTTTCCCCTTTAGTCTTCAATTGAACAAAATGTAGGAAGAAACAGGAGATGCAAGGAAACAAGGAGACAGAAAAGAAAAGTTGCAAAGGAGAAAAAAAGAAAATGGATTAATATGGAAATAAAATAAAAAAGGCAAAAGAAAATACATGGCAAGAAGTTTAAACATAGTTGCTTGCCCGTTTAAATTCTAAAATTACTCTACAGCCTCATAATAGGATTAATAGGTTTCAAAGGACTAATAATCACTAGTATGACTGAATGCCTTTAAACTTGCTCTGCTTAGTCAACCTAGGAGGACTTTCTGCTCCCCTGATTGCCATACACACGATCCCTTTCTTTGTGAGCTCTAACCTTTCATGGGTCATTTTTCTTCATGCCTTTCTCTTTGCTTTCCTTCTCTGAACTCTAAGGCTTCTCTTTTCCTCCATGCTCTGAAGTCTCTTTCCCCCCACTTTCTGCTCCAATTCCCCCTTCTCTTTAATACAGAGAAAAAAATGTGCTGCCTGAGCACACTACGTGGGTACTCCTGAGAACTCTACGGAGATGGCACTAAACTCCATGACAAAGACTTAATTCTGCTAGTGCCATAACCAAATCTTGGAATTTTCTCCACTGTAGCCCAGCTTTCCTCACTGAGGTGTTGGACTTTCATGTCACTGTTAGTTGTTTGCCTTTGGCACAAATTGGATGAGGCAGAGAAGGTCTACTATTACTCAAATCCTGCTGCCTCACAATCAAATATGAGGTCTCATTAAATTCCTCTTGCAAGGCTGGGTTTGGTAGCTTCCTTATCTCTAGTAACCAGGCATTTCTCCCAGTTGTTATTAGGTTCACTTACAACCATTGGTAAGAAATGCTGAAATCAAATTGCATATTTTGTATGTGAAAAATCACATACTGAGCTCGGTTCTGTCTGTAAAGAAATGTTGTACTCTTAGGCAAGCTTTGCTGATTGCACATAACTCTTCCCTTTTCTGGCATTCATTCATTTTCTGAAAGCCTGAGCAACAATCTAAATGCTTAAAGTCCCACCTGGATGGGCAGGAAAATGACAGGCACATGGGACAACCACTTCTGAACTAGGATTCTACCCTAACGGGAGAAGAAGCAGATATACCCCCCATTTACTTCACTGAACTGAGTGTCAGAACCTTTTAGTTTTCCTTTCCCAACTCATCAAACTCGGAAAACCATTTTAATTTTGCTGGTGTGGCACTTGCTTTTCCTAATAGCAAGCATTCAGATGCAGATAAAAGCTTCAAGTTCTTTTTTTTTTTTTTTTCTCCTGGTTGCAATTTGTTTGTTTAATTCTTCATGGTCTTTTCAGTCTGTGAACTAATGCACCATTCTCCTTTTGCCGGTCTTAAGATTCCTAAAAAACAAATATACCAGGCTCATTGAGATTCCCCAGGAAACAGGTAGCAAATAGATGGCAGGTTCACAAATTGACAATTCACGCAATTCTGGTTAATGTGAAATTAAACACAGGACACTGAATTTAATAGTTTACAGGGGCTCAAAACTGAGCTACACGGCTCCTCTCGAGAGGAATGAGCTGTAACACCCCTACATCCAGCTCAGGAAGTCTGTTGACCTTAGGCTGCGGGGGCCTGGAGCATATGCAAATGAGAAATTATTCTGCCCTGCCAGGTCTTTATATTCCTCCTCCTGTGGCAGGTAGACTACTGAGCTGAATGAACTTTTGACCTGAACCATTACAAACCCATTTATATTCTGCATCTTTGTGCTGCCCTGGACTCCTCTACACTCTGGGAATTCTCACTCTTCTTTCAACATCTTCCCAGATACAATGCATTGACCAGGGTGTTCATGGATGTTGGAAAGCGTTTGAATTAACTTCCTAGTGTTGATTCTACCTATAGATCTATGTATAGATCTTTAATGGACTTTCTAAGAATATTATTAATAAGCAAGTTTTTTCATTGACTAAAATGTCATGAGACTTTCCTAGCAACCTAATAAATTGGTATATGTCTGAGCAATTAAAAAAGTTGAGATAGACATCTCTGAGAATAATTCTGATGTACGTTAGCAATCCTTTACACTCAATTTCTAATATCAGATATAATATACAAATACAGCCCCCCTTAACTGATGGCCTGGCAGTATCAGTTTCCTCCATGTGTGCTTGCTTTCCTTAGCGCTGCATAAGAGTAGCACTTCTCTTTTTTTAGAAGAACTGACAAATTTCTGAGTGAACTTAAACTAAAAATTTTTCTGAGGTACTTGATATTTCTTTTTCTATCTCAGCAAGCTAAGCATTTAAGCAGGAGCCTTTGCAAAAAATTAAAAATAAAAATAAAAATCCCATGTGGTACTCTTAAGGACAGAGGTTTTTCTACGTCTTTCCATATTTCATTCCCATGTCAAGTACAAACCAAATCCATGTAAATGTATAAACACCATTACAAAATCAAGGGGTTTGACACATACAGAAATGGTAAATCCTACTCTAGAAGCAGTCAAATGACTCAAAGATCACTGATAAGAAGAAGGCATTAAATGCAGCACATCCTTGCCGTACACCAACAAGATTTTCCCTGCTGGGTGACCTACCTCAACTGACCGTCAAAAAGAATTAGTCTCAAGGGAATGTTTTTCTTATAGATTTATAAATGTTGACAATAATCCTAAATGGATGTTAGGGGAATTGACAAATCTCAGCATTTTTCTTGATGTATGTGTGCCTGGGGGAACTTTGGAGGCCCCAGTATTCATTAAAAAGAAGCAAGCCATTGACAGCTGACAGGGAAAGACAGGTAGCATAGCTAGAAAAGTAGAAGCTATTTGTTGACATAAAATTGTGAAGCATAACCTAATAATCTAGTATTTTCTTCCACTGTTGTTTCTAGGCTCACTCAAAGTGTACAGACCATACAGCCCAGTGTGCTTAGTGAAACAATAAATCTGCTTACTCTATAAATGACTTTATTGTCAAAGTTTGAATGCTCAGGAAAATAATGTGGGCCAGATTAAAGCTGGAATTAGTGCTTTAGTAAGGATCTGGGGGGAAGCTGAGGGATGTATTTTTGGTTTTTCTCTGTATGCATACATGTTGGTTTTTTTCCCCCAGAGGTCACAGCACATGTTAAAACAGCATCCTCTGGAAGAAAAGAGTTCTGAGCTTTGCTTAGTCTTCTTATCTTGAGAGAAGTGAAAGAAAGGGAAAGAAAACAAATGAGGAAACTCAGAAGTTTGATTCCAACTTTATGTTTGATTTTGAGCTAAATTGTTGCTGGGACCACTGACAGGGGAACTTGCAGAATTTAACCAGGAGTCTGAAGAACAGCTTTGAATAATTTTCCTTGAGAGTGTATTAGTTACAACTAGCTTTTCTACCTAGCAGCCTTCCACTTAAATATGATTTGATAGCAATTGAAAACTAGAAAAATATGACAATCTGAGATATCATTGATGGATTTCTTTTTACAGTTACTTCTGTCCTACTGAGAAATAATACTTTCTAAAGGTTTTAAAAAACATCTTCAGAGATTGATTGCTAGCAATCTATAATCCAGATTACTGTGAGTGTATTTGTAAGTGTGTGTTTGAAAAGAGTGAAATACTCACACGGTTATACAAAACATCCCTAGGATGGAAATGTCAGCACGTCTTGTCTCCTATTTCCTACTGCCAGAGGGCACTTAACAGCAAATTTTGCAGTATTTCATTGAATCCAGTTTTAAACAAAGGTAGCCACAGGTCCTCCAGCACCCCTGGGGCCCACAAGAACACATTTATTTCCTCTTCCACATTACCCCTTCTCTTAAGGAAAGCGATTAAGTAGCAGTAGGAGTCATAGCAGTAAGATAGACCATGTCCCGTTAGAGGAAGTAGCATGGATACAGACTGATCATACTTCTAATGTTAGAAGGCAAAATAAAAGACAACGACATAGTTATTTAGAAAGGAAGAAAATTGAGAGAAACAAGTTTGGTGATTCTGGCCAACATTAGTCGAATCTGGGAAATAACTCCCATCTCTGAATTTGTCCTTTGACATTATCTCCTCATGCTGCTCCATTCTCTTTTGTGGTTTTACTCCACCCTACATTGTATTTCTGACAAATATTAATAGAGTTTCTGTGTCCACTTCCCTTCACCGGGGTTAATACTCTACCCAGGCTGACCAGAGGTCTTGCAGCTGATATTCAGCGGGACTTTCACAGTTAATGTGCAGCAGAAGGAAATTACATATTGTGTTTCTTTTTTTCCCTTTTTTTCCCTGAGAGTTTCTCCTCTATCACAATCATTTCTGTGATGTTTTCCTGTTTTTATCTGTTAACTATGTGTCAATAACTAAAAACAGTATTTGAGCAAAGCCCTACCAAATCTTGACCAATTTTTTAGTGAGGCAATAATGTGCTTTTGAATGAAGCCCCAGATGTCTTTTTAGGATGCACTGTAAACTTATGTTTAATTTCCTGTCTACTACCAGCCTTAGTCCATCAGTATTGCCCTTGCTTTCACAGAATTCTATATATCGTGGAATATTTGTGTTTTGGATTGTTTTCCCCAAGAAGTAATAGCTTCCATTTTACAGGCTGACACTCAACATACTGCAATACATACTTATGACTTTAAACTTTTTTGTGTGTTATTTTTCTGGTTTCAACAATGCTTTTTTTCCATCATCGTGAGTGTACACATGGCAGCTGATTGTAAAGAGTAAAATATCAAATTCCTAGTAGGTGGGTCAGTACTTTACTTCTGTCACCACTGACCCACTCATCCCTATATCCTATTTTCAGAGACAGAGTTCAGAGGTACCAAGACGCAGCCTGGCTCAGCTGCCCATTCAGTTTAATGGAACCTAATGAGTTCTCAAACTGATGGATTTTCATGAAACTCCTGACCTTAGGAGGAAAATTAAGTTTTTAAGGAAAAAAAAAGTACGTAGTGGAAAGGTTTAGTATTTATGTGCATATTGGAGAAGGATTTATAACAAGGCTTTACGCTTCACCTGTTGTGTTAAATTGATAAGCTCTCACTGACTTGTATGTTTTAGTTACTGCATCTGACACACTCCGTTCATGAGAACTTTGCCTCTTCTACAAGACCCATCTCACCCTTCAAAATTAGGCCTCTGACTTAAGATATTGCGTCATTACTTGTAGAGGAAAAGAAATATCCTCATTTGAAAATTGGTGGAGAACTGCCTGAGGTGTCCACTGGGCCCCACTGATTGTAGCGGGCTTAAACATTTCCTTCTCCATCAGAAGCCTAACTCGAACCAGCTACAACGGTGTGAGATGTCTCCCACCAAACTGAGTGTTTGCTCTTGTTCTTAAGCAAGACATTTTTTCATCTCACCAAACTCTTTTAGCTTTGATGCTGTCTTGATTTGCCTCTGATAGCTAACAGTCACTGGGCTCCAGCCCCTGAAGCCCAATGTGAACAACTTCCTTGCTCCCATAAAATTAATTTCAGATGTTGTGGAGCTAATGACAAAAGAAATCATCTTCATTATGGGTGTAATTCATTATGAGTGGGCTAACACAAGGGTCTCTGTGTCCTTTCAAGTCTTACACAGGCCAATAGGGCAGGACTTCACCTGGAGTGAAGAGATGTCTGAACAGCTGTACCAGAACCAGGCAGCATCTGTGTATGAAGCAGTGAAACTGCCACAGGCCCCAAGCCCCATGTATTTTGGATCTTAGGGGAAGCCCTTTGCCTCTGCTTTCACTGCCAGGAAAGCTTGAACGCTTAAGCGTGGAGTCCCATATTTCAAATTAAAAAAGGTAATCAATGACAAACATTTTTGTAGCTTTTTTCAGGAGAGAACACATTACAGAGAACAATCATTTGCGACTCTATGATCCAGCTTTTAACTCCTTTCTCTCATTTTCTTCTCATGATGTCTTGGCAACTGTTTCTGCTCCAGGAGGTATTTTTTCCTCCCTCTCACTCCCTCTGAAGTCTCTGCTCGTGCCAGGAAATAAGCAGGCACTGCCTCCCCCATGCCCTGCCCCTCGGGTCAAGGTACCCCGGGCCAAGGGTGAGGAATGAATCCCAGGAGATTTCCTTGTGATTACCAAAGGTGAGTGATGGAAACGAGGGAATATTAGAAATGATTGCAAGAAACAGATATCATTATCTTTCCCAGTTTCTCAAAACAACAACAGTTACCTGGGGCACACCAGACATTTTACTTCATGTAGCAGCTAATTATCAGAGACCAGCGGTACAAATACTGACAGCAGCTGTAGCTTGTGCAGAGATCAGCCCTGGCTTGTGTTCTTTCCACCCACTATCTCTTCCAGACCTGGTTTGTAATTCAGGTTATATCACTTCAAAGAATTTGACCTTCCTCTCTGTCATCCAGCTGCAACACACCGAAGCAAAGGCAATGGGTTTACATTGAAGTGGAAGAGAAATCAGTTCAGAGATTCAAATGCTCAAAGGAAATTTTTCCTTCTTAGAAAATCATTCCCTATCTACTGCTAAAGGGTGCTGCCTGGAAGCACAGATGATCCATTTCTTCTACATACATAAAAGAAAGGTTTAGATGATATCCAATAGATGCTTTTTCCATATTCAGCAGAATTATTCTCTGGTGAACATATTAGGTATCTATTGCTGCTGCAAACTAAAAATAGAAGTGTTAGTGTTTTGGATGTAACTGATTCAAACACTGCACTAAGAGAAACAGATTCCCCATTTCTGGGACTCACATGGCGAACAACTAGCATGAAAGTTTGAAGCAACACAACCTGCAGAAACAATGGAAGCATCACAAAAACACCTTGTGGGAGAGCAGGGAGGATGAATGCTGCAGATCACTATCTATGACATCCTTAATACAGGATTTTATTTAAATTTTTTTTTTACCATTACTTTTCTCATTATTTAATCCAGGACATAAGTGAAACAACTACATGAGGCTTCCCACTATCTCCTACTGAGTTACTGAAATCTGCCAATACCCTCCTGAATGCTGTGACAGAAGAGTGGAACTTTCCTCAGTGTGCAATTCCTACGTGCAGAAACAGGAGTATTGATGTACATCCAACACAGAGACTCCCGAACTGCTGCCTGTGGGCTGGTGGTGATCCACATCATCACCTCTGACCTGTAGACACACGTCACATACACGGTATTTAAATTGAATGCTAAAGGTGCACCGTGATTTTTGCTGATGGCTGACATTCGTTCAGAATCCAAACAATTTGGGAATAACTATTTGAGACCTGTCACTGATCAGCTGTGAGCAAGATGCTTCACCTCTGTGTGCCTTTGTTTCCCTTCCAACACCATCTGCTTTGCTTAATTAAAGCGAAAGCTCTTGTCTGTAAAGACCTTCCCTTCACAGGCATTTGTGAAATGCTTTTCACAGTGCACCTCCGAATTTATTCAGGACACAGAGCTGCCAAGCTAACATTGATTACTACTATTAACAATCTCTGTTTTAACTTGTCAGCTATGACAGCAGTATTACTAACAGCATAGGAAACTAGAATCCTAAGAAGCAAAAAACCAACCAAAATTTAACATGAAAAAGGACTCTGTTCTGTTTGGGGTATTACCCTTTCAATCAAATATGAAAAGAATCCTTACATCCAAATGTGTATGCCAAACTATCATGATCTTCTGCAGATTGCTGTGGAGTGTAGCAACCTCTGGGTGTGTAGGATACTTCAAAGCACTTTGCTTCTCAAAGCATCATTTTTCATACAGTCATTTGCATGCAGTTTTGCAGCCTTGTTTTCATGGATTTTTCAAAATGCTAATTTTTGCCTACTCTGCTATAATCTACTTAGAGTTTGGGTGGGATCTTACACAAGGGATACAAGGGATGTACAAGGGATAATATCTGGAAGAAATCAAAGGCAAAGGCTGTTGCCTAGTTTTAGCTGCAGAAATAAAGCTGTTTCAACACAACCCTAATTACAGTTTTGTGGTGCTTTGTCGAGCCTTGCTGATAAGTTTCCGTGGTAAACAGCTCTTTATTGTTCTTTCACATTCAGTCACCATGGCAACTAGCATTTTAGAGTTTGATCCTGAGAGATGCCAAGCACCTGCTTCTGTGACAGTATCTATGGGAGAGGAGGATTCGAGACATCTTATAAGATCAGTCCTTTCAATGACAACAGATTCACTACAGGAAAGAAAAAAATAAAAAGATATGAGGAAAAAAAAGCTTTTGATGTGCCTTTTTGGAAGAAATTGTGAAAAAAAATCACAGGTAAAGCCTGGCCTCAGTCATGCCTTGCAAACATACACAGTATCTGATACTGCTGCTCATGGGTGTAGTGCAATACAAAACAAAACAACATAAAACTCACCTTATTCAAACAAAGCAAAGCAAACCAAACCAAACCAAACCAAACCAAAACAAACAACAACAAAAAAGAGGCCTAACGAGCCTAAGGATCTAACTCCAAAGGAAATGCAAGTCAGAAACAGAGCCTCAGAATGTCACTAACAAAATGTAGGGAAGATTAATTCCCTTTCATCCATTGCCAAATCCTTCACTGCCTTCTTATTGTAAAAAAAAAAGATATTACTTGGGAAGTCAAACTCAGGTGATAAACAGCTGAGCAAATTTTCTATTTTAGCTTCTGAAAAATCCCTGAGGGACTCTCTTTTGTCTTTTCTGCTTATGTTGACCTCAAGCTGTTGGTCAGAGCCTGGAGGAATCACTCAATTTAGCAAAGAGAAGCTTTTTTTTTTTTTTCTGAACAGCTCAATTTCCTCTGAATTTATCTTGATGTCTCAGTAGGAAGAGAGAAGGTTTGTGTCAGCAGTTAGCAGATAGTTTGAATGTAAGCAGGTGTGAACATACCAATTGCTTCCTTATCTGATGCTGCCTGAACACGCTGGAACTAAGCAAGGAATGGCTTTCCTGCCCTCTGGTCCCTCGCCAGCTGTGCTCTCCCACTGCCCCCCCTGACAACCCTCTTCACCTGCCAGGGCTGCACAAGTCAGCTGCTCCACGGTCTACCCGGGCCAATTCTGCTGCCATGTGCAGCGTTGCTAACCAGGGGAATGCCATCAGCTTGAAGACAATGTTTTTGTTTTCTCTGCTTCAAAATATTGGCCCAGGGTCATTCCGTGTAAATGCAGACTGCCGTCCAAGGGGCACCTTCATCTGCGCTGGCATGGTAGGAGAGAGGCAGAGGTTCTTCAGTGACATCTTAAAGGGAGTGAGCCACCTTTTAGGTGTTTTCATTTCTTCTTAAAAAATAATAGAAGAAAAGCATGCTGTGTCTCTATTTTCAAGCCACCTCAATCAGTGGCCCAGCTAATTAGAGCGGGGAAGTTATTGTACTCATGCATGTACAACATTGCAGATTTAGGCATTTTGTCTTCAATTAGCCCTCAGGCTAAAACAAACAAAAAAAAAGTCAATAAGATCACGCTGCATACAAAGAAGTAGTTTCTTACGAGAATATCTCTGGTTCATCCCTGCAAATATGCACAAGAGAAGAAATCAGTTCTTCAGATGACAATTTGGGGACACCTTAACTGCAATCTTGGTATTGCTATTAGTGGTAAAGTTATGGTGAGGTTCAAGATTTTTATCGCTTGGACTTTAATAGATTTTTTTCGAGACAGTAATTTTTTTGGTTTTTTCCTTTCTTTCTTGCTTTCATAGCCCAGGTATAACAGCAACTGAAAGGAAAATAAAGATTAAGTAACGGCAGAATTGAAATGAAGCGATACAGGTTACATAAAAACCGTGTGACATGGTTTAGTGGAGGACTTGGAGTGTTAGATTAACAGCTGGACTTGATTTTAGAGGTTTTTGCCAACACAAATGGTTCTACAATTCCCTCTGATGTGGGTTTACCAGTGTGTCACCCTAAAAAATGAGTGCTTTCAGATAAAGTCACACAGCTGCCCACGAGACTACATGACTGCAAAAGTTTATGAAGAAAGAGTATCTTAACACTTATAGTTAAGGTACAGATAGCTCTTGGTCCTAAAAGGGAACTATGTCTAAAGAAATAGCAAAGAATAAGTGATGGAATATTTATAGTCATCCAGGGTTACCTTTAGGGGACTGAGTCAAGATTCTTTGAAATATGTGGAAAAACTGGCTTCCTTTAGATCAGGAAAATTTCACAAGAAATTAGCTGGAAAAAAGTCCAGTGATCTGGAGTAGATTCCCTCTTCTGCCACCTACCTCATAATAAAGTAATATGTGTCACTATTTAAACAGTGTAAAGTGCAACCCTGAAAGAGATGAAATCCAGTGTTAAAGATGATGATGGAATTAGGGGCAGTTTAGGGTAAGACAGACAAGTTGGCAGCAAAAAACGTGCTATTTTATATGTCACTAACTTGCAGGTGAGCTGCTGATGGTCAAGCTCTTCCCTCTTTGTTAAACCTGTTATAGACTGAAGTATTATTCTTGTGTCAATTCAGTGACTGGAAAATCTACATATACAATGTTCACAGAGCAAAATTGAGCATGAGAGTGCTACTATTAAATAGAAAATAAAATATGACTTAAAATAACTTTTTGGCTCATCTTCCAGTAGAGAAATCCTTCTTTGTGGAGCAGGATCTCCTACATTATTAATCCTGATGCAGTAATGTAACTCTGCTAGAGACTGTGCCACCACATACATTAATCCAGCTGCAGCACTGTTCTAGGAAAAGATGGGCAGGGATTCATCCATCTACACACAAAACAGTCACCCCAGGGTCTCTCTCCACCAGAAAAGATTGGCCCTTCTAGGGTCCAATCCATCTTATCTTTAAGCAGACTTCTAAAATAGGTTGAAGAATGCCCACAAGTGCCCATTTGATTCAAACAGGAGCCTATAATACACAGAAATTTATGCACTAAATTTAGGGGAAACAATTTTTACCCTGAATGTCTAGTCAAGACTATCTACAGGTTGAAACCAAAATTTTCTTTGTATTTTGAATTTGTGTAATATCTAGTAGACCTTAGCTCTAACCCAAGACTGGTGCTTTAGCTCACTTGAGCAAAACAGTACTTGAAATTCAACGCTTTTACCTGCCCAGCAGATTCAGGTGAAGTTTTGCCTCGGTGCAAAGCTACACTGAGACAATTTGTTAAAGAGGTATAGTCAGTCAGTATTACTACTTCACACTCTCTGCTAAAGGCTTTTCCAGCCACAACTGCTCTTGTTTTCTCCCTTCATAAATGTTATTGCTCTGCAAACATTCTCTGTAGAAGGCTGCAGCAGCAATCAGTATATTTACTTCTTTTTAGGTTATTACTGTGTCCAAGCCACAGCCAGAGCTAAAAGAAGGCTCCAGGATTATACCAGGTGGATATAAAGAAAAATAGTTGTAATGCAGTGAATATCAGATCATTTAAATGTACAAATTCCAAAGGTTCATAGTTGTAAGAGTTGCCCAAGTTCTTGTAAACTTATTTCATGCTGTGTACTTACACTTTTTTTTTACATCCTTGCAGCTGCTTGTAGTCTTAGACAAGGTAGAATCATCATGTCAGCAGTGTACATGTGTGTGCACATCTCTTTTTCTCCTGTTTTCTCTCTAAATATATGTTTATCTCTATGCCAAGCTATACATCTGTTCTACGTGTCCAGGGTGTGTGTGGGTGGAGAGGCCAATTTTCTGGTTATAACAAGTAAATAGCCAATATTTCCACTAACCCAGTAGTTAGCCGAGCTCTAGTCTGAATCTTTTGGCAACTTTCATGATCAAACTGTAGCAGTAGATTTAGTTCTAAGAAGTTCCTCATCTTTACTCTGTGCAAATTAAACACCAGCTGGATGTGTGAGATACTGAGTGACACCCCCCTCTCCAAGAATATGACCCAGCACTTGGAGAGGAAAAGAAAGACAAAAAGGAAAGGAGACAGAGCTGTCATGCTGTTCTGTACACAGGGGGAACCTCACACAGCAGGTTGCAATCTGAACTGTCCCATTTCATTATGCCGCTGAGGCAGACTCCTGCAGTGCATTAAGGTTTTAAAATCATTTAGGAAATATGAAGATATATTGTTATTAAATAATTTCATTACACTTCAAAAACAATTTTCTGATGTCCATTTTTTAGCATAATAAAGATTGTCTTTCACCAGCAGGGACTGGCAAGTGTATGTAGACTGAGTTTCTGTAATAATATGATTAGTATGGAAATGAAAATGGAATGTAAATAATACTTAGGATGATCTTTTATTCAGCCACACCAAGGAATCACATAAAAGCTTGCCTAGACTGACTTCCATGGTGTACAGAAAACACAAAGATTTTACCCACAGAGGATTTTGCATGATCAGCCTAAAGTTATTCCTAACAAGTTTTATTCATAGTAAACTCTCAGTTAATTTTGTTAATTTTTGTTAGAATAAAATGAAAACCTTGAAGACACATTTAAATGTGGAAAAAAATGGTTATCAGATAATATTATCTGATTAGTGTCACATAACCCTTATTTTGCAGAAAAATGTATATATGTATGGCAAAATCAGCGTGAGTCACATCTGTGTTCATACAACACTGCAAAAGCACACAAAAAACTTTATTCAGAATCCTAAATTCAAAAATCTGCCTATGGAGATTTCTTTTTGATTTCAAAAAGCATAAACCAAAAAGGAAAAGAAAACTCTTCTTATTTTGCTTTAAAAGTTGTGATTAATTACTTTATAGATATTTTTTAAAATAGTCCAGTAATAGATGACTAATTAGATTTTTTGTAACATTTATTTACTTTTATGGCAAAAAGTATATGCTGTTGATGCTAATCAGAATTCTCTGCAATGCATGCATTTTTATTAAAGAACATAAGGGAACTTTCTTTAATTTCTTATAATTGAGCTTTATTTATCTGCAGGGGTTTTTTTATGAGTTAGATGCAAACTGAAAATGTCTCTAGGTGTGAAAATAAGTCAGAAGCCTCAACATATATTACTTAAAGACGGATGAAAAATATAGAAGTGTCACTGGAACTTCATTTGCATTCGCACCAAGAAGCTTTGAAGAAAAGTACTGGAAAAGGGAAGCCTTTAAGGAGCTATGCATTTGCATCACCTCATGTTTTCAAGATACTGTAGAATATAAAAGATCTGTGTTTAGACCACCTTATGACTAGATGTATTTTGAATTTCAAACAGCTGGAACTTTGTCAATATTTTCCTCTATCAAAAGTGGTTTAGAAGCTGGGCCCCTGTAGGGGAGCCACATGTGTGGTGAATTCCTAAGAATTATGCACAGTCACTTTTATTCAGGAACAAAGAAAGAGACTTTCAAGAAATAATAAGAAGAAGCTGAGTTCATCCTCTCATTCCCTTCTTTCTCTTCTGTGTACACTTGATATTTCCAACATTCAGCTGAACTCATAAAGGTTTCCTTGGACTTGGCCTGACATATCCTTGAGACAATCTATGATACAACTTTCTGGAAGCTACATTTTGTAGCTGTTAAGAGTGTGACAACATTGAATGAGTACTGCCAGGAGTGATTTCAAGGCCAAAGTCTTCATGTTGAAGGTCTATACTTCAGGGATAGCTTGGTGTTTTTACTGGCTTTAACCACCGTCCTAAACTGTTAATAAAATCATCATCGTGGTCATCATCATCACCATCTTATTTCATTTCTCTACTTCACCTAAAAATTTAAGGAAGGAAGAAAGAAAGGCAAGTGTGTTGAGAAAGGAGGTTGAAAAAGAAAGAAAAAAAAATGAAAGAAACAATTAACAGATGCATCAAGAAACTCTAAGAAAATACTCCTTAAAGGATTGGGTTTATTATATCTACTGAACAAATTTTTTGTGGATTAGGGTTTTTTCAGTAAATTGCATTAACTGGGGGTGCTAGTGTTGGAGAAAAAATGCAAGAAATGGAATACATGTAGGTCTTATTTTATCAGTAATGGCATTCCAGTTAGGAACTATTATTTCCAAACAAATCCAAAAATGAAAACAGTAATACTACCCCAAAACTTTCATGACTACAGCAGTATTGCTATGAAATTGCCTCACATTGAAGCTGATTTTTGAAGCTGATTTTTGTTCCTGCCATATGGAATGGGCATGGTTTAAATAAGCTAAAATCACTGTAGTTGGATTTTTTTTTTTTTTTTTGTGATGATGAAGGTTAGGAATATGTAGAGAAAAATAAAAACAGAAAAGTAACTGAAAAACCCAACACCAACTCAAAAAAGAGAGATTTACCTGTGAAGTGCAGGGCAGGGAGGGGAATTACTGGCACTTTCTTTGCTGGGATAGTTTTTGCATCCTGCAAAGTGCGTGGATTTAGATACTGTGATTTGGAAACTACTGCCTGGAGAGAATTTCTTTTGGAGACCAATGAACTGCTACATAAATAATTTTCATCCAAACATTTGCTGATTATTTAGGTAGGGACCCTCTACAGTAGAAGCTCTTCCCAAGATGTTAATTATGAGATCTTAATGTCTGATAAAGGTCTTTTGTCTCCCACTTCTTTTACCTCTTTATTGTCCTTGGTCTTTGTTATACCTTAGCTGTTTTGCATGGAATGAAACTTTGATGTTAACTACTGTTGATCTCTCTTCTTTGACCATGAAGGACTTAAAGTAAGGTGAGGTGAATCCAATCACTTGTGTGATTAAACAGAAGACATTTCCTTTGTCTTTTTCCCCTTTTTCCGTCTTTCCATTGTAATATTGAAGCAAACGATTGCTATATTACAATACATTGTCAACTGTTCTGTGTGAAATAGGTATTAAAATCAATGGTACATGTGCTTTGTAAACTTCAGAACAAAAGCTGCTGCTGAAAGATGGAGAGATGCAGTTATGACAGTAGGGAACATTAAAAAATAAAGAAGTAAAAATAGATATTATGTACAGGAAAAAAAATCTAAAAATATTTTTGACAAAAAGGAGAAACAAGGCATCTTCTACACTTATCTCAAAGGGATTTTAATAGTTTTTAGTGTGATGCAAATAGGAGCAGAACAGTTTATGGTAGCTTTTTAGATTCTGCCAGAGATTCAAGCTTATCAAGTCAAATAACATCATACATCAAGCACAGTCATCATTTCTCATTGAAAACCTCTGAATCCTGGAGGTCTGTTACCAATCAATAACAACCCAGCTGGCACAATTCCCTGGAGGAAGCCACTGTCACACCCCTCCTGGCAGCCAAAAGCTGAGGTAGTGAAGGCATTGCTTGTTTCAGCAGCTGAAGGGGCAGCACAGAAGATTCTCAGAGTACTCCAAGTCCACACTCGGCTGCTGGCTGTACACGAGAGCACTCCAGAAGGAAGTCAGGCACATGACACTGTAATAGAGTTTTCAGCTTTGTCTGATTGCACTGCAAACACCACACATATTGAAACACTCTGGCAGCTTCCTAGTGCTCACAGTTAGGAACCTGAACCTTTTGACCTCAAACATCTTATTAAAGCCTTTGCTGGACTGTGTCTCTGCAAGGGAAAAAACCAAGAAACTAGTGGACTTTTCTCCTCTATAATTCATTCAAGTAAGCCCTTGCTGAGTAGAGGACCTTGGCTTTGATGTTAAAGTCTCCTAATTGGAAGGAAGTGAAGTGTTAGCCTGTCAGGCTATTAGTCTCTCATCAAATACTTTAGGAGGTATCCGAGCACTGAAGTTCTCACACTAGTGCAAAGAGAGCATGGAGTGGCCTGCTTTTTGTTAAAACGTTTAAACTTTGCATCTGTCTAACAACTTTCCCCAAACTTTAATATACGTGGAGTTGTTCCTTGGTATTTCTTTCCTTTTATCTCTACATTTTTCCTCTCAGAGCCTCCATCTTTTCATTGCCTACATCATATCAGCTCCTTCTGGTAGGAATGTGGGGGATAACTGTGTAAGCTGTGAAGTCTTGGGATTTATATTACAGCCCTGATTCAAACCCAGGCATTGTGTGCACAGTGGGACCTACCTCTCTGCTGTTTGACCATGAAACACCTACTTCTGTGGTGGTTTTCCTCACAGGAAAGTGACCTCTCAGAAGGGTGTCCTTACAATAAGCAACATTAAAATCCAGATATTTCTGAAGGATGGTTTTGTTCTAAAGCCTCAGCACTGGTCTAGGCTTTATTATTTGCTCAATTTATAGTATTTACTCGCATTAAATCAACTTGAATTTAAAACTATTTTGCTGCTCTCCTAATTACTGGTGGTTTTCTGCATTACAGATTGGGTATCCAATTATGAGGATGGAGTGTTTCTTTTTTAGGCAAATCCAGCTAGTTCAAAATGAGAGTTGAATGGAGTCAAAGTCCTGAAGGGATCTAACTAAACTCCTTCCAGGATCATGTAAAGTTGAATTCTGTCTGATTTCTATTCTTTATTTGACAATAGCACCCAAAATGCTGCAGTGAAGGAAATCTGTGAAACAACATAAAATAACTACCTGAAAGGAAATTACTGAATTGCTAATGCACATCCTTTGGAGTTATGAAGGTAGTTATTTAGTCACATCTGCTCTATTCCTTAGTTTACAATATGAGCCTAAAGAAATTTTGTACTACCAGTGTAAATGTTTCTGTTCTACAGAGTTTTCCCTATTTTGATTTGCTTTGTAGCAGACTTATACAAACAAATTACCTATGGCATTTCATGAGTATCTTCCATAATGCTAAGTTTCCTTTTGTATTGCAAGATGGTGTCCATATGAAAGCAAATCTAATGCATCTGTGCCCTTACTATGTTTGTCTCTTTCCTGGCTGAATATGACCCTGTTCCTGTACAATTACAATAGTTTATTTTTCATGTGAGTGTTTGATTGATAGTCAGATCTCTCACTTTAGCTCACGCTTGGTTCTGGCAGCATTTTCATCTGCTTTTGGATGGGTCATGAGTTTTGCCTTTTAAAACTTCTTTAAATTTCCCTCCACTGTTTCTTTTTAGCGATCTTGTTAACTCCTTCTGTAAGTCATTCACATCTCTGAATGTCCAGTCTTTTGTAATTAAATATTGTAGGGTTTCACACCTCATAATTATTTTTATGACTCTGCTTTTTTTAATTTGGAAAAATTCTTTTTTTCTTTGATAGCTTAAGCAATCAGGCACAAGCAATTTCTTTTACTTTAGTAAACTTGATCACTATTTAAATATCCAGACTCCAAAGATATCCATGGCACTTCATCAAATTTGCGTACTTCATGATGAAGGTAACTTACCTGTCTGAGCTCATTACAAAAATCCTCTCAACAATCTTCTTCCACCCAGTTCAGCTGACCATAGGGCTGGGTGCAAGAGCTAATGACTGCATTATTTTTGACACTTTTTGCATTATTCTGAATGAGAATTTAGTTTAATTTAGTTTATTGTCATTAGTTTTGTTCTCTCCTGACACTAGATATTGATGCAGTTTGGGCTTTTCACAGAATAGGAGCATGAAAACCAAATATTGTTTTATTCATACAGCTACTTTTTCAAACACATTCAGTTTGTGTTTGGGTAAGCAACAAAGAGCACTTACAAGTCACTGCCTGTGGTATTTCAAAAGTGGGAGAGCATTTACCAGGTTCCCAGCTGTGATCAAATACCACTCCTGTCCCTACACAGGCATTATATCTCCCATGTTTGTATCATTAGCAGATGTCACTACAGTAACATAGATCATTGTGGAAAATATTCAATTAAACAAGATTTCAGAGTGATCCACAGAGAACTTCACAAATAGTCTTTCTCATATTCATTCCCCTTTAAGGACAACTTTGTCATGAGTTATCCCTTTGACTCATTCCTTCTGCATTTTGTGTGTACCATCTGCATTGATGGTACCTTATGTACCATCCTCTCCAATTTGGCTCATAAAAGTCACATTTTTCAATACTGAATGCCTTAGTGAAGCCCAGACATCTTAAACTCACACCTTTAATTTATGTTAAATATTACTGTCTTATCAGTGAAACAAAATAGTTCAGTGATGTGGCTATGGAGAATTGATGTAATATTTTATTTTATTTATACTTTTATATCTACTTATATTTTCCCTGTTTTAAAATTTACACCTGGACAAAAAATCTTAGCTGTTACACTCAATATAAATATGTAATACATTTTCTTAGAAGTGATTATTAATGACCAAGTAAAGAAATAGATGATATTTTCCTTGCAATGTCCTGAGTTGTCCATTACTGAACTCCAGCTTGGACTTTCTTTCCTTTGATTTTCCCTTACCTGCCACGCTGCCAAATAACCACCAAGACTGCGGATATCGTTTACAGAAACTGCGGGTTTATAATACCTGGAATACATAACCCTTAGCAAAAGTTACTTCATCTGGATATGTGCTGACTTAAGAGCAGCTGAGAACCTCTCCCTTGTGTTCAGATTTACTGCCCATCTGGAAGACACTGAAGCCAGAGTTTATATAGAACTGGGTCATAACTTAAGCCACATTAAAGAAGAGATCAGAACAGGCATATATAGAATTCCTTTCAAGCTGTATTTGCTATTAAACTGAAAATAGCTCAAATTTCCAAAATGAAGGTAAACCTCAAATGGAGCTAGCTCTGAGAGGGTTGGTGAACAGGCTTTGTGTTACATCAGTGCTTAGTCACTGGCAGCATGTCCTCGTTGCAAGCAGAACGTGCGAGTGTGGCTATGCATGACTGGCATACCTATGCTGGCTTAATCT
The DNA here is from genome assembly GCA_013398115.1 of Falcunculus frontatus. NCBI lineage: Eukaryota > Metazoa > Chordata > Aves > Passeriformes > Falcunculus > Falcunculus frontatus. The sequence goes on along the minus strand of VZRV01005576.1, from coordinate 2,212,711 downwards.
CAGCCATCTGGATAAAAATCGCATCACGAGAGCCCAAACTCCGCACGATTTCAGCATGAGCCTTGCAGTCTCGCCGAGCCCAGTGCAGCTGTGTGCTGGAGGCAGCGTGCTCCAGGTGGTAGCTCTCCAGCCTGGCCCCTTGCTGCTGAGACAGGATGAAAGCAGCTCCATCCCACCTCTCATCTGGCACACACACACAGCCCGGGCAGCGCTGGGAGCTGCGACACGGACACAGCGAGCACCGAGGCTCTCTGCCGCTGCCTCTGACACCCAGCGTGTCCTTCCTGAGAGGAAAGAGCTGTTACAAAGCCTTCTACCTTGGCTTCCTTCATGTTTATTTTTGTGGGATAGTAGTAAACACACAGCTTGTCAAATTGCCAAACCTTCATCCAGGAAAAAAGGGCCACACAGCTTTTGAAAGAAAGCTTTACCAGAAAGTAATAAGTGGAAAACAATTTTGTCTGAAATTTCCCAGAAATAGCCAGTCTGAGGAGGAAACCCAGCATGGAGCATTAAACAAAGGATTAGTTTAGAAATTATGTGATAACAGCTTCTTGTAGTGCAGAGTTTGACAATTGTGATGTAGGCAGAGGCATCAGTTCTGCCTACAATTTACTATTATTAAAAAAAAAAACCACGAGATTTTCAATTGGATTAGCTGCATAGTGTATAAAAAAATACGTTCCATAATTCTAATTTTTATCATTTATAAAACGTTGCATATTACTGTCAAAATCTGCCTTTCATCACTGCTGCTTCTGTAGTCATGCTAGTGACATCTGAGTGCAGAATATGGACAATATTTGCTTGAATACTGAGATTTTGATAGTGCATGAAAAACTGCTAATCTGCTGGTCTGGAAACCTTTGTCCTGAAAGTCACTGGTCCTTTGCTGTATCATTCAGATTACTAAAATTGTCTGATCAAGAAACTCCTCTATTATTTCCATTTTTATCCCTTGTCCCTTCCATTCTCTTGCAAATTAAGTATGCTAAAGGATGTTTATGTATTGGCTTCTTATTTACTCTGTTAGATGGCATTCACCACATTAAAGAGAATCAATTTCTCTTGGTCCATAGTATGGGATTGCCATAAAGCTTCCCATCACTGTGGGTATCTACTTGAAGAAGAAAGTTGCTGCTGCAAGCTGTCATTTCCTACATGTTTTCTTCAAGGAGAGCCATGACTGGCTTCCTAAGGAACAATGGTTTTTTAGCTAATGAAAAAAGCTTGCTCTATATCTATTGGAATTGTAATATCAGCTTCTTTGTATTTTGTACAACAGGATAATTGACTGTCTATTCAATGGATCAACAGAGAATGCTTGACCATAGTAATAATTGGAGGGAACACAAAAGAATTTTGAATGCTACAGTTTAACAAGTACATTGCTTCATTAGAAGGGTAATTTTTGATCTCAGCTTATACATGTCAGGCCTATCTGACTCCTCTCTTAGCATTAAACTGGCAGTGTTTCATATTTAAAAGTGCTATGCAGACATTAACTAATCAATCCGTTTTCTTATTATTTTATCCTGTTCTGTGATGCCAGGTTTGCCATATTATAAACTACTACAAATGCCAATCAGAAGATGTGAAGTGCCCCTTTTGATGCTTAATACCCTTCGTTTTGCTTAAATTATGACTGAACTGAATGTTCTTGCAGCCATGGTTACATTCCTGTCATCATGTTTTCAGAAACATTGGATTTTTATCTCAAATATAGTGTTGTAACAGCATTCTGTGGCACTGCAAAGAATAAAAAAAAATAAACCCTGATGCATTTGTACAGTGAGCCATAAGAAAATGATCATTTACAACACATAGAAGAGAGCAGAATTGTCTACTGCTGTTGGAAGGAACCTATAGTGATCATCCAGTCCAAGAGCCTCACCAATTTGGGGCTGACCAAAAGTTAAAGCATGCTGTTAAGGGCATTGTCCAAAAGCCTCTTAAACACTGACATCCTTGGGGCATTGACCACCTCTCTGGGAAGACTATTCCAATATTTGACTACCCTCTCTGTAAAGAAATGCTTCCTAATGCCCAGTGTAAGCCTCCTCTGGTAGAGCACCGAATCTTTCCCATGTGTCTTTCCCCTGGAACCCAGGAAGACCACAGTGCATCCCTCTCCATTTCCCCTCCTCAGGAAGCTTCAGGAGCAATAAGATAGTCCCTCAGCCTCCTTTTGTCCAGAGTAGACAAACCCAGAGCCCTCAGCTGCTCATCACAAGACATTCCTTCCAATCCTTTCACCAGAAACTTGACTTGTGTGATTTTTCTTGGTGCTTTGGAAACAAAACCCCATTTTAACCTTGTATATATGGCTTATCTCTTTAGATAGTGTAAATGAGTATAATGCTACTAGTTTTCATGAAATTATGATATACCTCCACTGAAAATCTTGTCTTGTGATTCCTGTAAAATCAGAGGGAACTTCTGTGTTCAGGGCAGATTTTAATGACTGTCTCATAAGTGCCGACAGACTAATGAACATCTTTTGTTCATCTAAGGGACTAACAAAAGAAAATGGTTTCCTTCCAGTTCAGTTTAGGAAGCGAAATGAGGCCGTTATCCAGCTTGGCAGTTTAAAGGCAGTGAAAGGAGTGGTCAGTGGTTTTGATTCCAACATCCCTTCTAAACCTACCAGACTCCACCTATGGGCTACGCACCAGCAGTAGCACATGACAGTGGGGTGCACACCTTGGATCACATAGGAAGTGCAAATTTGTATAAGAGTTCTCTCTTAATTGTTATTAATCATGTTTACAATTTTTAATCTTAGAACAGTACTGATAAAAAGTGGAAGAAAGCAAGTAGAACAATGAAAGCAAACAAAAAAAGCAATATTTGACTTTCATTTTGTAGCCTTGCCCCACTGGCCGTTAAAGACATTACTCTGAACTACTTGAGCTTGTGAATAAATCAGCTTAGCTACACACCATGCCACATTCTTGAGACTATTTAATCTTGCTTTGGGAACATGTTATAGTCTTCGTGTATTCTGTTACTCATTTACTTAATAATACGTTATACTCCAGATATTAGGAATGTGTCTAGCTTACAGAAGTTTCTGACAAGCATTGTTTGCTGTGCTGCTCCTTTCAATGATTATGAGCGTGGTATAAAAAACTGTACACAGCTTTGCAGTTATGACATGCCTTAGGTAGGCAGTGAACTAGATAAGTACATCTGAGGTTTAGCTCAGGTCCAGGCCCCTAGGTGGTTTGAATGGAGATTGACTGGAACAATTCCATCCTAAATCCATGACAGAATCTGTCTCCAGGCATATGGATTGCTGCCAAGACACAATTTCTGTCAGCAAAGTCAACACTTATTGTCCAGTGATCTCAAAAAGAGTGGATTTTTTAAATATTTTTCATAAGTTTTCTCAAAATTGCCTCAACAAAGGAATGTTTGATGGCCACTCCAAGAGCTGTTATAAAAGTGTATTTCAAGAATAATGAAAATAACAAAGGGCTTATGTCCTGCATTCTTGAGGAAGTGCTTTTCTGTGCTTGAAATATTTTCTTATAGAGTAATGGCACCATGACACAGCATACTGCTGTGACAATATCTATAACATTGCTATAAAACCATCTGAAAATTTAAGAAAATTTAAATATTGGGTGTTTTGTTTGGTTTGTTCATTTGTTTCCCATGTAGAGAAAGTGTGATGTCAACACCAAAAGCACTTGTGGTAGACTTGATTGGAATTGTTCCCAGACAGTGTTGCACTTAGGAAGTCTGGCCGGATTTGGCCTGTCACAGCTTCTTGGTAATTCTCCACCTATCTGTTCCATGTATACACGCAATTCAATGAAGCTGTGCTCAAAAACTACCCAGACCATCAATGTCTTCTACTTAGGACATTCTTCAAGAAGAAAATCTTAGGGGCACTTTCATCTCCACATGCTGAAAGAGGAGCTGGTGAGGGAGAAAAACTGTCCCGGCTGAACAGTTTGTTCAGCCAAAGATGAACAGACAATTTTGGCTGGAACTTGGGGAAAAAGAAAGGTTGGAAGGAGAATCCCAGGATTCATCTCTCAGTGCTGGGGAAGTTCATGGAGTATATCACCTTGAGTGCCATCATGTAGCATGTACAGGACGACCAGGGAATCAGGCCCAGCCAGCATGGGTTTAGGAAAGGCAGGTCCTGCTTGACAAACTTAATCTCCTTCTATGACAGGGTGATCTGCTGAGTGGATAGGGGAAAAGCTGTGAATGTTGTTTGTCTGGGCTTTAGTAAAGCCTTTGACAACATTTCCCACAGCATTCTCCTGGAAAAACTGGCTTTCCATGGTGTGGACAGGTGCATTTTTTGCTGGGTGAAAAACGGCAAGTCTCAGAGAGGGGTGGTGAATGGAGTTACATCTACCTGGTGTCTGATCACTAATGAGGTTCCCCAGGACTCATTACTGGGGCCAGTCCTGTTTCATATCTTTATTGATGGTCTGGATGAGGGGATTGAGGGGACCCTCATTCAGTTCACAGATGATACCAGGTTGGGCAGTGTGTTGATCTACTGGAGGGTAAAAAGTCTCTGCAGAGGGATCTGGACAGGCTGGGTTGATGCTGAGGCCAATGGTGTGAGGTTCAACAAGGCCAGGTGCTGGGTCCTGCACTTGGATCACAGCAAACCACCACAGCGCAGCAGGCTGGGGAAGAGTGGCTGGAAAGTGACCAAGAGGAAAAGGAGCTGATGGTGCTGGTCAGCTGTGGCTGAACACAAACCAGAGTGTGCCCGGATGGCTGAGAGGGCCAATGGCATCCTGACCTGTGTCAGAAATAATGGTCCTAGCAGGACCAGGGCAGTGATTGTCCCCGGGTACTCGGTACCGGTGAGGCCACACCTCAAGTGCTGTGTCCAGTTCTGGGCCCCTCACTATCAGAAGGACATTGAGGTGCTGAAGTGTGTCTGGAGAAGGGCCATGGAGCTGATCCAGAGACTAAGTCATATGAGGAGCTGCTGAGGGAGCTGGGGGTGTTTATCCTGGAGAAAAAGGGGTGACCTTATCACTTTCTAGAACTCCCTGAAAGGAGGTTGTAGCCAGGTGGGGATAGGGCTCTTCTCAAAGCAACCAGCAACAGAACAAGAGGAAGAGACATGGGGAGGTTTAGGTTGGGTATTAGGAGATATTTCTTGGTCAAACATACTGCCAAGCATTGGAACAGGCTGCCTAGGGAAGTGCTGGAGTCACATTCCTGCAGGTATTTAAGAGATGCATAGATGTGGCAGTTGGGGACATGTTGTAGTTGTGGACTTGGCAGTGCTGGATTAACAGTTGGACTTGATGATCTTAAAACTCTTTTCCAACCTAAATGATTCTGTGATTCTATGAGAAGTCAAGCCCAAGGACACACTTTACTTGGCAGAAAGGCAGTATTGATCTTAGAAGAAAAGGCAATGGTTGGGCACCATGAACCTCTATCATTCACCAGACTGGTAAAACCAGAAATAAATGCAATTAATGTCAAAGGATTTACACTTGTATGTAATACATTTCAGAAGACAATCAAGTCTTGACTGCAGATATATCTTGAGAGACAGGTATGTGTTGTACACGGTTTTACCAGTATAATTCTCTTGTTTTCTTGCTTGCTTCTCTTTTAAGTATATCCTTGGCATCTGGCTCTGGTTTTACAATAAGTAATCCACTGTTTTTTCCTCCCTGGTTTGCATGTCTCAAACTATGTGACCCCATTTCACTGCACTGAAAGACATGTAGATCAGTTCATAGGCTATAGTAGAATTGGTATTTATCATTCATAGTTCTCCTGCAATTTAACATATAAATATCCTCTCAAGACTGTTTCTCAGGAGTGGGGGTGAGAGGGTGAAGCCATGTGAAGTACTTACTGCATCTGAGAGAAGTACATCTGCTGAGGCTGTAGAGTGCATTAGCTCACCAAGGTGATGAAGTGAAGTTTGAAATGACATTTAAGTGCCATGAGGGACAGCTGCAAATGAGAGCTACTGCCTGTGGAAGGCTTTTTCTTTCAACATACTGAAAAGCTTTAGTTATTCTTGCTAACCTGCTGCTAGCCCAATGGGACAAGGTTTATAAATAGTGAAGGAAAAAAGATAAAGATATGTGTCCTCTAACATTTTTCACAGTAGCAATCTGATAGAAATGCGCTTATGCCTAAAAGATGGTTCTGGGTTTGCCTGATGGAAACATGTCACATCCCAACCCCAGTACCTCGATAGACACAAATCACACCCTGGATTCTGCCCAGCTTAGACATATACTGAACTGTAATAATATGACTATTCCCATCATCAAAAGGGGTATTCTGACGCCTTTCCCCTCTTGGGCTTGATTGATTTTCCTTTTATAAAGATTTTTTTAAAAATATATTTTATAATATAAGGCAAAAGAAATAAGAATGTTAAGATATGTAGCAAAAATAAATATTTTCTTTATATAAAACCAATAAAGATATCTGTCCCATTTGCAAGGTGTTTTGAGATAGAGCAAAAAGAATAAAAGTTACACAGTACTCACATACAGTATTTTAAGGACAAATAATAATGATATCAAAACAATTCTGTAGATTTGGCAGAATCAAGGACTGAGTGTCTTCACCTGACTCATGGTCCCCTAATGTCCACTGATAGAGTAAAAATGAGTTAATTTTTTCAATCCTTTCCTCATTAGTCTATGGCTCCATGACATCTTAGATTAGCCAAATATGTGGTCTCATTGGACATCATACAGTTTGTTACATTTTTTAATTTGGTGAAGAAATGTTTGCATGTATCCCACATAAATAGTTCTGTCTACAGAAGCCACCGCATTACAAATTCAGTGATTTGAAACTAAAGAAATATCATGGTGTGCTACACTTTTAAATAATTTACAGCTTAAAACATTTACTGCTGTCACACAGAATAGCCCCAAAATATTACTAAGGACCTTTTTCCCTCTTCTACCATATATATTTAATTACAGATTAATTTGCTAAGAACTAGTATGTTATCACTTTTCAAAGGTTATTGTATTACTTTTGGAAATTCACATTGAATGATTTTTCCTTCTCTGAAATGAACGCCAAAAATCATACCAATTTCACAAGTACAGAATTTTGTTATGGTTTTATATTAATAATTATGTATTATCATAATTAGTATAAATGTGTTAGATGTTTTATATAGAATTTAAAGTGGTCTTGCACAAGCTTCAGAACTGTTTTTAACAAATATTTCAGGGATGCATTCTCTATGTTTTGTGTTTTCCCATAAAAATCACCATCAAGTCTTCAGCATTAGCAGTTATATTTCTATCTTGTCTAAGCTGAAAAAATGCAAATTTTTAGCAAACACCAAAGATACAAACAATGCATTCACTGACATCTCCTGGGAGGTTCTACTAAAATGAATTTTCAAATAAAATATGAGAAGTAGTGAGATTGAAATAAACAGCAGAAACTGATTTTATACAAATCCTTACAGTATTGGATATACATATTTCTCTCCAGAACAGAATACATAACATCATCTTTGAAAATTTCAAAGAGTGGGAATTTTCTTAAGAATAGTGTTTCCATATATAAAACTGAACTTAAAAAAGGAGGTGGAATTCCTCCAAATCCTCCCCTTTTGGACAGCTCTGTACATTATGTTATGAATTTCTGACACTTTGGTGCAATCAAGTCCTTAGCAAGGGCTTTGGTACTTGGCATTCTGTAATTTATTTAATATCCCTATTTTTAATAGGGCTGTAAAAGTAATTGCTTTGGAGCATCTCAAGTGGAAAGCAAACCTTTTTGGTTTCCCAGAAAAATATTAATTTGTGGCGCATGTCGAGGGAAATGTTCCTGTATAGTTGGAAAATGTGCTCATTCTTGTAGACACCTGTATGAGCTGGGCTACTTTATGTTTCTCAGGTGACAGTGGCCACAAGAAAATCTGGCACTCATTTTGACGATAAAAAATCTAGAGAAACACATTTGGTTACACTCTCCCAGACAGTGTCAGAAAGTATTAGATTCAAAGATAAGAGTATCTGTAAAAGTGGAGGCAGGTTTTCATTATGGGAAAACACAGTTTCAGTTCAACAGCGATTTATATCAGTGCTGTGTGCTACTGCTCTTTGTCAGTAGGACCATGTAGGTAAAAAAGATGCCAGGTGCGTGGAGAGGCAGAAGACTGAATTGATATAGAGCTACTAAGAGAAATAGTATGCTTATGACAACAGTGTCGAGATAGGTCTGATAATTAACCAAATTTTACATAAAGAAAATTTCAAAGTGCAATTTGACGATGTGATGATCTATGTTTGCTTAGTTGTGTATTTTGGAAGCAGTGGTTGAATTTCAGGATATGGACAATGACCTTTAAATGAATTCTAATATTGTATTAAAATAAAAACAAACCAACTGCTGAACAGACACCCAGGAAAAGATTGTGGTATCATGAAGGCTGGAATGGAGCTCTGGAGGGGTCCAACCTCCTTCTCACAGCAGAGGAAGTTATGGGGTCAGACCAGGCTGTGCAGGGTTTGGAACCCTCAAAGGATGGACGGAGCCTGCCAAGCCTCTCTGGGCAGCCTGCTCCACTGCTTGACCATCCTCCATGGAATTGTATGAAAAATTGAGAAAGGTGGTTTATTGAACTGATACTGGGATACTGAGGTAGCAGTCATCTGCTTCAGAGGTGAATACCAGTCCCATGAGTGTAGTAACAACCAGAGAAGTTCTGGGCGATTTTCAGAACAGAGGTGATGTAATAGAGCACAACCAGAAACCCATTATTTTGGATGGGGGGAAGGAAGAGTATTAGAAATCCATGGATTAAATCAGCTGATAAATTTAAACTGAAAAAGAATGGTAGTAATCCTTTTAAATTTTCAATTCTTTTGAGGAAACTACTTGGCCTAATTTCAGGCATAGAAACCCATTAGAAATCCTGAGAGAAAGGGTGAGCCAAGCCAGCCACTTCAGGAAGATATTTAAACAGGGCCCTGTGCCAGTGAGTGACTCAGTAAGCCACAGGTTTTTTGTGTAGTTTTTTTCCTCTCAAAATGTTAAGTCACAGACAAAGTGCAGAAAGCTGTAGCAGAGATGGAAGGAACTGGGAAATCTCTTCATTACAGCTGAGAGAGGATTTTTCTGCAGGAACATCTTACACTTTTCTGCAAAATATAATACTTCAATTTTGTCTAAAGAAAGTTGAAGCAAAACTTTTTATTTTAAATTATATCATAATGTGCTC
>VZRV01005576.1:2101922-2203484 GCA_013398115.1 Falcunculus frontatus | reverse complement strand
TTTTAATTTTATTCTAAGGGTCTCTCTCTTTTTTTTTTTTTTTTTGTGGCAGAGATCAAGATTTTCATTTCCAAGTTCACCTTTGCTCCCTGCACCTCTAGTGGTACCCTTTGAGAGCTGGGATGACTGACAGAGCCATACTCTGCACCTTACCTCTGTTTCCCACCCTGGTCACCCAGAGCATTGGTTCGTGGCCACACAAGTCAGGTAGATAAAAGCACAAAAGGTGAAGATACAGGTTAAACCATCTGTTTTATTTAACCACTCTTTTTACTTATCACAGTACAACTACTTTAGGCACCCGCTGTGTGACAGATGGAGGTTTGTGATGCTCTAAGTCACTGTTCCTATTCTGCCTTGCACCTGGGCAAAACCTGCCGATGTCTGTTCAACCATGCTGTTTCTTCCACTGTAGCTTTCTTTACAACTGTGAGCTTTGGTTTGTCGTGTTTGTCCTGTGAAGGAGAGATTTGGGTGGAAGATGTTCGAGGTCTGGCAGTAGCAAGCAATTGTGACCCCCAACCAGATGGATCAAAGGGTGAATTGACGACACCTTTACCAGCAGATGCCACAGACTTCATGACTGTGAGGCCCAAGGTCCTTTGGGTGAAGAGCAGAGAACATCAGACTGTACTCTCAGCATGACCTGGAGATCTACCTGTCTGACCTGCTGAGGGCACTGCTGGAAATTAATGCACCTGCAGGCAGATGTAAGAGGGAAGAGCAGATTTTCTGTGAAAGCTTTTACCACATGTTGAAGTCTCTGGGGTTATTTATGTCTACTGTACAATTAATTTCTGGCTTTCAGAGTTCAATGAATGATCAAAAGATCTGCCCAAAATGCAGATATTTCAGAGGGAAAAATAAGCCTACGTTTCCATTTCATTGCTTTCTACATACGTCAGATTCCTGCAGAATGGTTCTAACTCACCGGAGTTGACAGTTATTGCAGTAAGATAAAATTCCTAGAGCTCTGTTTTATTTGGCCTTGTCAAAAGAAACCAAAATAATTGTATAATTATGTCACCACAGAAAAGCATCTTCTTCATGCAAGTTTTCAGCTTTCATAAATTTGGTTAAAAAAACCAAACCAAACCAAACCAAACCAAACCAAACCAAACCAAACCAAACAAACCAAACCACTTTAGCATCTGGCTTGTAACTTTTTAAAAGCACGAACATAATTTCTTCATTTGATGCTGAGGATTATATTTGTGTTACAGTGTTTAGGGAAAAATGATGGACTCAATACTTTTAAAACATGTACGTGACAGAGCTGCAAGCTGGTAGCATATGAGTGTGGAGGGCAGGTAGTGCAGCACTAACCCTAACAGAGAAAAGGTCAGGTCTCCTGGGAAAAAGGCCGGTCTTTAGCTTCCACTTCAGAAATAACTCGGCTTCTGCTGTTCCTTAAATGGTTCTATTTTGCACTGACTTTTACCCAAGCTTCATTATAAAATGCTAATTCTTCCCAAATACATTTACATAAATCAATCAGGGATAAGAATGCAAATGCAAAGATCCCAAGGATATGAAACAATTTACTTGATATTAATTATTCTTCATAGAGAATATCATTAGCCTGGGAGAGAGGTGATTTTGTTTAATATTTGCAATGATTAAAAAGAAGGTAGTCCAAACCAGCAATATCTACACTTAATACTTTCGAAGGGCCAGTTTCAAAAGGCTGAAAGCAATTATGAACCAGATCAGGCAGGAGGCAGAACTTAATTAAAAACACATGAATAATAAACAGAAATTGTTTAAGAACACTTTAATAGGTATTCAGAAATACACACTTTCACATCTGTGAAAGGCCACAGTGGTTGAAACCACAAGCTGATTTTGGAAATGAAAGCAGCTACATACACGTACATACATGCAAAAGTTGTCTCGCATATGTGTATGCATATATGAGTAAACTGAGCGTGTGTTGATTGTAAAAAAGAAGATATTATTAACACCAGTAATAAATTTTATACTAATATTGTAGAATTTTAGAACTAATAAGAGAGGCAGAGGTAGAAACAATGCTTGACTATCAAGCATGCAAATTAAGGCCTTCTGAAAGTTTGCATATTTGTTTTATTTTATATGCAATTTCTTTTTTGCATTTCTGGGCGGAAAGATTAAAAAGACAGGGAAGTGGAAAGGCAACTGTGTTTTACTTTTCACGCATTTTCCCACTCGAATCTTCAGAAGATGGAAAACAGCAAGAATTTGAGTTAGAATTTTTGATGTCAGCAAGTACTGATAATTGATCTACAGCAAGATGATGAACTGTAGAAGGAGCCCTTAGGTTCCTTGGTGGTGGTTTTCACTGACTCTAAGATCACTTGAAGACATTCCAGAGGAAAAAAACCAAACAGCATCCCTCCCACCCCAACATTTTTTTACCATGTCAATTACCTTGCATGAGTAATAGAGTCCATTAGGTTGACATCAGCCCTGCAGCAATGATGGCTGATGATTGTTTAATACAGAATTAGAAGAAAATGAGCAGAGATACATTTTTAAAAAACCCCATTCATACTATCTGAGCAGATAAAAATCAATCCCAAGTTTGAATACATAATTGTTACAAGCAAGACTGCTCCTATAATGGATTTCAACAAAGTATTAAATTAACAACTAGTCAACATTTCGGTTAAGAAGTTACAGTGATTAGTAAAATCAGCAACTTGACATCAAATGAGTGTGTTAAAACCAGTTAGTTTAGACACAGGGACATGTAACGGTAAAGGAGTTTTAATGTGCCAGATTTGTTCTTACGACACATGACACTTTTGTCAATGATCTGAAAACCCACAAAAAATTTTGCTAGAAAAGACAGCAGATTACTTTCATTAAATGTTGAAGAATTCACAACTTATGTGGAAGACATTTTTGCATTTGCATTGCAGTTCTTCACATAAAGGGATGCAAACAGAAAAAATATAAGTCCATCAGCCATGTTGGTTAATTTTTAAACATAAGCTGTTACCCTATTCAAAACTTCTCAGATGATTTTTGTTTGGGGTTGAATCTCTGTTCAGGAGAAGCAAGCATAAGAGTAAGTGGACAAATTAGAAGCTTTGACAGAGAAGCAATACAGAGCATCTACAGATGTGCCTCTCATCTTATCAGGCTCATCATCATCCCAAAACTTCAACAGCTCTAGTGATCTCACAGTTACTGTACGAACCAGTTCAGATCAGCCACTGAGAAATTCTCTACTGCAGTGGAAAGAGCCTGCTCTTAAAAATAGGACATGCTTTAATAATTTTACTTGCAATTGAAATCATAGCTGCAGTAAATTCTGTGGCAAGTGATCTCATCTCTAAATCAATATTAATGCACAAGACAGCAAGCCTCTTTACTATTATATATAGTTGTATATATAATAGGACCAGCCATTACATGTTACATTAATAATCATGATTATGTTATTCTTCTGGTTGATGTAGTTAAAACTCCTATGCAGGCCTGTGAATGACCCCCTGTACCAACAGAAAAAAATTATCACTACTCACTGGTAAGATAAAAATTGGCAGCACATAAGGGATGGTTCTCATTTCTGTACACCTCTGAAAGTAGCAGGAAGGTCACGATCAGTAGAAGTATGTGAGGAATTCATAAAGATCAAAAGACAAACATACCTCTCAAATATTTTTGCAATGTCACATCTGATTTCAGAATAGATACATGCAGTGTTTTAACGTGGGGTATCAGCAGACAGAGTTTTTAGCTGGTAATAACTCCTGTGAGCACACACATATTCCTTCTTCAGAAGAAGTACTTTAAAAGTCACTAAAGCAAATCAAGGGCTTTGAGATGTTTTGTGTCAGCGGCATGCCATTTTATCTTGCAACAAGAGACTGGGTGAGCCACTCGAGCTGTTTTTGATCCTTCCACAATTCTGCTTGCAATGTCTCCAGATAATTTGGTACTAGGAAAATGTCACATCAGACACAGACACAGGGAGCACACACTTTGACAACGTTCTAACCATAGGGAGATTGACTATGCAACTACTTATATGGTCCTAATCACCAGGCTATCGAGCACCTCAGGTATTTAATGCTGCTGATTCCCACAGCCTGCCTATGAGGTAGGGAAGCTTTATTAGCATGTGCTCAATCAGAGCCTTGTGTTATTTGATAAAACAAAATAGTTGCTCCAGGTCACACAGGAATTCTACAAGGAAGCCACAGATATGTTCCAGACACTAACTGCGTAAAGATCTCTCTAGGAGAGATAATCTGGAAGCACAGAAAATGAGCTAGACCTAATCATTTAAGAAAGTTCGCAACTTTGAGGGAGAAATTCTATTTTTCTAAGTTCAAATGAGATGACATGCAACAGAGCAAAAAAGCAGGCATCACACTTAGTTCTGTGTAAATATATCCCAAAATCATTAAAGAATTCTATAAATTTAATTAAAACAGTTCTCCGATAGTGTCATTAAATCATGCCTTACAATTCCAGTTTACCAAATGGCTTCAAGGGAACAGAGTCAATAAGCAGAAGGGATTCATCTGTAGCTGTTTGCTTGCTGTCAGGACCCTGCAATTCATTTCAGATCTGGAGTTGGCTCAGAGCTTCCTCACACATCCTCACTACCTGGACAGCAGTGGCTTTTCATGTGTCATCTCTGTGCCAGGCAGGAGGGGCACTCAGGAGAGAAAAGAAAGGGATTTCTAGGATATGTAAGACAGAAAAAAATATTTTTTAAAAATTAATATATCTACTATTAGGCTAACTAGTGCAGTTTGAGTATAGGAGCTTCTCTTTGCATTTCAAATGTGTTACACAAGGGAGGTGCCTTTGCCTACAGACTACTTAAAAAAGTATGGGCTTCACTTCAAAAAATAGTAGTCTTTCCTTTTGTCTTTATAGTTCCTTGTTTCTAAGTTATTTTTATTTCATTCACACTCTTTTCCTTTATACCGTACTAAAAAGTGTCTGTTTTTTCCCTAGATTGAAACACAGTTGTTAAATATACTATACTGCTTAAATCCTCAGAGGCTTCCTGGCTTTTGCTGTACTGGCATATGCAAGCTTGCAACACTACAAATAAAAAAAGGAATTGGAAATAAAAGGGGAAGTTTTTGAAAGTTCAGCAATTTAGGATTATCTGACAGCATTTTCAGTATCAAAAATACCTCCAGAATATCTTAGTTTTTAGGAAAGTCATAAAGCACTGCTTCACATTGAGTTTGCTCTTAAAACAAAGCTCATTTGCATTTTGCACAATGGGGAGTTACTTGCAGCAAGGTGTGAACAGAGTAGTGATAACAAACCATGAATTACACAAGGATGTAATTCAATTCACAGAATCACCCCAAAGCCTAAATGCTTATCAGGTGCTTATATTTGCACAAAACTTCTCCAAGTATAAAAAAACCCCAAACACCACATCAGGCTTTGCAACGCATTGGTTTTATCAACACCTTTAAAACTTAAGAGATGGGTTGAAATAGCATGGGAACTAGCCTTGCCTGTGAAGGTGGTGAGGAAGAGGGCTAGGAGCTAGACATGTGGAGTCCAACTTCACAGTGACGGTGACAGGACACAAGGGAGCGGAATGAAGCTGTGACAGGGGAACCTCTGGCTGGACATGAGGAAAATGTCCTTCCTAGAGGGTGGTTAGTCACTGGAACAGGCTTCCCAGGGAAGTGGCCACAGTAGCAAAGTCTGTCAAAGTTAAGGAGCATTTAGATGATTAATTTAGTTTTAGGTATTACTCTCAGCAGCAGGACATTGGACTTGATGAACTTTAAAAGTTCCTTCTAACTTGATGTATTCTATGACTCTACTCAAGATGGATTCATCCTGAATTTGATTCACAGAGCTGGGAGAGGGTTTTTTAAATTCAGCTCAGCCAGCTCCTTCAGCAAATGTTGTGCCTTTTCTAGTCCATCTAGACTTTCTTTATTTCAGGTTTTCCAATTGTGTTTCCTTAAATTCCAATATTTCTAAGTAGAAAAAAAAAAGTTTTTGTATTGTGCCTTTGGCAGTTCTATCAGGAACAGATGCTCCACGTGACATTGGGTTTTTAGGGATAGTTCTCAGTGTTCATAAATTCATTACTTGCAGTTAGGTAATCCTGGAGTCTCTCTTCTGGTTTTAAAAATATATAAAAAGAAACCACTTTTTTACCTCTTCTCTCTGGCCCTAAAGTACTGATGCCTTAAAAGTACTGGAAAATCTTTCTCTGCAGGAAAGTTTTGGCTTTGTTCTCTGGTTAATGGTCAAACACTACCTCTCACTGACAGATAAACAAGTTTTACAAAAATCTTAAAGGAATGATTATTTGAAGGATAGATAGTTATTGGAGGATATTGGTTTATTACATTAAATACAATTAAGGAACAGGAAAGGTAATAAAGTATTTGATTCAACCAAATGACAATGCAGCAATTAGGGGAAAACAAAACTTTAAAATAAAGGGCTGTGCTGTCATAACAAACAAACAAAAAAACAAACAAACAAAAACCAAATTTAAAAAAAAAATAAAAAAGAAAAAAACCCAAAACTGGCCAAGAGGCAAGAAATACTTTAAAACCATCAAAGAAGGGTAGTCCAACACATTTTCTGATAGAAATAGCAGAGACAAAATGTCTGAGTTTCAAGAATTCATTTTGACTCTTTAAAAAAAGATTTAAGGATAGAGTTACTTCTGTGATCTAGGAATTTTTAATAATTTCTGTTAGAAATTTGCAGGTAACATCTATTGTTACAATAAAATCCAGAATAGCTACCAGAATTTCTTAATCATTAATGAACTTGCAGAAAATATAGACAGTAATATTAAAATCACATGAACAAAATTAAATTAAGGCAGCCCGGACCAACTGTTTAACATGAATGAAAGTGGTGTAAAGTTGTTGTTTGTGGAAGCTGGATTGAGGGTAACCAGAAGGCCTGAGTATGACATGCTACTCCATCTCAGGACTTTTGATAAACATGTTGATTAAGATGTTGATTTTTGATTGAAAACCTAAAGTTCAAAAATCACTTATGGATAGATTATTCAAAAATATTAAATGAAACTGTAGCCTAATTTAGTTCATTTATTTGTTCATATCAATTTCTCTAAGGGAACAAAAATATTTTTGTTTTTTTACTTTTTTTTTTTAAATTGATTTATTTTGTTCTGCTGGAAAATAGCATTACAAATCTTATGAAGAATAAGTGGTTCTGAGAAGAAAGTGCACAAAAAGAAATATTTTTGAAAATGAAGAGAAGTAAAAATATGTTCCTCCATAAACCTAGTTTTAGCCTATGAATGTGCAAACATTACAAAAGGGTGCTAAATGCATGAAATAGGAAGAAAAGCTTCATAGACTGGATTAATTTTATACCACAGCATAGGCTTACCAGCACTTTGTTGCTGCCAATTTTTAAAAAAGTGTATAAATAATTTTCCTTCACTTCACAGTCCCGACAACCTCCATCCTGTTGCATTATAATGCAATTTCTTGCTGTAACTGGAATGCAATACATAAGTGAGAGGAGATATCACCCATTATCATATCTTTCTTCAGACTGAGATGAGTTTACTGCAGTTTGAAATAAAATTAACCAGGTAGTAGACTTCATGCATTGCTCATCATGTCTAGCTTCCTGAAGCTTGAGCAAAATCTTAGGAAAGTTGCTCAGAAGAAGTTTCTACTACAACTAAATGAAGAAAAAAAAATCATTGCTAAGTACTATGAACATATGGACCAATGTGAGGTTTTAAGATCCAGCTGCTCACGACTAAAGAGAATGGGGTCTGTTACAGGGTAATGTGATTCCAACGAGCTGCTGCTGAAAGCAAAACACGGTCAGGGCTTATGAGAAACTCTGGCGACAAGGAAGCAATTTAATCTAATTACTCACTTACTTTCTGTGTGCTTCCCACATTGTTTCTGCTGGTAATCAGTGACTTTCAGACAAAAGGTGCTGGTAAGTACATGCAGCAGTCACCCAGTGTATATGTACATAGGACTTGGGTCATGTCCGCTGTCACAAAACTGTTCCTGAAGCCTTCAGGCACTAACAGAGTGCAGAAGAAGGGTAGATATTTCTCTAAATTCAAAAGTAACTTGTCTATACTGGTGTTATAAACTTCAAAATAATATAATTTGTCAATAAAAGGAAATATGCCAGTTCTGTATGGCAGACAAAGATTGAAATGTAACTTGATGGCCACTAAATTTTTGGGGTTGGGGTGTTTTAAAATACAGAGCTGTTACAGAACATGGTTTCTAACTGAGATAATAGCAGCTGATTCATCCATCTCTCAGTGTCCCTTGGGCAAACCAAACTGACATCGAACACATTTAAGAAGAGTGAAAAAAGAATTAAAACATGGACATTAATAATTAATATAGGCAGTGGGAAATGGAAAACCATTTCCTTTTAAATACAGATAAAAGATAATCACTGTGCTGCTAATGAACAGTCTTAGACACATGGAACAGAATCTACCAATTTGCTTAAGTACTTAAATTACCTTAAGTTGTTTATGTTATTTTAGTAACAACTTCTAAATTCAGAGTAATGCAAGACTGAAAGGGACCTCTTGTATCACAGAAATCCATGCACTGTTACCTGAGTCAGCTGTGGTGGGCAACTCTTTTATGAAGTGGTCAAAGTCCTTTTAAAAACAAATTTTATTGTTGTTGTTTTGATTTGGAGGAATTGTCTCTACAACTGCTACTGGACAGCTATTCCAAAACCTCATTCCTTTGATGCAGTAGTGAAGTTTTCAGCATATTTCTAGCAAGTATACACCCATCTGTTCCTGTGCCAACACTGTTAGCTTAAAATCCCTGTTTTCTCCTCCTGGTACCAACTTTATTGACACATTTATAGAAAAAACAATCTTATGCTTTTTTTTTTCCAAATCAGCCAGAGGAAGGTGTTCTAATTTTATACCTTGATAGCCTTCTTTCTGTCTTTTTCCTTTTTAATTTATCTGTTTTGCACCTGAGGAACCAGAACTGCACCCCATGCTCCAGATATCACCGCCTTTTGCTGCCTGGTACTTGTTATGAAATTCTCCTATAGGGCCTCAAATTCCATTGGGATCTTTCTGTTATGAAAGGGTATTCCAGTTACTTGGGCTTCCCAGCTCACAACTTTGAATTTTGGTTTCCCTTTCACAATGTCAGTTTTCATTCCTAGACATTTGCTCCTGGCAGTCCCCTTTCATTTGATTCCATAATGAATATTACAATCAGAGGTTAAGAATATGCTTAATTTTGAGACAGATGGACTTCTTTTTCTACTTACTGCATCCGAGTAATCTTCTTTATAGGGCATACAGAGTGGCCCAACTTCAACCAGAGGGTGAGATCACTTCTGTCCAGGGAACTGCATAGGGAGCTGGTGGCAGGACTCACCTGAAAGGACCTTCAAACCCCCTCAAGTTGAAGAGGACATGGATGTCAAATGTCCCACTTTTGTGGCAAAGATATTGACCCTTAGACTATTGAGCAAAAGGCCACATCCTTTTATTTCTCCAAATGAAGTCTTTCTTGGAGTGTCTTCAGGTTGAAAATCTTGGGTTCAGAATGGACTCGGGGTAAAACAGTGTGGAAATAGGAATGTTGACAATTTTAATGTCATTTGCACATGACATAAGTTTTTTATTTGAGCTTTGATTTTGTTAATAAAATATTCAGAGCAGTTCCTGTCAAGTGATACACTGTACCAGGCAGCAGCCGTGGTACACAGTAGAGTTTATTTTAATACAGTCAGAAATAATAATATTGAAGGAAGTGTTTTATGAACATTCAGCCCACTTGCCCATTTACCTTATTTCTGCTCTTTATACTAAGCCATGAAACTTTTGAAGTGTCCATTTACATGTTATTGACATAAAGAACAAAATTTTGTTTCCACGCATAAAAATCCTAACTGCCACATTTAAATGAATGTGATCATGACTGCTGTAAGGATCCCTGCATAAAGACCCTGTGCTGCATGGTCTGGGGCATGGCAGCTCACAATAAATTACATGTGATCCACGTCCTCAGCTGGGGTGAATGGCCAGAGCTCCACTGGCAGAGAGAGGTTGACTTACACCAGCTGAGGATCTGGGGTTTGGCTGTTGTGTGATAAAGGCAGTGCCTGTTTGACATGCAAGAATGAGATATCAGATTTGTCTTAAGGAGGTTCATGTACTTCCTTTGTTTTTCACTGCCAAATTCCCTTGACATTCTAATTTGGGTCCCTGAGATAATCTATAACATAAATACTGCTGAAGATAAGGGGATGCTGATTCCATTTTAAATGCATATCTCCTTCTTGGAGATAATTTAATTTCTGTAGCAGTAATAATAGCATCTCAAATAATGATGCTTTCAGGGAATATAGCCCATGATAGACTGTCACCAAATAAGGATGACATTAGATCATCCTTCCAGATTATGCAGTGTTCATTTAAGATGGGGGAAGACTGAGATGTGTGCAAATGAAGCTGTATTCTGCAATATTTGATTTATATAACTAAAACAACATCTTCAAAAATATATTCAGAGGAAAACCTGTTTTTCCAAAATCTAAAGTGTTGTCCTCAGAAATGTTCATAAAAATTGCCAAGTATACTTTATATTCTGTATATCTATCTTTATAATGAAGTGATGCTTAGCAGATCTTGCAGAAAGAAGCTCTCTCATGTAATACAGATGCAAATACACAAAGTAAAACAAAGTCTCTCATGAAAAGCTTACTGCTTAAATTGCTGGAGAAGCAAAAGAGACCTTTGCTATGGAAACAAGGTAGAGACAGATTAAATGACTTGCTCCAGGTCATTCCTGAATAACTGTTCAATGCCTTAAGCATGAGGCCATTCTTTTGTTCCATTTTGGGTCAGGTATTTGTAAAATGAAGGTGTATATTTCTTCTGCTTTTTCTTCTTTTTTTTTTTTCTTCTTTGAAGCAATCTACACAAAACCAGAAAAGCAGAATATTTTCAGAAGCACCTGTGCTAAGTGTTCCAAAATGAGTCAGAGTTGACAGGACTCAGTTTGCAAAAAAGTTGTTAAAGTGACTTTCAAGATATTTTCAACCAACGTTTCCTCTCGGCAAATAGTAATGTCTTTGTCCAGTTAGTGCCCAGATTCAGAGGTAGATAAATGCTAATGTCTTCAATTAACAACAGTAAAAAAACCTGACCTCTTTGGAACTGACTTAGAAATATTTCAACACATCAGGTTTCAGTATCTGACAGAGGGCTAACATCTGTGTCTTTTCAGAGGCTAGAAGCAAAATATTCTTTCATTTTTGTTCTCTGAAATGCTTAGTGTGGAGATATTCTCAGAGCATACTAAAATGCAGGCTCTGAAAAAGCAGTGGTGGCCAACCCTTTCATTTCCACTGGGAAAAGAAGTACCAGCTTTTCATTCCAGGTTCAGTGTTCATCTCAGAATTTTGGAATCCGTGCATCTCATCCATGACCACAGCATTACAGGTAAATGACTATTTTTTGCTTTTTAGGGAGTAACCAAATTTCCTCCTGTGAGAAACCTCAAAAACTGTTTTGGTGGGTTTCTGCTCTGGTAGTGGGATAATACAGGTTTGAATTCTGTCTAAGGAAGGGATAGAAACTGGGTTTCCTTGGCAAGTGGGAGTGGCCCAGTCTCTAAAATACCATATTGTGCAGGGCTAGTGGACTGCATTTTGAAAGTAAAAGCTCTCATCACCTACGTGAAGTAGAAATTCATATTATATCTTCTGCAGTAACTTTCTGGTTCCGAGTGGATGGATATATCTAACCTCACTGCAGAGAGGAAGCCTGTATCCTCAGCTAGTGCTAAATGGCAGCATGAAGACTTGGTGTTCCCTCTTTTAAAATCTGTATCTTTTTAGATTGCTCTTTTTTAATGTCTCTTCCTGTACAGGGAGATTAGTGGTGTAAAATGAAGTGTCCTAAATTCCATTTTGGAAGATGGGATCCCTGCAAAAAAGAACAGCGCAGTCTTTTATTGAATTGCATCCCAAAGGCTGTTCTGTACCACTAAGTCAAACATTGGTCAGGTTTTGTGCTAGGGGATTTTTGGTGGCCAGCTGAATCACTTTATGGTCCGTTTGAATGAACAAATATTTTCTCTTTTTGCGACAGGTACAACGTCTATGAAGTGCTGAGGGAACAGCTGGTAAAACACACTGGTCAAGTGCAGATATTGTGGTAGGTTTCCTGTAAGGAAAATGGCCAGTCAGCACTGCTTGTACTTGCTTGCTCTCTCCAAGAATGTGCCAGTAAGCTCCAGAGAGGTCTGCAGTAAGGGCACAGCTACACATCATCCCACACTAAAGGATCCCCTGCCAAATTGCAGAGGAGACAGGCAGCCTTTTGTGTCAGTACCCAAAGCCAGGCAAGGCTCTCTCTCACTCACTATGGCAACTGTCACTGCGAGAGTGATGACAGTGGGAACTAAACCGCCACAAGTGAAACTGAATCAGCTCCTCTGGAAGGAGAACAGCATTCCTAGCATACTTCCAGGGCCTCAGGCCAGTGAGGAAAAAGATCGTTTATCTCCGGCTTTCTCCCCTTGGCTACAGAACTAGCTGCACTGGTAAGCTAAGTTGCCTCCTTGTCCACACATCATTTTGACAGCTTGATGCTCTCTACTCTCTCTTCTTCCTCCCACCAACAGTTTTAGGAAAGCTTACTCTAGTTTGAAAGAATTCTGTGGGGCAAAAACCAAACCAGACAATCAAACCCACAAAATAAAAAATTAAAAGGAGACCTCATGAGAATCCATATCTGCCTCAGTGAAGAGAACACATGGAAACGTGGATTCTCACCAGTACTCCCCACATTAGCCTTTTGAGTGCCTGAAGGATACTCTCCTTTTTGAATATGATTTTTTCGATTGATTGTGTGGTAGTAATAGAAACATTGAATTAAGCTGAGGGTGTATCTTTCATCATTCCTTCTGTTTTGTATCCCTCCCTCATTTCAGTCCTGCTCCAAGCCTTAAGGTCCAAATCATTTAAAGTTCTTACATAACCAAAGATGATTTTAAAATTTCATTCAGTGCTTGCTTCTTCTTCAGGTATATGCCTAAAGTGTACTAAAGGCATTGGCAGTTACTTAAATAAAAACTCTTAAAAATGTACAACTGCTCACAGACAAACCTTATTGAGAAATGACTTGGTCTGTGAGGTTTCCAAAATTAGTTTCACAGTGTGGTCCTCGAGTCTCATGACGACACACAATGTCATCCTGGTGCGATACCCTGAAAATACAAGGACATCTGAAGAACTAGGTTGAAATCCATATGGAAATATCCTTGCTATCTTCCTGTGCATAGAAACCTACTGTTGGCAAGGCTCAGATCCAACTTGAGCCCCATGGCACTGAGTGAAGGAGAAAGCATTTTTTTTCCTTCATCTTTCGTTAATGTGTGAGAGAGGAGGGGGAAAGAAACAATGAGTTATGTCTGATTCATAACCCTCATTCTTTAGAATTAGCAGCACCCAGCAGGTTGAGCTGGGCTGATAGCAGGTAGAAGGGATGATGTGCCTTTTTTAACCAAGGGTATAAATACCTGGAGGTCTGAAGACTCTGAAAACGCTTTTAGGAGAACAGGATGGGCAGCTGAGAAAGGGACAGCTAAGATGGACTTGTGGAATGGGTCTTGGATTACCAGGGTTGCCCATACTGATACATACTTTGGGCTTCAAAGAAGTACTTATCGGATGGACATCAAACAGAGGCCTTGGGAACTATTTTGAGGTTTCTTAACTACGTAAATATACTTGAGCTCCCCATAGGTTTTGTTGTTGTTGTTGTTTTGTTTGTTTATTTTGTTTTGTCTTGTTTATGCTCTTTCTTTTCAGTCTAGTTCTTCTTTCCAATATGCTCCAGTGTGCTTCTTGGCAGGGAAGAACCACTTCCTTCCTGGAAGACCACTAGGAAAAGACTTTTTTTGTTCTTTTTTATTTCCCATATTGGGAGTATCAATATCCTTGAGATGGTATTGTAAAAATAAAAACACTGGCTGCTGCTGGTACCAGCTAGCAGACAGGTTACACCTCTTGGTTTCAGTCTTACATAGACAGGAAAAAGAAATGGCATCAGGTACATGACATGCCAGTGATGTGGAAGTTGTTCACTCCATTTCCATGGGTGTATGCCCCTTTTGCTGTGTGTGTCTCTCTCAAGCATCGCTAATAAAATCTCCTGTATACGTCCCTAGATAGTAGCAACATGCAGATAAATAGGATCCAAGACATAACCAGAGAAAAGGATTAAGTGGAAATCCTGGCTTAAAATTCTATTCCTTACTTTTTCTTCTCACACTACCTCATTTTTTTTGCTTTTATCTTTCACCGATGGCAATCTTTACTGAACATAATTGTCCTTAACTGATTAACACTATATCAAGCCACCTCCTATCACATAGTGATCTCTCAATCTCTCTTTCTCTCTTTCTCTCATTCTCTCTCTCTCCTTAAATTCACCACAATATCAGATAATTGAATGTAGAAAGCTGAGATCCAGCAGCTTTTTCCACTGAAAGGTTTTCCACTGCCTACTCCTTGTAATGTTTGCCAGGACTGATGCTGAGAATAGGGTGTGAATTATGCTTGGCTGAGAGATAATAGGATATTTAATTAGGTTAGAATGATTCTGGAAATAACCTTATTTGTGTAGCAAAGAAGGTAAAGAGACACTCAAAAGAACACAGCTATAAATTACCACATTAGCAATAGCTTTTGAATCACCGATAATTACCTCTGCATGTTTTCAATCCTTTTAGTTAGCAAGCTGAAGTTTAAAATAAAAACATTTTTGCAAAGGTTGTATTTAGCTCAACTTTTGACCTTAATATTTGGGCAGTTGGACCTTAGAGACTTCCCTTTTAGTACAGGGTATGATGACCTTGCAGACAAATAAGTGTGTAAGTAAGGTAAACTACCTTATTAACTTGCTATTCATTAATTATTCTGGGGTAAAATATTTCCTAGATACTCTTCCTTACAGTCAGTGTAGAGAAGTCCATGTCTTGATGGAAGTACCATAAGCCACATCATATTTCCTGAGAGTAAGACTGCAGATGGACAGCTGATAAAAAAAAAGTGTCTTGTAAAGCCACACTTGTGGTCTTCTATTAGTTTGTAGATCCAATTCTTCAGTGACCTCCCAGAGTTTGAAGTAAAAAACTTATTTAAGTAAATATTTTTGGTTAATTGAAAAATCTACTGTCTTATCTTACTGTGCGTGAAATAGGGACAAAAAATTCAACCGTGTGTCAGTAGATGACCAGAAATTCTTCGTGTGGATTAAAAGCTTGACTCTATCTTACCTGAAAGTTATCAGGTTTTTTAGTGCCATCTTGTCAGAACTGTCGTCATCAGTCCCTTCCATTCCACCCCAATGCATGAACTAGATCCTCCAAATTACATGGGAACGGTTCTTGAGTGAAGCACACTGTGTAAAAAAAATAATGCTTGAATTTGATTTTTCCTTTCATATAAAATAGCCTGAATTTGATTATTTTCTTTGACAGAAATTTAAAGGTTGAAGGAGAAACAGAAAGAAATATTTGCATTTCAGTCAGTGGAATTCTTTGAAGAGAATTATCTGACAATGTTAGACTTTAAAATAGGGGTTCTTAAGTTATTATTATTTTAAAACAATAATATTGTTATTATTATTAATATATTTTTTTTAAGCACTAAAATAATACTTTGGAAAAGATGGTCTGTAAAGATAGTCATGCTGCTGTAACATTTTTTGGACTTTTTTCCCTGTTCAGGGGAATCTAAAGGAAAAAATTATTCTATATTTAATATGTTTTATTATGGTGACTTCTTTCAATTAGATATTTTTTTTCTCTTCTTTGTCATTTCCAGCTAGAAACTTTAGGAATTTTTCAGTTTACAATTCTTTTTACTTTCTGTTTCAGTTTGAACTCCATACTGGTTGAAAATACAACTTTGTCTTTTACTCTTCTCCTAAAGACTTCTAATTAAATTTAAATCTGTAGCTTTATTTTATGCTGAAACAAAAGAGCAATGAACTATCGGCCTTCTCTACAAGAATATCTGCTCCCAAGTTGCTTGACCCTTGTTTCTGAGGGAAAGTGCACCACTAGCAAGTTCCTTAGCATGAAACAGCACTTGAATAGGGAGACAGTGAAGAAAATGACCACCCAACTAGAGGCAGATGACAGCCCACAAATTCAAAGAATTGTAAAAACAAAACGGAAAGAATTTTTTAATACTCAGAAAATCTTCTAATCTCTTGGGGGTTTTGATTTTTATCTCAGTTACACCAAGGAATGAATGAACTCTGAAATTAATCCATTAATCCAATGCAGTAATGTGGATCCAAATTTGTGCCACAATATTTTAATTACTCTTAATGAGATACAGTAATTAATGAGTTACGTTAATTAATTATGTTGCTGTTAAGGCAATGGTATAGAAGTTGCAATTCCTTAAGCTTTTTTGTGCTGAAGGGGAAAATAGTTTTTCTTGTAGGTGGCGAATTAGATACATAATGATATAATAATTTTAACATTTAACTGCTAGCATCTTTAGAAAAAAAAGAGATGATTAATAATTTTCCTCACAGAGGCCAATAGCACTCTGTGTTTGGCTGGGAAGGAAAGACATATGTAACTTTAAACGTACATGTTCAAAAGACTTTGGGGAAAGTGGAAAATTTTCTAACTATTTTACTGATATTTGAATCAGGGCCTGAATGAACTCTAAAGCTTTCCCAGTGTATTAAATCTATATTATACCTTGTTTAGATTGCCTTTTCTTGCACTTTGTAGGGCTGAAGGCATTTCCACAATATAACAAGTAGTGACACAATGCTGTTTGTTGCTATTCTGCTTTCACGAATTAGTTAAAAGATGGCAAAGCAAAAGTTATAGGAAACTTGCTTTCACAGGCTCCTTTTGACGGAGGTTTTCCTTGTCAGAGAGGTTTCTGCTTACACCAGAGTTGAAATGTGTGTCTGCAGGCCCGTGTGCGGCATCGCACAAAGCACCGAGTCAGGGCAGCAGCCGCTGTTCAGCACGAACCTTTGCAGGGTGTGCAGGGGCTTTCCTGGCAGTTTTCATGGGAACACTCAAAGCCTTGTACAGCTGCTTCACACAGTCAGTGCATCCATGAAAATATAGGAAAGGGAGAGAAAGAGGAGTTATTCTTTACTTCTGTTCTGAGAATGTGATGTATTGGCAACATGCTGCATTTTGATTATATTTCATCGCAGGTTGCTTGATACTATATAATTAGGCTTTAATCTCCTTAGTGTAGAATTGCATTGGAAAAATGGGCAACAGAATCCCAAAATGAGGTTGCTTTGTGTTAGGTATAATGTAAACAAAGTAAGACTTCTTGTCCCAGCAAGCTTGTAGTCTAAAAGATAAAAGAAGATGAAGAAAAATGATTTTCTAAGGCCTCTCAAGGCTGATAAGTGGCAGAACTGTTTCCTGAATGCTGCCACATAATTCTGAGTTGGTTTCTTCATCTTCACTTCAGATTTAAAAAGAATATTCACATCTTGAAAATTTCTCAGAAGGATGGACTCATTGTTGTGAGATTTATCTTGCAGGCAGGAAAATAGAGGTGAACTATTTCATTTCATGCTCCCAAAATATCTGATGCTGGGTCCTGTGCTGCAAAATCATGCAGAAAGGTAAGTGCTATTTTAAAGTATTTTACATGTAGACTATAAATGGGTTATACATCTTACAATTGGTTCGTCTGTTTAGGGTAAGACAAAAATACAGTTCATGCTGGTCAAGCTATGAATAAAATCAAAGCAGTGTCAATAAAAAGCTTGGCATGTGATATCTAAAATGTGAATAAAAAAATTTAAAAATAGGATGACAAGAAGTGGAGTTGAAAGGAATATTAGGGGGTTACCTACCAGC
The DNA here is from genome assembly GCA_013398115.1 of Falcunculus frontatus. Taxonomy (NCBI): domain Eukaryota; kingdom Metazoa; phylum Chordata; class Aves; order Passeriformes; genus Falcunculus; species Falcunculus frontatus. Next base: position 2,185,608 of record VZRV01005576.1, on the reverse strand, counting down.
TCTGTCCCTCTGCTGAAATCAGAAGGAATGGTAGTCACATCACACTTTATCCAATATGTTCTCTAAACTTTCAATAATTTATATTTTGTGGGTTCCCTAGACCATCTAATGTTTAATTGGCCTTAGCATCAGAAAATATTTTTCCTTGTATCCAGTTTAACTCCCTTGCTGGTAATTTAAGTTCATTACTTCTTGCTACAGCAACTCAGACATAAAAAAAGAGTTTATTCCTTCCTCTCTGCAAGAGCTTTAGATGTAACTGAAGACTATTAAAAGAAAAAATGATGACATTTTTTTCTTTTTTTAGTGGACAACCATTATTTAATTAATTTTTCTCATAAAAAAAATGTTTCACATTTTCAACCAGTCTAAGCATTAAGCCTGCTGAAGGAATGAATGTGAAAAAAAAGCAGATCTTTTAAGGCAATAAAAAAAATTTAAAATAGCCAAAGCAACAACAAAAAATCAAGCAAACAAACCAAACCACCACGGCAGCAACTATATGCTCTTTGCATATATCCTAGAAGTGATGGAAACAGGTTCCTGAAATAGAGTCTGGATGCAGTTTCCTGTGAGACTCCACAACTTAAAATGTGAAATTTTTTTCAGCTTCTGCTTTGGCATCAATAAAACAGGCAAACAACTTGTAAGAAAGAACAGTACAGAAAGTTTCATTAAGTCAACAGTGCAAGCACTTTCACTTGAGTGTGTTCTGCATGTAGGGGTCCAGGAAAGCAGACTTGAACCAGCTCCTTTTGTAAGAATTTGCATTTCCAAGGTGGAGTCATTATTGGAGATTTCGAAAAGATACATCCAAATCCAGAAGTCCATATTAGAGGACTCAGGCTTTTAGAGTCTGCTGGTGAGTTGAAATGAGGCTTCAGAGCTTTGCCAAAACTGGAAGCAGAAATGTCCTCATTTGTCATCTTGGGACAAAGACAGAGAGAAGTAATGAATTGCCTGTTAAAAGAATAGTAATAATAATAAAGTAGAAAATTAGTTGTTAAGATGGTGATGGAAATTCCCTCAAATCCTACATTAAAAGTTGTGGTTGGAGGTGAACCAATAAGGCCAGAGTGAGGCAAAGAACTGTGAAATGTAGATCTATTGCACAAGCTTTGGGGACAATTGTGAAAATCTGTGGGGACTTCTGACTGTTTGTATTTGAGCTATGTGTGCTGAATTTTACTTCGTGTCCCCCAACCAATGTTGTGTAGACTAGCATAAAGATAAAGCACTTGAAAAATATTTATTTTTCTACAAATTTTGTATGGAATGTCTCCTAGAGTCACTAAAATGGAAAAATAAAAAAAGATAGATTGAAATGTATTTCCGTAAAGCTGTGCTTACAGACTGAAGACAGGATATACAAATTTTTAGCAACTATGGACCATTCTATCCTATGTATTTATGGCAGGCTAAGGATGGGATATACCTGGATATGCCTGGATACATGCCTGGATACACACCTGGATAATCTATTGGCTCAGCAGATGATGCAAGAGGTGATCTAAACATAATTTAGTATATTTCCTTGTTCTGGTTGCTCATAGCAACAGATCAAAAACAAATTAAAATCTTTACTAAAAAAGTTAGTTTTCCCATTTGAACAGGAAAATTATTTGTTATAGATTTATAAAAATAATAGTAAGGCTTAATCTACTCATTATAGAAGGAATTTCTCATTTATTTATAGAGGGCTGTCAGTAGCATCAGTGTGGAAGTAGAGCAAATTATTTTAAAAGAATCTTGTATAAGATTTAAGAAAAATGAAAAAACTTTGAAAGTTCTCACAGTTAAAAATAATAGGATACACAAATATACATGATGTTCAGTGCAGGAAAAACTAGAGCATATTATAATATTATCCAAATAAATCAACATAGAATCGGTAAATTAACCACTGTATTTCAAGATTCAGATACATTTTAGCATGAAAAACATAGTAGCTTTGTGTACTGTTAGTACTCTACTAGCTTTTTTTTCAACCAAGAGTGCTATGAAGAAAATGATATATTTTTCCTCTGAAGCATTTGATGTCTGAAAACATGAAACTACTAAAGTGGATTTGGTAACTTTTTAGTGCCATATGCTGTAAGGGCCATAACCCAGCATTTCTTGGCCGCTTCCCAGAAAGCTATGAAAAAGCATCAGGATTGCTTTAGAAAGGAAAGTAAACTACAGTCAAATGGTTTGAATTAGCAGCTGGGTCATCATTTGCTCCAGCATCAGTGACACTGAGTAATGCCAACACCCTGCCTGCCTGAGGTACTTGATTTCTACAGCAAAAGGTGGCAGGAGCCCTGCAGCCCTGGCAGCCCCAGTGTGAGCAATGCTGGCACTGGGGACTGCCTGGAGAGGAAATGTGGTCTTAGACAGGGTGACTCAAAATGCAGTGGAGATAACCTATGGATTTCAGGATTCTACGGCAGCCATCCCAGCTATTCTCCCAGACGTCTCGAAATGTCTGTTTGGAGATGTAAATGGTTCTGGACTGGAAGAATTACCTGGGATGAGATGATTCAACTGCTTATGATGCTGGCAGATGTGGTATCCCTGCGAGAATCCAGGCGCTGCACTTGTTCTGCAAAATCATAAACTCATGGATGAGCAGTTCTGTCGAGTGAAGTATTTGGCATCATAGATGTTAGTGTGGCTCTCTAACAACGGGAATCTTTTAAAGTGGGAAAAAAAGCCAAAACAAACTGACATCTGTTTGGACAGTATTTCATTCTTGCCATAGGGATACATATTTTTAGGAAGAAAAAAATTGCGGATTTTTTTTTTTTAATCAGAATGATACCAACCATCTCACTGTGTGGGAATCCAGAGTACAGGGAACATTTCTCTGCCTGTTTTGGAGAGAAAAACCCCCCTGGACAGCATGGTTTTTGACCTTTATCCATGGAGAAAACTCCCTACTATCTGGGAGGAACTAAAATCTACACAGATGTGAACTAGGTGATAGAATATGATGTAAGGATGTCACAGGGTGAAGAATTTAGAAGTTTTAGGTTTGTTAATGTAGTAAATAGATAAATAGTAAAAGTTCCAAGATGGAGGGACCCTTGTAGTTTTTATCTCCTTCTATTTTCTTCTAGTCCTCCATATTCTGCAGCAAAGGTAGTTTAGGATGATTGGATAAAAAATGCCGCAGTTCCGGCCTGCGTGACGGAGTGATTTACTGAGCATTGGATGAAAAGTAAAAATATCTGTCGTTTCAATTTTTAATTGGATAATTTACCTATAAAAGGGCTTTGGAATCTTGATAAGCGGCCATTTTCTCGCCTTCTCTTGTCATGTTCTGTTCTACTGTGTCTTTCTAAGCTGATAACACTAGAATAAACAACTATCTGAAGAAGCAGTTACTGCGAGTTTGCCTCGTCCGTCTATCAAGCTCCTTGCAAGGACTTTAAGAACTTTAAAGGGCCTCTCCCAGCAAGAGAGGCTGATTTATGGCACTAGCAGTGTCACACTGTAAGAGACTACAAATTTCAAACTGCTCTACTAATACACTATCAAGTAGTGTTAATCTTATCACTGACTCTATTCCAGATAGGAAGTAAGAAGCAAATTGAAAAACCTTTTTTGGCTCCAGAAATGAGCTTACTTTTTCTTTTGATTTTCCTAGCAAGAAAATAAACTTGGACATAATGTTTATTTTAATAACCATGAAAAAAAGAAAAAAAGAACACATATACACACACAAAACCATAAAAAAAATGAAGCAAAGAAAACCTCCCAAAAATATCTTTAAGCTGAATTTCATCAAGACGTAGAATATCTGTTTGAGTTCTGGAAATCTCTCATATCCTGCCCTAGCCTCTGCCTGTCTCTGGCACCCTCAGTACCCATTGATGGATGGGTGATGAGCCAGATACAGCTCCTATTACCACATAGCCCAGAAATCTGCTTGCTGGGTCAGCCCAACCACCTGCAAATCTCATTATTCTTATGCTGTTCTCCCAGACCCGATGTGGGACAAGCATCAGGAGGGATGAAAAAAACAACTACCATCTGAGATGGGCATAACAAAGCTCCTCCTGGCTTGGTAAGACCCAGGCTAATTTTTGACTTTCTAGGCAGAATTGTGACGGCAAATCACAAAGGTCACAGGCAAAATCTTGGGTGTGTCAGTGAGAAGAACACAAACATATTAGATCCACCCAAGGAAAGTGGACTCTATTAATTGCTTAAATTCACTGTTTGTGTGGCTACTAACTGGCTGATAAAAGCAGAGAAGATGCAAAACAGACTCATCCTGTTTTAACACCAGTTTCCCCATTCTTTATTTTCCACATACCTTTATTTTCTTTTCTCTTTTGTCCATGTCTGTTTTCTTCTTCCTGACAAAAAAGTGACAGCAAGTGCTGTAAAAAATTGTGTCATATGTATTATTGACTAGCTTTGAAGCGGTGTGTTTTCCTGTACCAAACAAAAAATGCACTCTGGAAGCTCTGTGTTTTGACTTGATTTTGCATTCTGATCAGTTGCACAGTCTGTGTTACATGCCCAGGCTTAAATTCTCAGGTTACGGACTCATAGACACTGATTTGCAACAGTTTTGTGTCTGTGTCAACCCTTCCTGAACTCCATTAGAGAACAGAGAACCCTGGTGATTACCAGGAAACAGCTGTGTCTGTTTCTGTATGTCTGTCAGGCATAGTATGTGTTTCATTGATATATTGAAGTGCAAGAGATTTCATCAAAGCTTAAGTAACAAGTTCTCATCCATAAGACTTCAGAAATTTACGCAGTGGGTCTTACTAAGAGACCATCTAAGTTTCTCATCTCTGCCAGATGTAAGAAAAGAGGAGTAGAGAGAAGCTCTTTCGCTAGAAGTTTTTTATCAGACACTTAGAAGTGAAAAATGGGATTGTTTTTAAAACTATTTCTGTTAATATTAAATTTTTAAACATTTTTAAACATTTCACATTCTGTGACATACAATTCAGCCCAAAGCACACTTAATCTTGTGTAGAAAAGGGAAATTGTAGACACATATATTCTGATTTAACTGTGAATGGGTAATCAGGAAAGTTGCAATTCAATATATTTCAAATTATCTGAAAGAAAGTATTCTATTCAATTATCGCTGATAATTCAGAAATTGATGATGAAACCCCATTCTATTTCACACTATCTAGGTTGCTTGTCTGGGTGAGTGCAGTTGAAAATGTTTCCTAACATGGTACAGAGAAGTGGAGCTTTCATGCTCAAAGAACAAGGGAAGGTACCAAAACCACAAAATGTGAAATTGTGTCTTTGAGAGCAGAGTTTCTGAAAGGGCCTTACAAATCATTTGGATAATCCAATCTATATGAACCTCCAATGCAGTAATATAGCTAAGAAAGTCACCTTAGTTCTTGCCCTGAGAAATTATTCAAGGTTTTGAAAAATACCTGTGACATAGGAAATTTAAACATTTTAGTATATTTACTTTATAGAATAGTAAACTAACAAACCAAATGATAATTGCATATAATCACTAATCATGTAATCACAAGGGAAAGAAATGCTGAAGACTGTAATCATGAAGACAAAGACATAAAAAGATTTAAAAAACGGAAATAATCTTTTTACCAGAAGGAGAGCAATTGGGACAAATTCCCCTGTGGATGATCCATCTCTTTAAGACTTCCTACCTAAATCACTTCTTCTAGAAAAAGATCACAGTCTTTAAAAAAAGCTTAAGTCTTCAGTTGGAAAAGGGTTGGTGTGGTACTTTATCCTGTTTCATGAAAAATATTGGATTAAGTTATTGAAATGGTTCCTCTAAATTATATAAAAATATGGTTCTCATTTCTTCTTTACACATCTAACTTTTACTTAATATCAGTAATAATGTTAATAACTATGACTTCATCTCCACTGCCATCCCCCTTTATGTATGACAATAGTTAAAGTTCAAATCCTACGTTTCTCACTTCAGAAGATTTTTTCCCTCTGAGACAACAGTTGGCTAGATTTGGTCTTTCAAAGTAATTTTACTGAGTTTATTTTTCTTGTTTCCTAGTTCTCAGTTTCAAAGATCTTCCATCTCAGTCCTATTTCATCCAGGAAAAAATATTTTTCAATCTGGAGAGCACAGACACCCACAGCTATCCCATCAGCAATCTCTGACACAAACAGTTCTGGGTTTCCACAGTTGTTTCACACCTTGACCCTTTTCCTTTGCTTTCTCTCAGATTTGTCCAAAGAATTTCAGGAAAGCATCAAAGATCCAAAGCCCATAGCTTTTCCTCTCATGTGCCAGGCCAGCTCCGATATTTTTTAATTGAGTCCAGAACAGAATGTGTGAAACTTCTAGTGGAATTCCTCACACTGGGATTCAAACCACAGTTGAGTACACCATATGCTTCATAAGAATTCTTATTTTCCCTCTTGCACTTTGAATTAAAAGCAAAACCACACAAATGAGGTAGTGGAGAAAAATCTAAAAAGCAATCCCAATATTATATTCATAATAGCCCCAAAAGACACCCAAGAAAGGACTCATTTCCAAGAACTGATATTTAAATGAAAAAGTTCTCATCAAATTGAACTAGACTTAAACCTCAACCAATTATATTTAAATATAATGAAAAATAAATACAGCTGAGCTATTAAGATAGCTAAAGGTCTGTCAGCACTTCCAGTATAAACCTGGTTTGTTCAGGGGATTATAACTGCTGTAAAAATGTGTTCCAGGCTGAAAGTTGGCAGAAAGAGTTTGTCGTTTTAGGGGTTGGGACTTTTTTTTTTTTAAATTTTAAATAGGTTAAAAAAAAAAGAAGGATTGGCCACTTTAAAGATAGGATTGCTAGACTTTGGAATTTTCTAACACTATTTCTGACATTCCCATAATTCAAAAAAGGACTGATTTTAAACATAAGATGATGTAAGCTATTATTAGTCCATGATGTGAACTAACCACATGCTTCTTTTGGGATTTGTACAGGGGTTTATTTTTAAAAGGCAAGTGGGTTCAAACACAGGTCACTAGACTAATATAGTTTGTTTGACTCGTAGGTGGGATTTTTTGAGTGCCCTCAGCAGTGGACTAGCCCAGCTCCCGAGGGCTGACATCAAATGGTGTCAAAAGCTGAGATCTTAATGCACCCCCACTCATCTGCTGGGATAATGACAATAAACTTGGATATCCACTTATTCTTTTATTTTTCACCTCTCATGCCTTCTCTTGATAATGGATTTTTTTTTTGTCAGAAATTCCCATAATGGGATAGCATAGATTTATTGATATAATTTGTTCCATACCACCTTCTCTCACTTATAGAAGTGGGAAACAAGCTGAGTATCAGAGGCCATTTGCTCCCAAAAATGCCTCCCCAGTTGGTCTCTGCAAGGAGCACAGGAGTATCTGGGGTGAGCACGCACTTGTGGCCTTGAGCAAGGAGCTCTGGTCATCCCTTTGCCCTATGGACCACACCATGGCAGCAATACCAGATACAATGCAGACATAAAGCTGGGAAAGAGATGAGCTGGGAATGCAATGTACTTGTGGCAGTTCTCTAGGAACATGACTAGTCAGAGAGAAGTGAGGATATTCTTTGTGTGTGACCAAGCACCACTGCAAAGGAATCTGTGATATCAAGGAACATGAAATTCCACCTTAATAATACTTTCTGTCCACGAAGGAGAGTGGATGTGTATGCCCAGAGGGAGTGGGACTCCACCGTCATCATCACAAATATGAGTCAGGGCCTCCAAAGGGCTTCAGAACTCTGTTCTGATTGAGAAATCCCAAGCTCCACAGGGTCCTTCCAGCACTTTCCCAAGCTCAGCTGGAGCTACAGAGCTGTTCTGCTTTTGTTGATGTTGAGAACCTGCTATTTTTTACAAACATGCTTCAGAAAAGATTCTGTTTCTCTGCTCCCAAAAGCAGCAAGACCATGGTTTCAGACACAGTGCCCTGGTGAAGGAAATCAGCATTTACATTTGGGTTTAAAAGGAACTGGTCAAGGATTTCACCTACCAGCTTTAGAAGCATAACCAAACTAGGAAGTTTTTGATTATTCCAGAATATAGCTTTTTCTCTCTTCTTTGTTGTGTTTTTTTGGTATGTTGAATGATTTCTCTGTCGTGTTTCTGAGGAATCACAAGCAAATTTTTTTCTTGATTATGTGAAAGAGAAAGAGAATGCTAAAATCTTAGAATGTATTACAAAATAGAATTGAATAATTACTTTCTGATGAGCAGCAGTTAATATTAATGAGACATGAAATCATATCTGTATTTCTCTATTTACATAATGAAGTATGCTAACAAAAATTACTTGGTTTGAGTTTTTGTTTTTCAACTTTCTCCTTTATAAGTAAGTTTTCATTTGACTCAGTGTCAAGGTGTTTTACAATGTGGGCTTTAAAAAACATTTACACAGACCATTCATAGCATCTGGGGTGAGAAACCATATTTGTTTGTATTTTATATCACTAATAACAGCTCTAAAATACTAATCTAATCTTTCTCATACTCACAAATTATGTGGGTTTCCAGGATCAGATTTGGCAGAGAGGTTTTCCTCATTAAGAGTAATTAAGAAATACTGGCAGTGGGTCAGTGTGACCAATCTTAGTTCACTACAGGAGTGAAAAGAAAACAGGAGACTGGAAAGAAACAAAAAGCACAAGTTAAAACATATCACAATAAAGTCTTTTCAGCTAAGTGATATTTTAATATTTCTCCATCACTGAAGAGTGTATGCTACATATATTAAGATTACTTTTGAAATTCTTAGTTACTGAGTACTATACACCATGACAGACTTTCATTTTTTCCCTGCTGGGGATGAAGCGAGTCATCGGTCAGATTAACCTGGTATGACCCAGTGCCTGATTGAAATACCACCACAGGTTTTACTTCAAACTCTTCCTGCACAAGCCTTTAAAGGAGCATAAGTTCAGAGGAGAGAGATTTTCTTTGTCATGCTGCTGTCCTTCAAAGGTGAGGATTTGCCATGTTTTAGCATAACACAAGGGGAAGCACTTCTGTACTCAGCCTGAGATTCACCTTACCTAGAACTCCCCAAAACCTGCACGGATTTCATTCCCATTCTACACCCACCCTTCCTGCCTGCAGTCTGGCCTGATGGGCTGTGCTCCAAAAAGCTTTGTAGACCGATGTGAGTTCTGTGCCCTAGTCTTCTAAGGGGTTGTGAAAGGCAAAAATATTTTGTTCATCTAAGCTATGATCATCCCACAAATCCACATAAGAACCTCAGATGCAGTCAAGTTGACAATTTTATCAGTCATAAACCCTATCTGTGGAAGACATGTCAGTGTAGGAGAGAGATTATCTGAACCTGAACACTTGGAAGCTGTAAATGATCACAGAATCATAGAACCATTAGGGCTGGAAAAGACCTCCAAAATCATCAGGTGCAACCTTTAACCAAATACTGCCAAGCCCACTAAAGCATATCACAAGTTGCCATGTCCTCTTATTTTTGAAAACATCCAGGAAAAGTGATTCCACAGCTTTCCTGAGCATCCTGTTTCAGTGCACAACCACTCCTTCAGTGATGAAATTTTTCCTCAAATCCAACCTGAACCTGCTCTGACACAACCTCAGGCCGTTTCTCCTTGTCCTATTGCTAGTTGCCTTGGAGTGCAACTGTGTACTCAAAAAGAAGTGCAATTGTGTCCCTCAGTGAAATCATGGTTGTTACCAAAAAAAAAAAATAAAAAATCATGCAGTGGGGTCATCAATCCAATTGTTAAAAAATAATATGAAACAATTATTTTGACTTCTTTCAATAAGATCTTTAATAATTTTTTCATCATGTTTTATTAAAAGGTGACAACACTATTGAAAAATGGATTTCATTCACCTCTCTGCCAAATGCTGATGTTGGGAGAAGGAAGAGCTGTGGCTTCACTCCTGCTGGGTAGGCATCAGTGAAAAAGCTGCACTGTTTTCACTCGGGGGGATTTATGATTTGTGAGGGACCAGGCAACTGTGAGAGAGAAGAGCGGGCAGACAGCCTTTTCCTTCCCCAAAATGCAGAGGACAGGGAAAGGATTTGGTCACAAAGTTTAAGGTGTAATCAGAGCAGCTCTGCTCAGAGAACAAAATGTCATCTTGTCTGGGAACTCTCATCCTCTGAGGGGACCACAGGCTGTATCAAATTAGTGTGAGGGAGTGGGGGACAAGTGCAACAATGGGAGGAATAGTTAGATTAAATCTGTGCCTTCTCTGCATCAAAATTCTTTCCCAAGGCTGGTTTTGTAGAAGGCATGTTTAAAGCTGTTGAATGCTCAAGCGTCAGTCAGAGAATCAAACATAATTTGAAGTCTCACTTCACACTTCTATTTCCATTTCAGTAGGTCCTTTTAGCTGGACTCCACAGGCCCGGTGATGACCTGGGCTAAGGGAACAAAGCTCTGAGGCAACAGCAGCTCACAATCTCCTTTTCAACTCTCAAAACATACCCATACCCTCCTCACCCTCAAACCTCCTGTCTTCTCCTGTGACTCCTAACTCCATACTCCACTGTCTTTTAAGGAAAATGAGATTAATTCAAGTCCTTCCTCAGTGTGGTTATCAAAGGAGAATTTCCTTAAAACACTCACTCAGAGTAGTTCCTTCTAAGGTTTTACTTATGTTGTGTTAAAGAAACCTGAGGAATTTTCACTATCAGAACCACCCACCCTGGGCTGCATCACTTCAAAAACCAAATATCCAGCTCTTTTCAGCTCTATTGTTAGATTACTTTGTTATGTGATACACTCCCCCACTGCACACTCTGTGACACTGGGAATCATAAACCCTCCATTTTGGAAATGAACTCTGGTATGTACATAACCCACATACCAGGGAGCAGGGCTTGGTGGCACTCACAGCACTGCCTGTGTTATGAGGTGTTAGTGAAAGTTTTGGTCTCTTCAGCCTCTTTTATTGGTTCTGCTGTGGATTCCTTACTTACAGATGTTTTCAAAACCATCAGTTCCAAGGAAAATCTACTTATTGCCAAAAGTTTACAGCTGAATTTCTTGGCATTCGCAAGCAATGATTTCATCAGAACATGAAATAAGTCAGGGCTGCTGTTGAGAGACACCATTTTATAATCCAGCATTGTAAATTTAAGATTTTTATTTGCTGCAGAGTTTGGTTTCCATTTGTTCAGCCCTCTGATAGGAGTATTGCTTGGGAACAGATATGGGAGTTTTACAGGCCCTTTGTGCAATTTAAAACCCCTGTATAGAATACCGGAGTGCACTGCCCATTCACATCATTAAAGACTTTTACAAGAGTATCATGTTCACACTTATATGTACTTTACTCTAGCGACCCTCCCCGTGCCATGTTTGAATTATTATAAATGGGGCCATGCAGAAAGCTGCCTCAATAGCTGAAGTAGGGAGGCTTTGTTTAAAATTCAAATAATAGTAAAATGGTGTCTGTTTGTTCCTGATCAACACTCTGCATACAAAAAAAACCCGTTGCACTTTCTTAAAAGGCAGCAAATGTGGACAAATATTAGCTTTTGGAACTAAAGGGGAAGTTATTCATTCACTCAGCAGTGCTTTGCAAACTATCAATCTTCCAGGTATTTCTATTAGCTTTAATCATTGAGGTTGTTTGTTTGGAGCAATTTCTAAGAGAATAAAGGTACCTTTGGCTCTTATCTCCTGTCATCAAAGCATCCATTAGGAAATCCAAGCCCTGTAGGCAAGCTCAAGGGATTACTCAAAGAGGTTTTCTTGAAACAATCAAGAATTCGGTGCCCTCTCTTCAGTGCACAGGAGTTCAGTTGGAAACCATAATCTGAAAGAGAGGTTTATCTGGGGCTTAACACAATTTGAACAGGATTTTGTTCAAGTCAAACCTACAGATAAAAGTACCTTAAGTATGTTGAAACAAAGATGAGCTTGCATTCCTTGTGGTGCTGTTTCTAAGTCCAATAGTCTGTCAACAAAGTGGGGGGGAAAAGCCCTAAAAGTCTTACAATTATCACAATAGTCAGTAGATTGGACCACTGAGAAGCTAATTAATAGCTTTTTAATAAAGGAATGCTGATTAAGTGTGAAGCACACAAAAGTTGGTTCAGTGTTGGGGGTTGGAAGACTTGCCAAGGAACAGAAAGGTTGAGGATGGGGTAAATGTAAAGATCTGAAACTTGCTAAGTAGGAAAAAAGTATCTTTGAGACATGAGATGAGCCTGAACTGAAAAAAAAGAATCTGGAGTGGATATAAACCTGAATTTCCACAGTATTTCGAATGGAGTATCTCCATTCTTCAGATGCAGGGATTTAATTCAGCTCGCTGCTAATGGAAAGAGCGAAGTGATATGGACAAACTGTTAATGCATCTTTACATTTAAGATCCCTTGGCTCTGGAGACAGTCCAGTGTAGGACAGCTAGGATTTGGATGACCTGGATTTAACTGCTGTTTCTTTCACTTGAGTGCCTTTCCTTCTTTGGTTTTCCTTACCTGGGAAGAGAAATGATGAATGATTTGAGATAACTGACAAAAAACATAACATGAAATTTAGATACTGTTGTACTGCTGCTTTCCCCAGAGTCTTAGTTCTGAGCTGGAGCTTTGGTTCTGTAGGAACAGAGCACAAAATCTGTCTCTGCCTTGAGGAGCTTACTATAATTATTGGGCCCAAGTGAACCACAAATGAGCAAATAGGAAATTTTTAAGAAAAAACATTGTGTTTCAGCTTCTTAAGGTAACAGATACAGTTACGCTTTTCTTTAGATTGGAAGCTTTTCAGAATACACAACCAGGGAATGAGGGTGCCCATCTATAAGGGGAATGATGTGGACAATATGCATTTGAAATGTCAAAGGTTTTTTTGACACAAGTCTGTTAAAAAAACCTTAGCGATAATTAGAACACTCATTTGTCATGAGAACAGAGTTCTTTTCAGGACTGAAAGTGAATTAAAGAATAGGATGCAAGGTATAAGTCTTAATGTTTCATTTTCAGGATAGAGAAGAATTGGCAGCTTTGTACCTCAGAGGCTGGTTCTAGAACCTGTTTTACTCAACTTCCTCATCAATGACCTGAAAATGGTAATGAACTGTGACATCTCCAAGTGTGGAGATGAAATTAAGAGTTCTTAGATAGCTAAATATTATGTCAATGACAAGAGACAACGGGAGGATCTCACAATGTCTTTGGCTGCAGCTAGAAATAGCCAGATATCAAGACATCAGATATCACTGGAAGAAGGCCACCAAAATGCCATCATTTTACATGTATATAAAACCTTTTGTGCACCTACCTCCTCAGTGCTCTTTGTTGCTTTGTGATCTCAAGAAGGATGTGGTGGAATTAGAGAGAGTACAGAGAAGAGTACAGAGAAGAGTAAGCAGGTGATGGAAGAGCTATTTTACAAGAAAACATCAGAAAGGTTGGAACATTTTTGTTTCAAGAGGAAAAGGCTGGAAGGCATATAATAAACTCCTGCAAAATCCTGATAGCATGTACAACTGTTATCTGAAAGGTATTTCTTTATGCAGTACTAGTTAAAATTCTGAAACATATGGCCATGGGAAGTTGTGAGAGAGGACAGTTTTAGCGGGTTCAAAGTAGATTAGATAAATTCATGAACACCAGATTCATAAATCAGTGATGGCAGGGCTAAGCAGAGATGTGTCTTCTCCATTCCTTATAAACAAATTTGGATGAAGATGGACTACAGAGTGTAAGCAGGTCCACGTGCTCTCCCAAAACGGCATTTCATACTGCCAGTGTCAGAAGTAGAACACCCAGTTTCTACTCATCTGACCCAGAATGCAATTTCTTATGTCCTGATAATTTTTTCAATGTTGGACATTTATTCTTGTTAAATTAATAGATGCTAAATCTGGCATATACACAGCATTATTCCCCAGAAATGGAAACTGAGAATTGTGATGTAATAATGCTTAATTTCCAAGAGCTGCACATCACTACATAAATGGGAATTACCCATGTACCCAATGTGCTGTACCAACACCAGGTTAGGAAGAAAGTGATTTTCTCAGGGAAGAAAACAATCAAAATATTAACTTTTACATAAGCCTGATAATTTGTCAGGCTGCTATACAAAATCTAGACTCAATAAAAACACTTAGTGTGGTTCCAAAATCCTTTCTTCATCCTAACAAATTTACATACCTGTAGAATTGTAAAATGTAATTAGCCTTCATTGACTCAAAGTCCGTCTGTTGTCAGGGATATTTTTACATGATCCCATAAAAGGAGTCTATTATAGGCTATACAGTCCATCTATAGAACTGAATGAGGATGAGTTACAGAGAGAAGTTCTTAATTTTTTTTCAGGCAGATCATGCTGGTTCTGTCTAGGCTCCTTCCCAGTTTCCACCTGATTCACAACATCTCAGTCTGACATGAAATTTCAGTCTGCATTGAATCTCTATATGTCATCCCACTCCAAAAGCCTTGCAGAAGGTAATGTAGCCCAAGCCTGGCTGCCATCACCAAATCTTTCCTGCTTCTTTCAGTGTACAATATGCAAAAATGTAAAATGATTCAAGAGAAAACTCCTTTTTTAACATTTACCAGGAAAAGTTCTGATCCTGCAGATATTCACTGTCAGACAGAAAGGTAATTTTCATATGCAGCAGCATGCAGTGATCCTCAGGAAAGGTATGAATTCTGAGATTGACATCAGAGGCAGAGGACTAATAAGGGACTTTAAAAGTATCTCCTGTACTGAGACTAAACTAAATCCTCCCACCAGGACTGACTCTGTGAAGAAGCGAAGCAGGCAGTCATTGAAGGAAGTGGGTTATTGACAGTGACAAAACAGCCACAGTCCCATTTCCAGCTTTTCCTGTGCCAGAAAAGGCAAACTTAGCTGCTACTGTCCCGAAGAGAGAAGTCAGAGCAGCATCTCCTGCTGTGAGGGCAGTGGACCCTCCTAGTAGAAACAGTTAAGGTTTCTTTATCTCCTTCAGGCACAGTAAGTTCCTTCAGCTCATACATTAGTGAAAAATCTTGGGTCTTGTCCTGTGACATCTTAAATACTCTGAGAATGTAGCCAAGGGCAGAGCCACCCTACTTTTTCTTGCTCATCTAGTTTATCTTTTTTCCCTTTAAACTGTTTTTTTACTTGTATTTCTATTATTTATTATTTTGGGTTTATTTCACTGTCTCTTGCCCTAGTTACTATTAAACTGACTATATGTATTTTAGGTGATAAATTCTTTGTCTTCTTCATAAATACTTTACATTACAATACCTTTCAAGTCAATGCAGCTGCCATGAAGAAACATTCTCTAAACCATTGTGACTAAAGTTAAAGTCTTGGAAATTAATGTATGCTTTTGCTTTTGCTCATTAATTCTATTTCAGTTACCTCAGTTAAAGACATTAAACATCTTGCAGTTGTGCATGGATGTGACTAACCTGAGATGCAAATTACAGGTAAAAATTGAAGCCTGAATGTTAGCTACAAATCTTCACAAAATTGGCCTTTGTTACCAGATATTTGTGACAAAACTCTGAAAGAAAGTGCTTAATGCATCTCACACTTATTGAGTTATCAGAAAACTTTAGATTTTGCATCTGGATGACATCTTAACTTCTGACTAAAAACTTGGAAGAAATGGATAAGGTTTGTCCTAAGGTTGTCCTCTATTCACCTCAGATTCAATTCCTTTACTTATTTGGTGTGGTTTTGCTTGTGAGACAGTTCTTACTAGAGTAGGTATGGAATGATGTCACCTTAACCTTAGACACAGAAGGAATAAAAGAACTTCCAGAATAAGATAACTTCCTGTGCCTATGTAAGCGTTGTATAATATATATTAGAAGCACCGCTCCCCATTGATTTTAGTGGAAGTGAAAAATGAGTCATACCCTAACTTTGTTTTTCAAAGGGCAGGATTTCCAGATCTTGCCCTTTTAGCTTGCTGCAGATACTTGAAAGATATAAAACCTGGATAAGGCAATTCAGAACCCCTAACCTCGCTTTCTCTTCTGAATAATTCTCTGACAGTATGAGTCCGGCTTTTCGAGAGACTAATTGCTTTACTGAAACATCTCAAAAGCAATGCTTAATGTAGGAGCTGTGGCTCTCCCTCCTCTGTGTGCCCAGCTCAGTTGTGCATACTTGGGAACCTCAGCCCCATTTTAGATGTCTGGTGTGTTTTGAGGTGCTCTCCCAAATATCACGGGTTCTCACAGGTCCTGTGTGGTACTGTCTTCTTCCCCATCAGGGCATCTTGAACACTGGAGCATCTCAGAGCAACGTGTATCCATTAACGAAGAAATTAATTGAACTTTTCTTCCCTGGCAGTCAGATTCTCTCAATTGCACCAAATATCCTGGCATGGAACTGAAAGCCTTTTGCAGCAGAAGACATTTCAGTTGCCAATAACAAGCATATTCTAGTAAAGAAAAATGTGTTTCTGCTTTTTTCTTCTTTTAAAATACTTGGCCATTGCTACAGATATAATTTCAGACAACAATTTAAAAAAAAAACGTTTTACAATAATGAAAAGTTTGTTTTTTAGTATTTAGAAAGACCTAGTATTTGGATTATAGCCAACATTATTTTTTTCTTTCTCTCAATCAGTTTTCCTGTCTGTGTCTCTGTTTGACTGAAATTTGCCTTGGTCTTTAAGTAAGAAAGAACACTGAGGCCTCCTACAGTTTACTTTTTGATGGTAGCTGATGTTCAAGTATCACACAGAAACTACAGCCATAGCAAGGGGCACACCAGCAAAGCTGCTTTACTAAGACACGTAAACAGAGAGTACTCTGTTTGCAAAGGTAGAACTTAGCTGTCCAAATTTTGATATATACGATCTTTCATTTCTGCTTGTGTTTTCATCAGTGGAAAGAAAAAGGCACTTTCTGGATGCAATTTGTCTTAGTCTAACTGAGATGTCTAAAATTGTCCAGATGAATGGCATCTGAAGCCTCTACATTTTTCCATTGACTATAAAGGAAGCCTAGACAGCTTGTTCAAATGTAAATGTCTATACTGCAGATGTCTGAAGTTAAGTGAAAGGAATCCAGGGAGTTTAGCATCCAAAACCAAGAATGTGGATATCATATTGAGAAGATCTGAACCATACAGATATTAAAGAACATGTCTAGCATCAGAGATGCCACCTGAGTAGCCATGCGAAGAATGGAATACATATTTCTTGAATTCCAGAATTCTAATATTTGAACCCCAGACTATATTTTCTATGAAATGAATAGGGATATAAATTTTTTCGCATCTTAAAGTAATGCTTGCAGCTAGTACAGAAAGATTTTGGCTAACCTCCCAGCCATACCTTCCATTCCCACCTACCCACAACATCCCTACACAAGCATTCAAAGGAATATTTAGCTTTTTACTCATTTAAGGAAACTAGTAAAGACACAAATAATACATTCCACTCAGGAAAAACAGCTTGGTATAGGATACAAGAGCTAGCAAAAAAAAAAAAATTCTTAGGAAAAAATATTAATTTTATAGGAGAAAAGAGTGCAGTGTGGGAGAATAGCATCCCTTCCTCTCCACATTTTTGTTAACTGAAGACATAATCCCAGGAAAAATATCTGAACAGATGTTTTCCCTTGAAAACATTCCAGAAAATGAAAGCACACATGGCATACTGATCTGCTACTTCCTTCAACACATTCTCGTTCAGAGATAACAAATGTACCATGTGATGTTGCCATAGTAGCCTCTTGTATTTCACCACTGAGTGAAGCAGAGGACAAAGTGAATACATCTTCCCATACTCTGGGCCATGGTCTGGCTACAGTAGCAGATTGTGCTTGTAGCATTTGAAGTCACTTTTTTCTCTGACATTGCTCTGTCGTGTTTTAGAGCACGTGTGCTGAAGCATGGTGTGCAGCAAGATACACAGATCAGGTATCTCCTATGTCCAGATTCTCTGGTCCATTAACTTTCTGTAGCCTCCCTGTCATACTTTATCTGCATGCTTTTCAAACAGACCACAAACCCTTTTACAATGAGTTTTCTATTAATTTATGCAATGAAGCTGGTAAATGTTAAGGTTTTTTATAAAAGAATGCCGGAAAGTAGAGGACAAATGTCAAACGGAAAAAAACCCGAAACATAACGAAAGAACACTATTAATGCTGTAAAAGTATTCATCTGAGGCAACAATCATTGGCAAAAAGACCTATCTTACCTACTTGAGAAACTGGAAATAATAGAAATGTTTGTAGAATACAGCAGAAAATCTTGAAATACTGAAAAAAGAACTGACAGGAAATATTATAGGACAAGAAAGACATGTTAAAAAGGAAACATGACTAAAACAGAGATATTTAAGGATATGTGTTTCTCAGGAAAGCTGTAACTAAAGCAAGACTCTAGCAAAGCAAAGATCAATGTATTCACATTCTTACATTGACTTTAAAGTAGACTAATGACAGATGAATACAACCACACACATTGAGAAGGGAGCAAAGTCTGCCTGTGTCAGCATCATTCCTGGAGAGTGCTCTAGCAAAAGTTCTGTGCCTCTAAACCTAATGAACTTGAATAATGTATAAAGTCATTAAATACTATTTGGAATTGTAGCTTGAATAACTTCTCAAGTATAGTGAGAAAGGCATATGGTGCTAAAAATAATAGGCCCCAGCCATTTCTGAGTAATTTTCTTTGTAGAAAATAACAATCAAATAAACACGAAGATGACAGTAAGATTTTTTTAGCCTTACCATTTCTAAGCTAATGATCTTTGGAGATATTCACAAAAAGTTATTAGTCAATCCTGGTCTAATTCACTTAAACAAAATGAGGAGCTACTCATGGGTATAGTTATAACTAGGGTCCTCAATTTCAAAAGGACAAATTAAGTTATCTAGTTAATAAAGTCAGCTGCATTGATGAGCATATAGACTTCACTGTACTGTAAGATTGGGAATTCTCTCTATTAATTGTACAAAATACCTGTACTGTACCTGTATTAATTGTACAAAATACTCCTAGCCCTGTATGGAAGACTAACTTTTCCAAGTCACATAAAATACTTAAGAATAAGCAGAGATTGTACAAGAAATGCAAAATCAAAACCAAACCAAAATAAAATAAAGACTGCTCTGTAAAGAAAAGAATATTTTAAAGACAAGGCATGAAAGAGCATAACAACTGTCAGGAACAAAACACAATTAAAAATTGCACCTGAAAAAGGAGAAAATAAATAAGAGAAGGCAATTTAAAAAATTATTTCTTATGCAGTGAGTATTGGGAGATTCAGTGAGACTTCAAGGCGTGACTGAAAAGAATAAATGAATGTTACCTCAATTTTTAACCTTCATAATTCCACTGAATATGAAATCAGAGGACTAACGGTTTAATGTGAATGAAAGTACAAAAATTGACATGGAAATAGAAATTATGATATTAAAAGCAGAAATAAAACATCCTAGTACATCAATCTTCCAGAAAAGAAAAATCTGTGAAAAATCTTCCAGAATTCTGAAACTCTGATCTCGTAGCAAATAGTTTAATTTTTTTTTTTAAAGTTTTTGAGATTAGTACTGAATAACTGGAGAACAGCAAGTTAGCACTAAATATTTAAATAAAAGAAAGTTGTGTACCCAACTACAAGATCAAACCTGAGGATAGTTTGGATAGATTTGTAGCTAAAGATAAATGGAAAAATCATAACAACTCATGGATTTGTTAAGGTTTGCCTATGCCATATTTTTCCAATAGCTTTCTCTGATGAAACAGGGGATTAAAAAACGTACACTTCTACACCTATAAGCAATTTTTCAAAAGGAAATTATTGTTTAAAAGAAAGAGATGTCCATAGATGGTGCTAAAAGAAGAAGCATCAAAGGGTTCAGTGCCCAAGAAGTAGGTGAGTTAATAGTTAGTATCAGGGAGGGTGAATAGCAAGAGGGTGTCAAGGACCACAGTTATAAACTAAATTCAATAAGCCAGGCTGCAATTTTTCTTAGGGACTTATAAAAAAGCATCACAGTTATAAACTAGATATTCATCAACTATAAATGATGGAGCAAAAAGAGAGATCCATTTATAAACAAAATGAATAAATCATCAACAAGCTGTTCCTGTGAAAATGGTAAATGAGATCCCAAGTTAAATCTGCTAAGATGGGTAAGTACCTGTGCTGTTAAAATTATGCACTGAATTCTTCCTCATTTGGTGATGTTTGCTATGTTATTCTGACAAAATGAAGACTGAAAGGCTGCAAGAAAATAACAAAGTTTTCCGTTTATATAACAATCAATTCAATATCAAGTTAGGAAGAACAATGTGACCTGAGACCAACTGGATATAAATGATTAAAACTTAATTCACCCAGACATAAGAGAGATTCTAGAGCAGTTTTCCAATGGGAGTAGTAGGAACAAAAATCTGAACTATATATGCGACAGAATTGGTTTAGGGAAAAAGTTCTTCCTAAAATACCTGCCTGCAGAAGCATGAAAATAAAATCAGTGGTCCCAGAAGTCCCCTTGCATGTATTACTGTGTCTGACTTTGTAATGAACCTTTTTTTTTAAATCTTAAAATGCTCATGTCTTCTCAGAAATATATCTGTCTCATTGGGAAGATTGTTTGGAAGCCAGTGACATCAGTTGAAAAGCCATAGGGAGAAAGTCAGACCTGATGCAAACTCTCAGAATTCTAAGGGGATTGCAAAATGTTAGGGAATATACAATTATAAAAACCATAAAAACATCATATATTTTACAAAACATGTTTTCTGACCAGTCATAATAACTGGGATTTTGTAATCAATAATGCGTCTTAGTATTACTGAAATAGAATCTATATTTATAAATGGTTTTAATGTCTGTATCCAACTGAATTAAACAACTTATTTAAGTATATGGGGAAAAAGACATGATTCCATGATTTCCAGAGAAGTGCTTTCCTCTACTTTAATGAAATGAGCCAAACTAAAAATTATATGTGCAAAAAATTAATAAAATCACATTTCCATACAGAAACAAGATTAGTCAACACAAAGCACATTACACTGAGCCTTCACAGACATAGTAGCCAGAAGAAATATGTACTCCTTTTCCCTAAGAAGTGGGTGCTCCATTGGAATATATAATATTCACTGAATAGGGGCAAGCTCTGTCAGGTTGATCTAAAGCATAGTTGTGGCTAGAAGATGGAAGAGAGAGAAAGTATCTTGCCTCAGTATAGATTCAGCTACATCAATGTTTTAACGTGGACCAGGTATATGCTTTTGCAGTGCCCTCCTCCTCCTCCCCACTGCTGTGCTTTGGTCTGCAGTCCCAAGTGGTCTCAGGGTGTGCAAACTGCTCCTTTGGATGAACCTAAAATGGAAGATGCACGGCAGGAGAACATGGAACGCACTTTAGCAGCTGACAAGTATTTAAGCTGCACAGTCAGACTAGAACCAGCCCAAAGTAAAGCCCCAAAATACCTTCAGTGCTGGTATCAAGTCCTTGGTTCCATTTGGCTCCACAGACTGTGAGGTTTGGTCATAACACTTGCTCAATGTAGGCATATTCTGTGCCTCTAGCAAAGTCTCTTTATTTTTCTTTTACTCATGGGGAAATATTATCACCGTTCAGCATAAAAATTATGCTCAAAAAGAAACTACAATCCACATGCAAATGTTTTCAAGATGGGGATCACACAAAAGGATGAAAACCTGTGGGCAAGGTTAGAGGGAAAAGATGCAAGAAGATGGGACACAGTTCAGACATCAGGAAATGACTGGGAGAAATTTTTAAAAAAAGTAAGAAGCACTAATTAAACAGGTGGGAAATACAATAGGTAAAAGCATTACAAATGGAAATACTAACCATGTATGCTCCTTTCCCATGTAATTAAAAGGATGAGGAACATGTTGCAACTTGTTCTATTTCTTGTTCTTCCATAAAAAAGCTCTTTTTTTCAGATGAGGCAGCTACCAGGAAATCCTAGGCATCCTCATTTTCCCTTGCATAAAGTGGGATCTGAAAAGCCTGGACTGAATCTAGTGATGGCTAGCTCCTTCCAGTCTCCCCACAGGAGCACATGGGCTTGTTCATCTAGAGTAACATTTCCTTGTGGTCCTGTTCATCCAGCAGTTCTTTGGGGAAAGTTTTTCCTTTCTTTATATACAACTTCAGACAAGAGGATCAAAGACTTATCCACCTCCAAGTGACCAATGAGTAGGCAGCTGCTGCAAGTCACATATACGGACAGCATCAAAGAACCTCAGACACAAAGGAGCAAGATCTTGTATGCCAGTAGCTTCTAAAATGGTAATTAGACACTTAATAAGAGAAGAAATCAATGAAAATCAACCAGGAAACAGTGATAGAAAGACACGGACCTGTACAATTTGGAGGATGGTGGAAGACAGAAGGACAGAAAGACATCAGTTCTTTTTCACATCCTTGACTTCCAGATAATGCCACAAATAAGAGTCACAAATGTTTGTAGTTCCTCCCAGCATGTATTTGAGCAATTATGTAAAAGAAGTTATAGCCCTTATCCCTGTTCCACTCCAATGAGAGGAATAGTGGCTTCAAGTTGTATCTGGTGTGACTACTGGTTCCAGTTATAGGCCCATGAGATAACTATGAACAAATTCTTTTTCTATTTCCATTCTCTTTTTATAATAAATTCAAGGAAATTCTATGACAAGAAACTGCTAACAGGGAGCTAATGACAGTTGGTAATTATTTGCGACCTTTTAGAACATCCAGTTTAGTAAAACCTCAGTTTCTAAATACAGGAGACAGATAGTTAAGATACTTCACCCTATTGAAGTGAAATATAATGCCTCAGTACAGCCATAATATATATATTTTACTCTGTCTTTGATCTCCTGGGAGATGTGGAGATATGTTCAGCTTCCCTCCAGTCAAAAGCCTTGCTTATTTCAGAGAGTTCAGTGTGTTCAAGAAGTTCAAGAAAGGCCTTTATTAGGTATGCAGTTAACTTCACAAACTAGTCCTTAAACCCATAGGCATGAACATCTCCAACTTAGCTGCTAACAGCTGCCACAGCAAGAATTCCCCAGCAAGAATTCCCCAGCTGTTGTGGTGGCCCAGCCCACCTTGGGGCTGAGTGACATCAAGTGGGCGGACTTTCCCACTCAAGACTCCGACCCCGAGGGCGGGACCGAGGACTGAGGTGCCTTCCCACCAGGTGCCACTCTCACCGTATCTCCACCCTAATTTCCAGAATCCTCTATGTTCTTTCAAAACCCATTGGTTTACCCTTTATGTATATTCATACCTCTCGTTGAATATTCATTTAGATCTGGAAAGTTCTGTACTGTTTGATTCCCCATTGGTTTATTCAAATTTGTTCCTCCCCTATGTCTTTGTGATTTGTCCCCTGTCATCCCTTGTCAACTCCTGGTTGGCTTATTCCTCTGTTCCTCCCTTGCTCCGCCCTTGCTTAAAAGGGCGAGCAACCAACCTTCTTGGCCCTTTCCTCGTTGTCTCCCCTTTCGGCATGAAACAATAAAGCTGGGATTGAAGGCAACAGAAGGGTCCCTCTTTCATTCCTCGCCCTTGCCTTGTCGCTTGGCAACCACCTCGCTGCAGCCTGCTCCTCTGTGAGCCTCCTTCAGACAGACACACTGAAGGCTTCCAGCTGCCAGACTGAACTCTGTTGGCCACGCTGCCGGAGCACAGTTGCTGTCGCCTGCCAGGCCACTGAGCGGCCAGCGAGCAGCGCGTAACACCCAGCAATCTGCCAGAGAACCTACAGTGGCTTAGTAATGTGGTCCAAAACATTCAAGTTACTTGTGCCTCTCCTTTAACCATGTAGTACCTGCAGGTCAGCCAAATTAAAGAAATCACCTCACTTCACCTTGTTCCCTTGCATGGCTCATCTCAGTTGGCTCACACCTGAGTCACAGCTCACCTTTTCATTCACAGAAGCCTTGCAGAGGGTGCAGCCAGTGCCACCTGACAAGTCCCAGCAGCTCTTGACACCTGAAGGAAGGCAAAGAATCAACAGAAGTCATGTGGATGCTGTGAGGAAAGACGACTAAAAGCTTTCCAGTAAGTGATATCCAAGCAACTCTGGCATACTTTCAACAATTAGTTTTTAAAGTTGTTCACATCTCAGTTTGTTTGAAGTATGAGTTTTACTAACAAGTAATTCTGGAAGAACAACTTGTACTATAAATGGTATTGTAACTGAGTTAGAATAAGGAAAAAAACCCATAATTTGCTTTTTAGTTCATCTTATAGATTGCTGAGAATTGCAAGTTACAGTAAACTCACTTAATAGATCTTTAAAGTGAAATTAAATACTATTTTAAATGACCACATGAAAACATACCAAGGTATTGGCAGACAAGATTAATAGTTCCTCCTGTCTTTCCCATCTCCTTTATTTTGTTATTTTCTATTTCTGATAAGGAGAAAATATATCTAGTAGATACGAAATAATCTCAAAATTAAAAGGCATCCAGCTCAGTGTCAATATTGTTATTATGTAGAATAAGTGCATTCACATAAATGTTAAACAATTCAATAATGTGCCAGGCAGTGTTTATAAATGTGCACCAAAATAATAATCCAGATGAGAGCTGTTACATTACAAGATGATTATGCTTTTTTTACATACTTCATAATTAAATAGACCCTTTTTCTTTCAGTTTAATAGCCAGGAATAGCATCTCATTAGCTGTGCTTTCAATTCAACCCTTGTAACTTAGAAAATATTGTACTATAATTAGCTCAGGGTATTTAAACCCTCCCAGCAAAACAGTAAATGCATATGGGTGTCTAGATGTGAAACGAAATTAAAGTAACACACAATGTGAGCCTTTTATTGTACAGGGTTGGGGATTTTTCTGGCTTTTTTTTTTTTTTTTCCTTAATCAACTAGGGTTATTATGAGAGAAATAAATAACTTTTATAACTTCCCTGCCTGTTGCAGCTACTATTTCATGCACTCTTTCTTGAGATAGATTATCCAGCTCATTTCCAAGGAGTATTGGGGGCAGCCAGTTGAACTCCAGGGGTAAAGATTGCCCTTATTTCTCCATGCAGTACTACTATGTAGCACAGAAAAGGGCTTTTTGAAAATGTGCCAAGGGCTGCATTGATGTCATTAACTGGAAAAAGTTTGATTCTTCTCTCGATCTGAATCCCTCAACTCTTTTTAAAGTTAGTCAGAGGTATAGAATGACAAATGCTCACACATAAAGGATAGCAAAACCAAGTATCTTAGCTCACCTAAGATAATGCTTAAGAGTTACATACTACCCATATTAATAGCCCATGTGAACCAAACAAGGCTTCAATACACAAGTGAGGCTAAAGGTTGTGGATAGGACATTCCTGATAAAGAATGAAGCTGTGGGCTTTCAACTCTGCTCAGATCTTGTCCTCTATTTGCAGGCTTGCAGAGGCAGCTCCCACCACTGAGCTTTCAGCCCCACAATTCAGAGTGGCTCATGTGCAGGAGAAGGGGCAAACACAGCCCATACCCATCACCTAGGAGCAGGAAGTGTAACTGACAATGCTTCAGGCTGAGGAGGGAAGTGTTTAAACCATTAGATTAGTTTGGAAAGAGTAGGATGAACTGATTGCAGGTTTAGAAAGAAAGTGAGCCAGTCATTTATTTGGAAATGTATGAAGCTGTTATCTGGAATCTGGAAACAGCTTTTGGCACTGAATCCTTGTTTAACATAAGTACCTACCACAGAACTGCCAGTGGGCTAGGTGGGGAGAGAGGTGAATAAGCAGATCTTTTTCCTCTCAGGCATTTTCTGTTTGCTAGCTGAAACTCTGTGTGCTAGACGATGAATCCTGTTTTTACGCATCCAAATCTCCCTCTTCAGTATCTTGGGAACTTAGATGCTTTATGCAGTAATTTCAACACTACTGGAGAAGAGGTTTCCCAAGTTTTCAGCAACACAGTGCTTCTTGTTACAATTCCTAAGTCCAGGCCTGAGTCATTCATTAGTTATTGCACAGAAAGGTACAGTTTTGTAAAGGTTATGAAATAAGTATTAGCACCCCTTCACTGCATATGTAGTCATACTGAAGTCAGCCTCTCTCCCTATTGCAGTGGCAATGATTTGCAGAACGGTGTTTTGAATTTTTACTGGTTTCCTCCACACCAGCATGCAATGCCTGGTTTGGCTGCTGCTGTCACCAGTGGCTGATCCATCCTCTGGGGAACCAAAACATGCTCTACGTCCCACCAAAGAGACTGTCAGAGGTGTTACTGTGCCACAAGAAAATCAAGGCCAACAAAAGTGCTTTCTGGATGATTTGGGAGCTCTGATGTTGTCATGCCACAGCAAGGGACAGCAGCGTACATGTGCATGAATGGAAGTTGGACTTCTGGTACCTGGTGCCTGGTTTAGCCACATTGTGGTCAGATCAAGATATGACCACTCCTTGGCCAACATTTTGCAACTCCTGATATACCGGTATCTTTGCCCTTCTAAAATCCCCATGCCAAGAAAGGAAGAAGTTGTAAAATGAGGCTCTGTTCCATGTAAGCCTGGAACAAACAGCTCTTGCCTAATTTTCAGCAAAATCATGGAGCCCTTACTCAACACTGATTTAGTATGAAGGAATGCCAAATATAGACTTCAGAAGCTATATTTAAAGTGACGCTGTCTGAAATGGATATTTTTCTAAAACCATGCTATGTACCTATTGCACTTTGTATTTATTCTACTCCTTTTACTTTCCTCTGGGTACTTCAGATGCTTTGTGAAACTTCCAAGCTACAAATCGAATCCATCTGTACAAAACAATAAATAATAATTGTCTAAACCAGCTTTATTTCATATTAACCTAGACACTGAGTGCCAGCAGCACCAATTAGCCTTGCAATCCTGTCTACTGTATAAGGCCTAAAGATCTGAACACAATCTTTCATCTGTTAGCATTCAAGAGACTGATAAAAATTTACTCTGCTTTTAAACAAGCTGTACGTGACTGAAATTTACCTCATACTGGGGTGTGCTATAAATAATGTCAATCTGAAGAGACTGTGAATTTTTCACAACTTTATTTCAGAGCTATTCAAAACGATGGTTATCAATGACTGCACCACAAAATTTCTGTCAGCTTAAGATTTGAGTGGCAGCCAGGGACTTTGATGGATGGTTGCCCACTCTTCCCTAGTGAAATATAATTATCAAGGCATAAAAATCACTTAATCACAATGCTGGAATGTTTAAGCATAACAGTAATTAGTTCTTCTGCAATGCTTTCAATTCGCAGATGTAAGTATTTTACAACAGAAATTATCACTTCCATTTTATAGTTGAAGTAAACTGAGGCAGAGAAGGAACAGAACAGACCATTTTTTATGCTGTGGGTTAGAAAGAAGCCTTTGAAGAAAAAACAGCTCTCCTCACTGCCAATCCAGAGCTGCCCTTGCTCATGCTAGTTAGAATAAGATCAGTCAGAGAAACTGTAAGAAAACACAGTTTGCCAAACTGTCCTTTCTGCTGGAATAACCTCCACTTTCTGCTGAATAACCTCCACTAAAAGCACTACTACTACTGCTGCTGCTGCTGCTGCTGCTGCTGCTCCTGCTGCTGCTCCTACTACTACTACTACTACTACAAAGCAAACTAACAATGCTGTAGAGTGCACTCATTGAGAAGCTTGATACATTTTTCTGAAGAAATTGAAGGGTTCAAAGCTGGCTGGCCAACAGCCAGGAATAACAAAATAGGACTCTAGGCCTTTTTTGTTGTTTTTTGGAAGCAGGGCCATAATTAAGAGCAATGGCTGGGGGCATTCATATTGTGCCACTTGAATTGGAGTTCTTGGACCAGTGCAAGGTGACCTAAAGCGAAAGCATTTGCCAAGAATGTTTTCATTAGCTGAGAACAAAAGCTGGAGGCTTGTGGCCAGGTCACTGTTGGGTGGCATTACTCCCATCAGCCACCAAGCAGCTCACAGGACACCCAGATCTTTGGGTTCTGGGAGGATGTTGGTTATAAGGGCACTACCAGGAGTGGAGTCTGAAGCTATGTTCGATTCAAGATAGGAAAACTTGTCTGTTCAGACATGGACAGGATTGAAGGAATATCAGCTTTTTCTTTATTTCTTAGCTGATGGAACAATTAAAACTAATTTTCTTATTGTGTTTGATGGATATATTTAGTCCCCTGTAGAGAGCATAGATATAGCCACCAGGAGGAAAGGCAGTTAATAATATGTTTGTGACCAGACACATGGGCTGAAGACCAGCCCTGGTACAGGCTGGTTAAACAGTAAAAATTTACTCTAAGCTGATATGAGTTCTTTTTATTTTGAGTTACTAATAGCCACGTATCTGATAGCTGAGAGCTCCCAAATGCACCTTTTCAGCACTTACACTTGTGCAGTTTTGCAATGCTTCACATCTCCCAGGGTTATTCTACCATTGCTTTGTCAAATGTGTGATAAAAATTATCTTTCCTAGTAAAATCTTTCATTTTTCCTTGAACAATTGATAAATTACCTCTGCACCTAACTATGAAACAATATCTTGCTCTATTTTTCCCAAATTCATATTCAAACAATGTACTGACTAATTGCTAATGACTCAGTGGCATTTCACTAGAGTGGTCCTGTCATTCTGGAAAGGAAAAGAAATGAGAAGAAATCATGAAAGTGTGAAATGTTGTTCTCCCATATAGAACAGTCTGAGAGACTGTATCAAGAGCTCTTGCTCATGATGGAAAAATAGATAACCTGTTCATAATTTCCTGTCACTGGTGAATTCAAAATTCCTTCATCTAATGTGCATGAGAGTCTAGTTTAAGACAAGCACTTTTTTTGTTTGTTTTAAAACATCCATGAATACTGCTTTGCCAAGAAGAAAATTTTAAAACAGCTTCAGAGTCTTCTGTCACCATAGGATGTGTTGGAGTCTTTTATTTATTTCCTTATGGGATCTGAGCCACAATTCCTTTATATTTCAAGTGATAACTAGGCAAAACATGAAAAAAACCCAAAAAAACCCAAAAGAACCATCCCAAAAACCCCTGAAAAATTAAAAAGCTCTTTCCAGTAAACAAAGCACAAATGATTGGAAGCCAAACCACTACTTTGTAGGAATTTATAACTGAATGCTCATTAGAAGGATATGATGCTGCTGGTCTCAGAAAAAAAATGTCCATGTTATTTTCATATCTTGACCTTCACACATTCATTCGCTTTTCCGTGGGTAAAAGTTGGTGGTAACTGAATGAATGCAGACTACAAGGATAACACTTGGAGAACATCAAATACAGAGATTTAGGTATGCAGGGTGAGTGAAGAACATTTGAGGAACATTAAGGCCTAAAAGAGAGTCTGTCATTTTCACAGAAAGGCCTTGGTTTCTCAACCAATAGGGTGCAATATATGGTCTCAGAACTGTATTAAAATAAAGTCCAGAATGGAGAACCTTTGTTTTCAAACAGGCAGCAACAAAAAAGAACAAACAGAAATTTTGCTAAGCCTAAAATAAAACCAGAGCAGTCTGCCCACTAGGGAATACAGACTTGGCCCTTTGTATCTGCCTGCGGTGTAATAAATTCCCCGTCTCCAAACATTGTGAACAGTCAAAAGTTCACATTACATATTGGTTAGTGTGTTTCTTTAATAAATGGGATGCATATCCGAGATAACAAAAGTACCATGTGTTGCAGCAGATACTACAGTAGGGACTATTCTTACTGAACAGCAGAGAAGATAATCACATAGACCTTATGTAAATAAGCAGAACACACATTATAACTACAGTAAATCTAGGCAGCTTTCAATTTGCTCTTTCCTTCGCTGCCTAACTTTTCCAATCTATTGCTTAAACATGTATTTTTTCTCTCTCCTGCTGGAATACTTCCTGCCTTCTTTGGTTTAACTCTGCAGTTCTCCATAGGAAAGTGGTCTTATATAGACTCTGTATATGCATCTTTATGGCATTTAATCTCATTTAGAAAATAGTTCTGTAGTACTGCACAAATTATAATCAAATTCATAAAGTCCTTAAGGCAAGCACAATACGTGCTCATCTAAAATGTCTCCCTATGGTGTATTTATTTTTATCTGTCACCAGTGGTATATGTGCATGCATCTCTCCATGAGAGAGGAAATGTTTTTATGTACCTATTCCCGCATGTTTGTGTGTGCTAAAATATATAGCTGCATCTATTTTACATATACACATCAGTATCTGGGGATATGCAGAGCTAATCACATCTAGAAATGTCATTTACTTAGCATTGCTCATGAATACTAGAAAATACCCTGCAGAATTTGCATCTATGTATCCTAAAGCAGATTGCATTCAGTAATGTCAGCCCAAATTACAACAGCTGAAAACTGGCTGATGATTGTAAAAGACAATGTGATTGAGACAGGGGGCCTCTCTTACTTTGGTCATCTACTAACATCCTTGGGTTATTAGCAAATTGCTTCACAGTATCTCCACTTCCTCCTTTACAAACTCAATTTAAACATGTGAATAGTGAAATAAAAGCAGAATATTTGTTATAATTACCCAGGCGACCAAATATCCCATGTGGACATCCTGGTAGTCAGGCCGTATCTGAAAATTAGAGTCATAAAGCAAGTACAGAACAAGCTTTAAGTCTCCTGATAGTGATTAGTGATTCCTGAAACATCTACTTAATTCCCATCACACTCTGTGAGAGCTGCATGGTACATCTGTATGCTGAGAATTAGATCCTGATTTTACCCAAGTCCAAAAGATAAAAAAAAGCTGTTGGTGGAAGAGAACAGTCGCAGTTTGGCTGCGTTCCTGCTTCAGAACCACTGGTTTCAGCTGATTCCAGCTGATCTCGGCATTGCCTTCTGTGAAATGCTCACAAAGGCAGCATTTGTGATGTTGACATTTGCTCCTTGGGTGCCATCTTTTTCCTTTGGGAGCCAGATAAAGCAAGGTGATTTCCACCATACAGATCACTGAACAAACATTTCCGGCATTCAAATTTAAAGCTGTAATTTTGATTTGATTTGAGGCAATTATTTACCATAGTTACTGTTACTCTTCAGTGTATTAAGGAGCTGAGAATTAGACCTCTGGGGTCTGTAATCCTATTTATGACACTGGGCTCATTAAATCAGCAGTAAGGGTGATGTCAAAATCAGCAGATTAGGAGAAAAACCCCTCACTACTGCAAATCTGCACAGCTCCAGCAACTTTGAGGCAGATAGACACCTGCTGAGGCACTGGATTGGCAACTTCAGAGGAAGTGTGCTTTACTGGAGCAAGGAAAAAAGATGTTTTCATCCTGATGCTCACACAGAAAGCCTATTTTTTAATTCCCTTTCTCTCATATCTGTCTCAGGCAGGAGAATACTCCTGTCACTTGGGGTGAGGATTTTTCCAGTATATGGAACACTAAACAAAGCCTTTTTTAAAAACAGTGAAACTGAAGTAATATGTGAGACATGAGCAGTAATATCATTGAATGAGACATAAATTTCAGTGCTGCCTATGAGGCCTAAGTGGACCAACACAACTCTGAGATATTCTTGTTCTTTCTTGCTTTGGTGAAAGCTACATTTCTATTTGTATATGGAAAATGAAATTTGTGTGGCTACAGTGAATATACATGATGCATTCATATGAAAAAAATATAGAATATAGAAAAAAAATTCTATGCCAGTAAAGTTTCTGTCATAAATCCTAGAAATCAACAGAGACATATTAAAATAGCACAGACTAGGCCATCAACTTTAATATGACAAAGAACCATTCAAAATATGATAGTCATTTAAGCATTTGTCCAAGACATTACTTTTCTCTCCTCACTCAGCTCTCCAGTCTTTTGTAGTTATTTAGTGATGGATATCTTGTTCCTCTGCATTTGTGTGGGAGGATGAGTAAAATGAAATGCAGTGTTTCAGCACAGAAAGAGAGAAAAAAAAAAATTTAACTGCAGAGCTGAGAATGTCACCAAAGATGTGTGCATAGCACCACAAGGTTGGACAACTCTGTATTGAAACATAGATGTCAACAACAGGCAGGTGTATGCATAGGCAAAATATGCACATGAACATGGAAAAACAGTCCTGGTGTGTGTTTTGCCACCCACCGACATCCACAGGACTTGTCTCTTGGCGTCTGTGCTAAGGCTGGGCCCAGAGTTTGTGCGAAACTACCTATTGCCACAGAAGCAGGGCCACTTGAGGAGACAGTATTTGCACTGGCTGCTTCTGCATCTTCTGCTGGGAACAAGTCCAGTTTCCCTCCTTTCTTTCTCCCTTTACCACTTTGAACTGTTTCTGAGGAGGCTGAATTCTACTCTGACTACATCTTTATCTCTTTGAGGCACAAAAGCAAAAATCACTTCCTTTGCGTGTATGCTCTTCCAGGCACACATGTAAGCTAGACCAAGCCTTTGAAGATTAACTTTCCTTTAGTGAGGTGACTCTGAAGCTGCAGAATGAAGAAAAGGGGACACAAGCTTGGGTGCATTCTGCAGGCTCCATGAGTGATGCACGTTTGAGGCTGTCATGGCCTCTTTCTCCCAGGTGCTTGGCATCCAACACCAGGATTTTCTGGCTTTTATCTCAGCTAGCAGAAAGAGCAGCAGTGGAAAGGCTCCTTCTTTCCCTCTCAAGCCCTCAGTATGCAGAGGCAACACCAAACATCTCTGCCATTTCAGCACAGGGTTTGCAGTAGAAACAAAAATTTGGGAAGGCCATGTACAGGCAAGAGAATTCCCATCAAAATTTTCCTTCTCAGAAAAATGTGTGCTCTCCCACATCAGCACCTATTACAAGATGACCCAAACTAGCACCTAAACTTTCACTCACTGCCAAAAAACTCAACATAATGTATGCACACAAATGTCTCTCTATAACCATCCTTGTGTGATGATACTGAAGAAGGAAACTTTAAAATATTTTCGTATTAACTCAAATGGACCTTTAGAACCTGATTATTCCAAATCAATCACAATACCATTTGGCCACACAAGGGGCACCCAAGTAGAGGTGACAAATACTACAAAGAAGATAAAAGATAATTTAACAAGAAGCAAGTTGTAAGGGGTGACAAAGTGTTATTTCCATAATAAGCTTATCTGAGCCTGGCTAAGTTCCTGAACAGGGTGTGGATTTGGCAGTAGCAAAGAAACAGGCCACACAAAGAATGTCTGTTTAGCTAATGAATGCCACTGAAGTGGCTGACTCTCATTTCTCTGGTTTGGATCCTTGCCACCTTTACTCTAATGTCAGACTTTGTTTAATTGGCAAATATACCTTCAAAGGATTGCAGAGCCCTCCATGCTGCTCCATGGGCTGTTAATATTTAATTGTGATTTGTTAAAGGCATACTAACAGTTGATAAAACTATGTGTCTGGGTGCTTTATTGTAATGCAAACCAGCAGCAGGACTTTCTGTGTTCTTTTTTTAGGGGAGAAGGAGAATATTGTCTTAGAGACAGGAGAGAAAAACATAAATGTATTTGAGTTTTCCATTTAAAAAAATTCTTGGAAAGCATCACAAGCTTTGTTGCAAATGTATTTTGGAGGTATGAAATTCGTGAAGTGATTCTCTTATCTATCTTTACTTCACTACAAAGAAAAGCAATTAATTCGACAGGAAATTACTGGTATTTAAAACAAGACAGAATTAACTTTTGACTTTTCAAATGTGTTAACAAATTTTGAATTTGGAGGAAAATTTATTTAAATAGGGCCTTTTTGATGATCACTTTGAGAATACAAAAGGAAGAATCTTCTTGGAATTTGTCTGAAGTTTGACTGAGGTTTCACTTCCATTGAACTTGCAGAAAGCAAGAAATAGCATCTAGGATACAATTCAAAACAGTACATCTGAAGGACTGTGTTCCATGAAGGATGTAAAATCACAAGAAAGTGCCTACACAGTTTCTAAATATCACCATTTGTGTTAACTGAATGACAAAAATAAATCTGTGTAATAGTCTTTATTCAAACAAAAGTTACATTCAAGCACATGATAGAAATAACAATGTGAAAAACGAAAGATAAAGAGAATAGTTGGTAAAAAAATTTCAGTGTTGGCCCAAGTACATTTAACTAAAAAATCGCCCATCTGCACCCATTTCTTTGCTGTGAAAATCCTTAGTTCTTTTTAATTAAATAAATACTCTTTTACAGTAGCTTTTTATCTTCCCAAGAAATCTGAGTCAGCCAGTAAAAAAAATCATCAAAGAGGTTACTTAGCACCTGTAAGCAATAATTTACACTGATGCCAACCCTTTGAAAGTGAAGGGGCACATTACATTCTTGACATATGTGAGTAATTTCCCTTGAGTTCATTTCTATTATTGCCATGTATAAAATAAGGTTTATTCTCAGATAATAAATATGCAAAAGTATTTTTTAGAATTTATTTTAAAATGTAGCTGGTCAAAATGTGGGACAACATTTCTTCAGCTGCTTTAGCCTGTTCCTTTCCACAACATGTGAAACATTGATAACCTCGGAAATTTTAAAAATTCCTTTGTGAATAAAGACAAAGCCATGATTTTTAGTTATAACACTGAAACCTCAGAGAAGTCACGTCTTGATTTATTGAACTCTTTTTCTTCTTGCGTATTTCTGAGAATGAGGGGAGCTAATCATCCCATATTACCTCCAGCTTACCTGATGAATTGCCAGTCATTTTTGAAAAGTTTGACAATTTCTCTCCAAGAAAAGGCAGAGAAGGATTTATCTTCAGGAGCCATATGCAGCTGCTCCAATAACCTTACCTGGGCAGGCAGAGGTGCCGGGGCTGCCCAGCATGTAGGGTCAGCCAGCAGAGCCAGGAGATACCAGACCTCTTTGCAAGGACATAATAAAACCAGGATCCAGAGCCTGAGGCTCAGGCAATTGGCTTATCCTAAGGCAGGAAAAACTGTTTGGTTCTATGCTACTATTTTTTTTTACACTTGGGGCAAAATAAGGCATTTATGGGTTTGTTAAAAATTTTCTTCATGGTGCTAAATGGGGGGGCTTTGAAGAAGAATTGTCATACCATCTCTGAAGCAAAGTCCATTGAAACCAGAGCTACACTTTGACATCTCTCTAGTCAGCAGTAGTCTGCTCTTTCTTAAATTCCTAGACTAATATTTTTTTCCAGATCTTGGGACATTAATTAGTTTTTTCAAAACTGCTATCTATCACCATTCATAATAAATTGGTCTCCTCATTACTCATCTGTGTGTCAGATAGCCACAACAGCCTTGGTCACTGTGACCTGGGGCAGCAGTTTCCACAGAATCATCTCACATTCTGCAGAAAGCATCTCTTCTGCATCAGATGCACATTGGACACTTCATCTCACTGAATGTCACCTTTCCTTTTGCTCTTGGACAGGGAGAATGACACAGGAGTGAGACAACTTTTAGGAAACAGTTAAATCAGTAGTAAGCATGATATACTGGATGAAATGAAAACAATAATGCAAAAACCGAAAGCAAATATTCCTAAACATCAAGAAACATTTGTTTTACATAGTGGGTTTTTTTCTCAGTCTCCTTTGCCTATAAACACTCGCACAACCACATTTCTCTGGGCAATTGCAGAAGTTGCTTACTCATGATTCTCTGCATTACAGTTTGCTCAAGGCTCTTGCAAAACATGCCAAGGTATCCGTCTCCCTGAAGTCCACAGGAGCATTTGCGGTACAGTGCAGCCCACTGAGTTGTGAGAGGAGGGAAAGAAACAGGCAGAGGGCATTAACGAGGAGAAAAAGAAACAAATGGAGAGCAAATGCAAGGTATAAAACACTGTTTTACTTGCCTTCTCTTTGGAAGGGTCTCCTGGATATCCTGAAAGCAGTAACCTCTTCCAGTTGGGTCTGGCAAGTTTTTTTGCCATGGTGTTGCATGATATTCTCCTCAGCCAAAGAAGGAAATGCTATCTTGAACAAATGACTCTATGATAAATGCACAAGTGATTGAAAAAAAATACTCAAAGAGAAGTTGTCAACATTTCTCTCACAAATTGGCAACACATTTCTGCAGCACCTTCTTCTATTCCTTACTTTCATTAAATACGTGAATGACAGTACAGAGACTACTCATGCCATTTGTAAGTCATTCAGAGCTGGAAGCACATTGGAGGCTGCGGTTGCTGTTCAAGCCGATCCCGACAAATTGGAGGAATGATCCAAAAGCAACACGATGAAATGGAAATTAAAGAAAGGGCAGCAGTTGAGAGGGGAAATTGAACACACAAACAGAAAGTCAGGAATAACTAGCTGGGCAGCATGCTAGAAAAAAGACAAGTTTGAGGCAGGGAGGTTAGAGTGGATCACAAACTAAGTCCAGGTGAAAAATGTGATGCTATTAACAAGCAACAGGCTGTGGAGTAACACAGAGGAGGTAGTTATTCTTTATCCTGCACACATGAGGCCTCAGCTGGAGTCCAGTTTTGACTACACTGCTATAAATATGAGGTACCCAACTGGATGGAGTCAAAACCAGCAGAAGACAGATAAAAAGATACTTAGACTGAAACAGTATTAGGCAAAGTATATCAAATATATTCAGTCTAGAAAGGGGAAGACTGGGGAAAGATAAACCCTGTTATAGTCTCCTCATCCCAAATCTTGCAGGAACAATCTGTTAAAGCATTTGTATTTTGTGTCTGAGTAAGAATACATGGCCAAGACTGATATAAGTCTGCACCCAACTGATGGTAAAGTTATAAGGAATCTCTGTAAACAAAAGGTAGGCAAAGAACTAAGTCAATAAGGTGCCACTTGTAGCCTTGATACCTGGGTCACTTAAAGCCCACTGTCCAAAATATATGTGGCTGCACCTTATGTTTAGGTTCAGTTCACAACCAACCCATTCTTGATACTAGAGAGGCACTTCTATCTCCTTCCATTTCAAGGAACTGCATCTCTTTTTCTGATTCTTTCATCTGTTTCGCATATTTCTTCAGATTTAAAAGGATAGCCAACATTTCCCCTCAGAAGCTTTATTCAAAGCTGCCTGGACATCCTGGAAGCACATCAAAAAGCGTTAACACTACAGGGATCATTTTCTAAATTTAAAATTCAGTTATATTTGAGAAACAAAGCACTCCCAAATGTTTTGCAGGNACAGCAGCGACCGCGCTACAAGCCCTCTCTGGACTGTGAACGTTGTTTCCGGCCATCATTATATACTATTAAGTTTTAGAAGGACAAGAATATACGTTGCATATGTCACTCTGAACTTGGTATAACTACATACAGACAGGCAATGTGCAGCCCCAAAATACCCTGCAACCAGTGAGGTAACGCTGTGCTGAAATTACAAATGTTCTAACTGCATGTTAAGAGCTTTTTACATTAATTTTGGCTGTATTTGATTTCTCAGTGTCACTAATGCCACGTCTAGAGAGGATCTCTATTAACTAAGCAGAAACTGAGCCCAATCTGTTCCGCAAAGGAATAATTCTTTCTAAGCTGGGCTCATCTCCCAGCTCATGTCTTTTATACCTCTAACATCCACATTTTTGTTTTGGTGTTTTGTCAAGGTTAACCACCCTGTACATGCTGCTTTCCGCAGGGAAAACCCACCTTCACTCCTTTGTCCTGTTACAAGGAGAAACTAAAATTTCTAAATCTTTCTCAGTCCATAATACCAGTCGCAAAAGTTCTCAGCTGTGAAATTCCAGTGAAATACAGAAAGGTCATAAGAAGATTATTAGTGATTTTGCATTCTCATTGCAAAGTGGAGAGATGCCAACATAAACTGAAGCAGAGTTTGGCTTTTACCCATGTCCATTAGCCATGAAAACAAACATGAATTCTACAGGGCACAGGGAGATTGCATGGGAATAGCAAGGAAGTTGGGGTTAAAACGTGTAGGACTGGTATGATGGCATGGTTTTAAAACTGTGTAGTCACTCTCTCAGGGCTGATGGCAGCTTTGATCATCTCTTTGTTCAATCCTGGGTTAAAATAGATTTTGTTTTTTAGTATTCAATCTTCCACTCTTCTTTCCTGGAAGTAAGAACTCTCTATTCCATTCTTCTCCATGTGAGGATACATACCCTGCAGTAATTCTTCCTGTCTCCACATGAGATTGGAATTTCTGGCAAACCCTACGTAATTCCTATATGTTGCTGTAACTGTCTGCTTTGTACTTTATTCTTGTTTACGTCTTCTCTGCTCCTTTTGCTCTCAGATTTAGTTTAAAGACATTGACCTGAATTAATCCAATAATTTCTCTAAAATTTGGGAATGTAGAAGAGATTGTAGCGAATGTGGTCTTTAAGACTGACCAGGTAATTATACTTTAATTAGCAAAAAAACATGCTTTTTTGGAAACTCCGGTTTTCTGGTACAAGGTATATGTTTTATCTGAGACTGCATAATACATAATGCTGCTTGATTCAGAAGAAATAAAAATAATTTACCTGAGAAAAGTAAGAAAAACAGCCCAAAAAAAGATAGTGCAAGTCTGTTTCAATATCAAAATTCATTTCATCATTTGTTTCATTAAGTCCAGACCATGGTCTCTGATAATGAGGTCTATTCACAGCTGATTCACAGAATAACCTAAAGTTCAGATTGCAAGAGTGAGGACAGAGCCAAGAAAAATGTATGATAGACCATAGTACATTTGAGAGGTTAACAGTTGTACATGGTTCATAGAAATTAGAGGAGAAAAGAAAACAAAATTCTTCATTTTTCTAGCTACTTGACCTTATTGTGCTATCTTGCCTTTAAAAAGTTTTAACACAGTTCATTATTCAAGTATAACATTGTCCTCAGATAAATATGAAAAGTGTGCTCATACTGCACATTAAATATGATTTGACAATAGTTTTTCATTTTGACTCCTTTTTTTTTGCTTGCTTATTTTATAATCAGGAAGGCTGAGGTCTATCCAACTTTTTCTCATTCAAGCATAGTATGTTAAAGGCCTCTGCTTTTCGTACAACATAAGAAGCGTTTGAATTCTCTTTGTGTGATACAGTGATTCCAGATTTCCGTAATCTGAAGCCCTGGAGTCTGTTCTCTCGACGTCTCTGGAAAGAGCTGGTCCACAAAAAAAAAGGCTGCCAGAGTGATTCTGTCAGCATAAAATATTAGACAATGAGAAATGTCATGTCACAGGTGTTTTTGTACAGGAACCTCAATCTGCCTAGCACTTCAGCAAAACTTGAATATGTATTTATTATGATATAAATGTGAAGAAAATCAAAATAAGATCCAAAGTGTTCAAAAATATAAATTTATCAAATTAATTTCTACTGTGAGAATTTAGAGTCAATTTCTCGTTCTTATAGAATCATCGTATCATTAAGGTTGGAAAACTACTCTGAGATCATTGTATCCAACTTTTACCCGTACACTGCCAGGTTCACCAAGCAATAGCTCTTGGTAGGAAGGGAAAGATACATTCCCTTACCCAGTTTTGAGCTGTCGCTACACCTTTCACTGCCTTGGAACGTGAAGGGAAAGGAGAGGATAGAAGCATCAAGGGGCTGAAGACTCAGTGGTAGAGGCCAGTATGACCATGTAAAATGGCAAATGGCTTTTGTTACCTGTGAGTCACATGAAGCCAACTGCTACTCAGACCTGGGGCAGTGACAAGCCGAGTCTCTGTGTCTGACTAGAGCAGGAACGTCAAGTGATTCAGCACACTGCTTAGAAAGCCAAAAAAAGACTCAGGGATATGGTAGGAATAGTGTCCCTGTATAACTTCCTATGCCTTACTGCAGACAGATTGTGCCCCTGTGTAGCGCTGTTGCCTCTCTGCTTTGGCCGCCCGGTGACCAAGCAGGCAACGGCTACGAGGCTCCAGCCACGCGGCCAGTCTAAGTGGCAGTAAGGAGCCCAGTGTAGGATTGCCTGAGCGAGGCTCACAAAGGAGCAGGCTGCAGTCCGATGTTGCTTAGCAACAGGCGAGAGCAAGGAAGAAAGAGGGAGATCCTCTATGCCTTCGATCCCAGCTTTATTGTGGGGAGTAGGGAGCGAGGAGGTGCTGAAAGGGTAGGCAGGGAGAGGAATCTCAGGGAGTGACAGTTGCATGCCCCTTTTAAACGGCGGCAGTGCAGGGAGGAGACAANACGGGGGCAGTGCAGGGAGGAGACAAGGGTACAAACCAAGAGGGGAATGACATGGGGATGACATACACCAATCAGGGTAAGGTAGGGGAGGAACATATTTAAACTGACCAACCACGAACCGAAGGTAACAGAACTTTCCAGAACTTAATGAATATGAAACAGAGGGTCATAAATATGTATGTAACATGAAACCAATGGGGAAAACGAGAACAAAGAACTTGCCAGAACCAGGGGTGGAGTTGCGGTGGATTGACACCCAGTGGGTGGAGCCTCAGTCGTCGACCCCGCCTGCGGGGTTGGACTCCTGGGCAGGAAAGTCCACCCACTGAAGGGCATCCAGCCCCCAAGAGGGCTGGGCCACCGCAACACCCCTGTTTCCATTTGTGGCCAGACTGGTGACCCATGTGCTCTGAACAGTGAGCAAGGGCACAGGAACCCCACTGGCTTAGCTGAGAAAGCTGCTGGTCTGCAGCACATCTTGCAGGAGGTGGCTTGGTGGACTTGGGCCTGTGGGGTTTATCCTCTCAAAGTGGGGAATATCCAGTCTGCTTGGAGACATGAATCAGAGGAAAGACTAAAAGTCATAGAATCACAGAATTCTAGAATAATTTAGGTTGGAAAAGACCTCTAAAATCATCAAGTCCCACCATTAACTCAGCACTGACAGGTCTCCCACTAAACCACGTCCATAAGTGCCACATCTACAGGTCTTTTAAATACCTCCAGGGACGGTGACTCGACCACTCCCTTGGGCAGCCTCTTTCAATGCTTGACAACCCTTTTGGTGAAGAAATTTTTCCTAATATCCAATCTAAACCTTTCTGGCACAGCAGAAGGCTGGTGGAAGGTTCTCCATCAGAGTTTCGAAAAGCTGTCAGCCACAATGACAATCCTCAAGAGAGCACCGGTGCTGGACAGAGTGCACAGTTTGGGACTGGGCCCCATGGATTTTACCATGGACAAGGTAAAAGGACAAAATAGATCACAGACTGTTGTATCCCACTGGCCCACCGATGGACGCCCTCCTGTCCATCAGCTCGCTGCCATCCAATGGGCAGACGACTCTCAGTCCGAGGGGCCGTCCATGGGCGAGGCTGAAGTTTAGGCCCACTCCTCCGTTCCACCCCTGTCTAGAAAGTTCCTTTCAATTTAAATGTTCATTGGTTGTTTAGTTCATACATATGTATTAACCTCATTGTATAGTCAATCAAGTTCTGGAAAGTTCTGCTTTGTTCGGTTCACTATTGGTTTGTTTGTTGTAACTCCTCCCTTTCGCGCGTACCATTGGTCCGTTACCCTCGGGATCCGCCCCCACGGTCTGTTCCTATTGGTCCCCTTTTCTTCTCCGCCCTTACATAAAAACCCCTTGCAAACCCTGTCCCTCGGCTTTTCTCCTCTGGGCTCCTCCCCCGGCTTTTTCCCTGCGTTGCTCCTTACTCCCTTCGCTTTGGGTTTGGCTGAGGAAAAAGACCATCAATAAACTCCTCCGTGACCTGGAGCTGCTTACCCAGAGGAAGCCCTCTCTCGCCTCTTTTATTCCCGGGGCTTGCACGGGGAAGCGGCTACGCCGCGCGCCTCCGAGAGCGGCTGCCGCTCCGAAAGGCCAGTGACTGCCTGCACACCGGCCGCGCCGAAGATCGGACACCTCCTTCATTTGGCGTGTCGATCTCGGGAAGGGTCGCTGAAGCCAGAAGGGGCTCGACCTGCTCCCCCAGGGCGGCGACAACAGACTGAAAGCCTTGCCCCTGCTGCCACTTCCCACAAGCCTGGGAATGCTTGAATGTCACTTAGTGTGTGTGTGAAAGAGGGGAATCCTTCAAATAAGAGGAGTAACAGCATTGTAAAAATCCATACAGCAGCAAAATGAGTTTGACAGTCCCTTACACTGCTTCAGTGCAACTCATTAAGCTTGTGTTTCAACGTAGTGTTTGTTTAACTATAATTATTCTCAGATGCAGACCCTCTTATGCTTAAACTCTAAGAACACAGGCACTTACTATTTGGGAGGTTATAGACCTAATTCTCCAACAGTCAAAACAAGGAACAACTGTGACTTGGAGTCAAGGGACTCAAAAACCTCTTCTTTCTGCAAAATCAGCAGCCTGTCAGCTGCAAAGAATTACAAGCATTTTCAAGGATTTCGGCAGAAAAGAAAACATTAATAAAACGATTAACAGATTTTTCCCCTGCTCTTAATATGTTTAACACTCAACACCTTTGCTTACCTTTCAGCTTAATGTCACTAGTTCATTTATTTTTATAAAGACTGCTACAGGATATCTTGGTATAAAAATAGTTTACACGGAGGCCTGTTTGGGAAGATCTCAATATACTGAGTAGCTGACTGATATGGGAGTTAACTACAAGCCAAACATTGTTCATTACCTGGTGGAGAAGAGGCCAAGCATTTAGCCAACAGGCTGTGTTGGGAGTTCATCAGAAGCCTAAGGCACGCGTTTAATTTGCACCCAGCTGAACAGCTTGCACCTCCCTCGCAGCAGTGGGGATGGGATGCCCCGTTCTTGGCAGTGCTCCTCCG
Source organism: Falcunculus frontatus (assembly GCA_013398115.1). Taxonomy (NCBI): domain Eukaryota; kingdom Metazoa; phylum Chordata; class Aves; order Passeriformes; genus Falcunculus; species Falcunculus frontatus. Next base: position 2,143,142 of record VZRV01005576.1, on the reverse strand, counting down.
TTGTGGTCCAAGCGGCCAGGGCTGCTGCTGAGATGCCCACTGAGATCAAAATAGAACATCAAACACCTCAGTGGCAAGATTTCCTTCCTCACAATTTCCAGCTTCAGGCTGCAGTTCACTATAACCAAGCCCTCCTCTTGCAGCTGAAATGAGAGTCTGGTCCTGGTAAAACATTTACCGTTTAAACTACACTCATTCAATGAAATCCTATAAACTGTATATGAAGGACAGTTACAAAACAATTGAAAAATTTAGATGCACTCAGAACTTGTTAGGGCCATGTATGTTTTTAAGGATTAGAAATTACATAGATGACTGATGGATATGTTGAGGTGTCTAACTGTTACATAGCTAAAAAGACCTTTATTGCTTTGGTGACTTATATTACTATTTGGTCTCATCTTTTTTACATGAAACATGGAAAATAAAAGTTAGCATGTCTCTAATTATATTTTGGACCCTAAGAGATGGAAACAGCATTAGTGTTCAATTAATGCAGTAGTCAAAACATTGAATTATATTTTATTGGATTTTAGTGCTATTATGAAGCATAGGAAAGAATACAAACCTTATAAATTTACCAGCATCTGCTCTAAAAACGTCAAAATCTTAAAAATTTAAGAGAGTTTTCTGAAAACATTCATTCCACTGTACAGTGAAATTAATGCCCAAAGGTAAAGTGATGTAGCAGAGTTATTGCAAGAAAAACACATGTGGCACATTACTCACATTGGCAAAGCACTGGAACGTACCTTTGCTATGTGAATAAACCACTGACTTCAATAGGACTATTTATATGTTTAAAATTAGGATACTGTTTAAGTACATTGCTGATTTGAAGCCACAGAAATCAACTCAGACTTGGGGGCATGACATCATCATTTAAATGTTCCATGTTAAAACAATTCAGAGTAGAATTCATCTAAACAAATGTAAACATCTCAGCTAATTGTTTAGAGTACCAAAATTACTTATTTCCTCTTCATTTGTGATAAAAGGAGCTTGAGGAGGTTATTAGCTTAGATATAGACATCTTCCACTACAGATAACCAAATTTAGATTAACGTCATTCTTGTCTCTCTTTTCTTTGTCATCCTGATTTCTTTATGATGTGATATAAACTAAGCATTCGTCTCTTTTGAGCTAAAAAAACACATTGAAGTGCCTCCCTGTCTGAAGTTAGATCAAAATCTATTCCCATAAAGCAAGAGCCTTAATATTATGCTAACAAGAATCTACAGAAACCCATGTGTTTGTTTTCAAAGTGTTAATGATCTTCAATTGTCAGGAAGCACCCGATTTCCCAGGAAATGGGTGATATAAATTAGAATGGAAAGAAGTGCAGAAAGACTGCTACATCAAGAGCAGATATTTTACTGTATCATCTTGGTTTCTGCTGTCTTTATTTCAACTTTTAGTTTTAGTGATTATATCTAGGTACAATTTGAAACCTGCTTCAGTGCTGTGAACCAGGTTTAGTGGAATTCAAAAGCGTTTCCATAGAGAAATCCAGCGCTTACCATAATGCCTAAAAGAATTTGGAAAATCATGATTTCCTAGCAAAGGGCTCAATCTGTATGATGAAAGTCTTATGATAACTCAGGACCATTTCTTAGTTTCTGGTAAGCAAATCCTGACATTATCTGTCTACAGACCCTGAAGATAATGCCCCCAGTGATGAAAGAACTATTTAAATACAGCAGATTTAAACCTGTTCATGCCAGAATACAACGTTCTTCAGCTAATACATTCAACATCATCTGTGAAACTAGAGCTATGCATCCAAATGAGCTGACAAAGACAGCCCGTAAAGGACTATGGAAGAAAACCTCTTCAAAGTAATTAGGCTTTCTTCAACCTCTTAATACTTAAAACATCTGCACAAGATGGCTTTGGTATTAGTTTTTGTGGTGTCTCTAAAAAGTATGGACTGAAAAAGAGATGTTATTTCATGGCATAGACAAACATTTTTATGTTCCCTGATTACAGTTCTGCAGGAGCTAACTTTCATGTCACCATCTGTAACTCACAGAGCTGACAGCCTTTATCACTTTCCTTCTGCTAATATTCCACTCCTATAATAACTGCCCTTTTCTCTCCAACTGGCTAATTGACTATCACAGTCAAGCCTAGAATAGAGCTGTTATTATTCTCAGCATGTATTTAACTTGCTTTGACTTGAGCACTAAAAAAGGCTTGCTCAACACCCTCATTTTTCCCGCCTGTATCAAGAGTTTAATTAATTTTCTCTGCAAATATTTTTTCTCTTACGCCCCAGTATGGATGCGTATTGGATGAAGTTGTAATAACACATATTTTGCACTTGATTCATTTACTGTATGGGACTTTCTCTCTAAGACTTAATCGGTTTGCCAATCAAGAACATTCAGAGGAAAGTATCTAGAAGTGCACTGTATTTTTTGAGGCTGAGTAATGAAGTTGCAGGTGTCTGACCCCTTTGTTTCTCATCCATATAGACTTGCATGTTCTGTGTTTCTTAGTAATAGACATGAATGAACTCCATGTATTAAATGAAAATAAAATTTGTTCCAATCTTTACCTGACTCTAAGTAAAATGCTGGTAACATTTCTAAATTTTTCAGAATTTTATACCAATTCAGGGAACAATACTGAGTTGGAGTTAGTTGGAGCTAAGGAATGAGGTAATAAAGGATTATAATGAATCATCAAAACTTAATGATGGGATTAGTTTTTGTCATGTCCTGCCAGTCCTTCCTGAATACCTGTTTCTGATTCAGATGATTATGAAGTTCAAATGTAACCGAAATAACGATATATTTGAAAACTGTTCAAACACCAAATTAGGTTCATTTTATTCATGGTCTATAATGTTCCAAATATTTCCAAGACTTCTGAAAACATTGCTATAATATTGACTCAAACTGAAAACACTCTTAATTTGAAAGCTTTAGATTCATCTTTGAGGGCTTTATAATTTATTACTCCAGGAGTTCCTACAAAGTTTACTTCCAGATCTAGATGTGAGTGAAACACAAGTTCTCAGGACATAGTCCTTCAGATCTTCGTTTTGTTTTTGGCAAACATCTTTCCATCCAACTTCTGTGTTCACCTTTCTTAAAGTTTCACAGCAAAAAAAAAAAGAAATAATAAGTTTCTCAGAAAGACAAAGTGTCAGGAATGATGGAAGACCAGTTTATTGTAAGAAGATATAAGAATTAAGGAAATTTAGAGACATAGTAACAATTTCACTTATGCTATTAATAATTGGTAATAACGATGACTGTTTGATTAATTAGGGTACCTCCCTGTCTTTTTATGAAACAAGGGAGAGGAAGTTACTATTCTAGCCTTCTTGGAGCTGGGAACTGCTTCTCAGCCTTCCGTATTTCTGGTGAATGTCACACCATCAGACTATTTAGCGCCAGCTGTGTAATTAAGCTTGTAATAACAACAACATTGTTTCAGGAAAAAAAAAAAGCAGCATTAAGTATGAGCCCTTTCATTAGGACATTCACCTGGAATACAGCAAATCTGTGTTCATGTTTCATGTCATACAAGTTTTACATTGGAAGCCTGTTATCCTGTGCCTCAGGGCAATGAGACATTGGCCAGATTATGGATCTCTGCAGTTTTTGTCTAATTATAACAAACCTTGAAATCCCTTTTTTACACCATGAAGCTTTCCAAAAGTAATTCCTTTGAAACGTTCAAATTTCTATAGAAAGTTAGGTTTTGAACATTTAACTTTTCCAATAAAAATCCATGGAGTCAAAAATTTCTGATCAGTTCTACTGCAGTTAATTTTTTTTCCCTTCCAATTCCCACCAAAAAAACTCTTCCTGGAGAATTATAAAATGCAGCTAGCCAGTCTTTAATATAATCTGGCTTGGCTTTCAGTATCTAAGTAGCACAAAGTTTACCATTGTGTGTTTCTGAAAGAATTATGAACTGTGGTTTTCCTTTACTAAGTGAAAGGATGTCTTCCTTAACTTAGATTTCCCTGACATGTCCAGCAAACAATGATTCATGAAAACCTTATTTTAAATTCTCCTTTAGAGAAAGCTTTTTCTTTGCTCTGTACGTGGGGAGAAAATTGACCACAAGCTTGTCTCCTGCAGAAGTGGTTTCCTCATCATATCACTCTTCCAGCAGAGGACAATGCCTTTTTCATCCCAGTAAGAGACAGGTTAACCAGAGAGGAAAAAGTGTCCAAAAGTGATTAAAAAAAAAAAAAAAAAAAAAAGAAAGCTTTTGTAATGATCAGGAAGCAACCTTGCACATAACACATTTAATGATTGGATGAGAAATGTTGTAGATTTTGCATATTTTTGATTTGGGCCAGCTTCTTGGCTACCACAAGCTAGGTATCGGGGCGAATATCAGAAGAGTTACTTAACTGTCTTAACACTTGATAATCTTGCCCATCTATTTAAAAGTAAACTCTCTTTACAGAAAAAAAAAAAGGGAGAAGGATCTAAATCGTAAATAATTAATAATAACAATAATAATTCATTGTATGTCTCACCATTCATGCCAATAAACATAATTACGAAAACTGAGGCAGGTAGACTGCACCAACATAGTCATTATTTTAACAGGAGAAAAAAAAAGGACTAAACAAATATTTCAAGGTTTTATGCAAACAAATATAGTTCATGTGATCCAAAACTAAATATTTAATTTTATTTTAGCGTTGTTCGTCTCAGTTGTTTAATGTGAGTTCTCATTAATTTAGGTCACTTTTTCTAAGGAGGAATCCTTAATATTTTTTTAACCCCTCTTATCTGTTCCATTTGTTTCCATGACTGTTCTCTGAATTTTAATCTGATTCTTAAGTAGGTTTGGTAGTCCTTAAAATCAATTTTAGGGAGAAACTGGTATTTTCCTGAGGCTAAACTGATCCTGTGAGTAGTTTGCCTGAGTAAGTCTAACAGTCTGTTATCTTTCACTAGTGCCAGCTTTCACTAAAGAAACAGCAGGGTCTCCCAATTACATATATAAAGTGTCCAATTTTCTTCTTGTTTACAAGAGCTTTTTATTGAATTTTGTGAAATTCTGCACTCCACATGGAAAAATCATGTTGTTTTTTGTCACAGGTACTATGCATGGATACTAATTTTCCTACTAATTTTGTTACTGCTGTCGTGCAGATCCAGATTTAGTTCTAGAAAGCACGTTATAATATATTCACCATTTGCAATTTAAAAAAATGAACCATAGTGCTTTGTCTAAGCAGCTTAAGAAATACTAGTAATCTTTACACCCAATCACTTATGATCTACAGGCAACAACTCTTATCTCTGGAAGAAAAATCTCTTTCTCCTCAAGGATGAGGATAAATCCGAGTCATCTGGTCTCGTTGGCGCCAAAGTTAAGAAGAGATATTGAAAAGATTATCATCCTATAATTAGGGATTTATAATTACCTAATTAAAAGCCAAATCTTCTCAGGCCCAGCCTAAGAATTTCCATTCAAACAAGTAACAACTCCGAGTATCACGCACTAATTGGAGGGTCCAGCTGATGAGGGCTCTAATCTGGAGAGTGGTCTGGTTTCTTCCGGTCATTCTTAATACGGTCCTACCCAGAGTGAGGCTGCTGTGACCATTGCTTCAGTGTCGTGGCAGCTTTAAGAGTGACATCATTCTTCTTGTCTTACCATACTCTTCTTGGATGTATCAATCTCTTGACACTACACCCGATAATTTGGAGAGGTTACATTGGAGATGGAGTAGAAGAGACATCCACAGATCACCTTAAGTTTGCAGGGTGTGAATTCCAGCAGTGTTGAGTGGATTATAGCAATCAAATCCAGGTTTAGGACTGTAGAGAAAGCCATCTGTTGTTTGTATTTTGAATCTGAATGCATAAAATATACTGGGAATCAATCATCTGCCAAAAATACTGACATTCAACTAAGAGTGAACAGCTTCCTCAGCAAAAATTAGGCTTTTTGTTGGGAGGAAAATCCAGCTATTGATTTATGTGGCAAAATGTCAACTGATTAATCCTATCAGAGAACTTTAATTAGATACATGCTCATTTGCTATCCTTGTCCCTGGGCTACTACTATGTACAGTATTGGCCTGCATTTGGACTTGCTGGTATCAGCACTGCAGTCAGTTTACAACATGCAATGTCACACTTGCAGAAATACTGCAATTGAGCCATGAAGCTGTTTAAGCCGGAATAAATTGATTTCTACTGAGGTTTTAAATTAAAAAAAAAAAAATAGAAATTAGTAATTACAGTTGTACTTTGTGGTCTTTAAAGATATTTTATTACACAAACCCACAAATAAAGGCCAGATGGTGCAACACAGATATTTCAAGGCCTGAATTAGAAAATCCAATCATGGTTCTCAATGGAAGATCTCTGCATGAAATTTAGATTTGATGGAGTGATACGTAAGGTGCTGAAATTCATCCTACAGTTTGAGACAGAGCTACAAATTTGTACACCTCTCTCCTCTCACAATGCAACTGCTTCAGTGTCGAAAGCCAAATGATTGTCAAATGATAATGTCAGACAAGATCAGTATATCTGTATCAAAAAGATGCCTTTTCCATCTCTACTCTCCAGAACTATTTAGCAGATTTCATATAGAAATTTCATTATATTTTCAAATGTTTCAGAAGAAATTCAAATATTGACAACTAAATCTGATCACCTAATTGTCTCACTCTGCTTTTAAATATCCCAACTACTCGTTCTCCTCTTTCACTTTTACAAATAAATTTAAATAGTGTCTTCCTCTACTCATTCGAACAGTGATGACAAATGAGTTTGCAAATCACATCAGATGTAGCTTAAAGGGTATTATTTGCTGAAATGCTGATCATAGAAGTGCTTCTTTCCACAGAAGTTTTGATCAAGAAGAGGTTAATACATACATCAGTAGCTATTGAGGCTTCTAATCTGGCAGAATTGTCTGAGGATGTCCTAGTTGGAGTGAACAGCAAGCACATCACTAGTGTGGGTTTGTCCTACTTTGTATCAGAGGTAGGAAAGCTGTTCCTTCTCAAAGGATGCCAAGCCTTTTCTGATCCTCTCTTGAGCTTGCCAGTAAAGGCAATGTAAAATACTGAATGATCATGTTGTCACTCAATGAATAGAGAGGTGAAGCCTGAGGCATAAATGTGAATAAGTAGCTTTAAAAGAGGGGGGAAAAAATTAGACTTTGTATTTTAAAGCAGAGAAAATTGAAAGTTTTTGCTTTGAAAGGTGAGTACTGATAATCCAGGGTAATATTTGACTCTTGGAGATGATGCAAAGTCATTTAGCATATAGACAAATAGACTTTCTTCAGACTGACCCATGCCTGTGTCCATGGTGTTTGAGCATATTCAAACAAAGGGACCTGGAAAACACTTTATAGAGAAACTGAAAGGGCTGCAGTAGTTTAGGTCATAAAGAAGGCAGATAAATTAGAAGGGGCATAATAAAATTACTTAAAAATGAAGAATTACAAAACTTTGTTGTTGTTTCCGATTCCCTGGTTTTTCTCCAATAAGTGAGTGCCTGTTCCTTGTTCAGTCATTACAGATGCTGTTTCAGTTCCCTCAATACCCTGACTTCCTCAATGTCCTCCTTGGTCCCCTCTCATGTATCCAGCTTCTTCACAAGCTGGCTTTAGGATGCATCTGCATTTATCAAAGAGTTGTCTTCCAGATACAGCAACTGCTCCCAGGTCTGGTACTCAATTTATTTATATTGGATATGTGCCAGGTCACTTCTCCAGTCTTTTGTTGAAATAACTCAATCAGCTTTCTCCCAGATGAAAGACAGCTATGAATGATAAAACTGGTTGCAGCAAAGAATGTTCCAGCCAGATAACATGAACATTAATTATGCCAGGTTTAACATCCTCTGCTTAGCAAAATCCTCCTGAGTAGGTCTTGTCCTCTCAAGTGCCTCCCAGTGCTGTCTTAGCATAAGCATCACACATGCTCGGAGATGCTATAACAACAGTTGTGGCAAAATCATTCTGTCATCCAAAATTACTAGGACTTAAAGTCACCTGGAGTCCGGAGAAAATCCATAGGACCATAGAATGATTTGGGTTGTAAAGGATCTTAAAAATCATCTTGTTCCAACCTCCCTTCCGTGGACCAGATTGCTCAAATTTGGCCTTGAACACTTCTAGGCATGGGGCATCCAGAACTTCTCCAGGCAACCTGTTCCAGGTTCTCCTGTTAGAGATATATATTTTCCAACTAAATTATTATATTTAATTATATTTAAATTATTCCATTCTTCTGCAGCATTTAAATATTCTGCATTGTATTTCCATTATGTATTGATTGTTGTGTTTTAGTTAATTTCCTTTTAGTTTAATAATAATTAATTTTTTAGTGATCTCTCATTTCTGTTTGCAATTCTGGTTCAGATGGCTCTGACAACTTACAATGGCTTGATGCATGCAGTATATAAATACGAAATAATTGCAAAATCTCTAAATTAATTGTAGAAATACTCTAAAAATGTTCAGTTTTTCAAACATTCAAGTAGAAAAATAATAGGATAAATCAATATGAAAATATAGGTTTCATTTGAATTACTGATTGATCTTACTGGATCTGTAACATATCATTAATAAAAACATGGTGTATCCAGAAACAGATCTTTTGAACTAACCTTCTATGAAAACTTTTCTTCAAAATGCTACCTCAAGAAAATTCTGACAATGGGGAAAAGGGCAGAACCTTCGTGCATAAAGTGTTTATTGTCATGCTCATAGTACTGACTGATAATTAAACTGGGTTTGCAGCAGATGGGAGGAATGTAAGTCAGTTTGTGGCAGAAGGCAGACATGCTAGCTAATGAGAAATCCCAAAATTGTACTGCAAACAGTTGACTGAGGTGGGTAAGAGAGCTGCGTCTGTTATCCAAACTGTATTTCAGTCAAAGCTATGAATATTTTAACAGCAGAATTAGCAGTACCCTGCAGTTACGCAAGTATAATGGTATATATAACTATAATGCACATTTCTGATGTCATTTAATATATCTCAAAGGGACTAAAGGAATCTGCACCTGAAAAGTGATTAAAAAAATACAAATTATACTCTGCCCAAGTAGAAACTATCAAAGGAGTATGATAACATGTCTGCAAGACTTGGTTGAAAAATAACTATATCTAGATAAACTTTATAATGTTTTTGCCAGACCGTGAACTGCTGATTGAATTGGTCACTCATATTTGAACTCTAAAAAAGTAATGGCAATTCTGTGGAAATAGTGAGCCTATTTCTTGAAATTATAATTAAACTATATGTATTTGAACTATAGTAGACAGCTCTATAATTCACGAATAACCTTATAATGTAAATAAGAAAGAAGTGTGGAGTTATTTCTGTATCTACATAGGGATGATACTGAAGCAATTCAAGAGGATGTTATCAAGAAAAGCTTCTTGACAATGAGATGTATTTGATGATTCCCTGATTATCTGGCAAATGCCCTATTTCACAACGAGTCTTTGTGGAATGAAATACGGAAGAGGTCTGCAAATGAAAGTTAAAACACTTGGAAGTCAGAGCCATCTCCAGCTCAAGACAGGGACACATGAGGCTTTGGCTCGATTTATTGGAGGGGCTAATGGTACATTTGCCTCTTACCACTCCTGCCAGATGAAATACGTTTCTCAAGAAAAATATTTGATACACTTCATAAAATAATGGCTCTGATCGGATGGTTGACATTCAGAAATGCCAGAGGTGGTCATCAGGCATCTTCTGTTTGTGGTTGCCAGGCCTACTGAAAGCCCAGAACACAGTCACCCTGAGATCGCTGCCCACCCTGCTGCATTTCAGTGAGTCGAGCTCGATGGGATCAAACGCACAACAGATGCTGCAAGTGCCCAGCAAAGTGGGGTCCTCACATCTGTGCCAGACTCCTGTGTACAGTCTGGCCGATGTTGTTTCCAGATGAGGTTCCTCATCACCTTACAAGTTTACAGCTGTTTTCACATCCCATTTATTAATTAGTTTGCTTCAGATCTACACTTCAGCCATAAAGAAAGATTTTTAAAACTGGAGATTTATGTGGTCTACTAGATAAATGTATTTTTAACAGTGTGAAGCCCCCTGGGTGATTCTTCTATTTCACTGGAAGACCTGAATAAAAAGAAAATATTTACATAGAGAATGATGGTAGGATCACTCAGCTCTCATCTGAGGCCTGGCATGGATTTAATTGACAGTCTTTCATTTTTGCTATTTTCTGTATGTGTTAGCAGGGTATTCATTAAAGTGCCTCATAGGCACCCTTTTGAATTTCTACAACGGCATAATCTCCACAATCAGGTCCTCCATGATTCTCACAAAATAAAAAAAGGGTTGGGAAAGTCAGTTTTCCCAAATGAGAAGCACAGTGATTGTGATAAGTTATATACATTTTAAGTTGGAAAATTCAAAAGAGAACAAAGACCAAGACAATTGCACAGAAAGAAGACAATAATATAGGACAAATTATAGTAGAACGTATTTTGATTCTGCATCTTCTATTTCCTAAAGGAGTTTGCTGCTACAGTTACCTAAACTTTAATGTCACTTACAGAGTAAAAACATACATATTTTAAAGATAGCATATAATTCAATTGCTTTATCAGACATATTCATCAACTATGTGGATGTGAAATGTCTTTTTCCATACAAGTTTTTCTCTTGGCAAAGATCTATCTATGAATTTGCCAATGTAAATTTAACTTCAGGGTTCTAAGAAAATTAGTAATAACTAGGAATTTTCTAAACTGTTTAGGTTAACAAAGGTCTCCTATACCTAGATCTAATACAACATGAAGTAACAGTTGACTTTATATTTATGAGACAGACTGTAGACAGAGGGACTATTGCTTACCAAGACCATAAAGAAAAATATAGAAACATTTGATTATAAACTTCAATGAGATGCTTAAAATATGAGTTGAGTGGAAGCAGAAGCATACATGAATCATCTGGTGTGGCTGATTTCCCCCACTCCATTATATTTAAGCATCTTTACTGTGCCTTTGAGATGGGAAAATACCAGGAATGTATATAAATTCCAGACTTAGAGTCATGTCTCTCAGAATCTCTGGAACTATTGACTCATTATCCAAGCCATTATCTTTCAGGCTTGTTTTCATGGAGGTTATTTTTAATACATAACTGGTTTAACAATACAAGATTTAAAGGCTGCATTGTTAAAGCAGCTGACCAAAGTTGTACTGATCAGCTTTACAGGTTCCCACATTACTGTGGGGCTGTTGTCTGATCTGTGTGGGGCAGGTGGCCAGCAGCAGCTGTGTATGGCACAGAGACTCCCATCACTGTGCGTGAGTCCAGCCCTGGGAATGTCTGCCCCTCCCAAAGTGCAAGAGAGTTTATTTTATACACGACAATGAAGAATGTGAAGCAGAGTCAGCATCTGAAAGTCCTTCATTTACTAAAGCCTTATAAATAAGAACACATAGCGTTGCTCTCAGTCCTCCTTCAAATGAGTTTAAAACATTTTTTTCAGACATGCATTTTTCCAATTAGACTTTTTGAATGTTTTTTATGTTAGCATTTAAATCATATAAGAAACAGGAGATGTTGCATTTATTAAAATAACGGACTCAGAACAGAATAGCAAAAGATTTTTTTTAATACTTCACCCAGAGTGTATTAATACATACAACATTCTGAATGTTTTATAAAGACCAAATGCTTAGTATTAAAGAATGTTCAAAAAATAACCAAACAGCTAAGGAACCTGTCTAGACTTTGTCTGGTCCCCGTCTCAACTGTGTGCTTTGGCCTTGCTGAAAGTCAATTGTTCTTCCCTCCCATCCTTGGTTTCCATGCAAAGAAAACACAGGTGTGCTGCTCCAGGCAGGACCATCATGACCCAAGCACCATATGGATGAACAGGGGACCATGATGAAGGGGTAAGGGTGCAACATAAATTCTGGCAAGGTGCTGCAAAGATACATGACTTGCCTTTCTTGTTAAGGGGGACTTTACTTGGTTGGGGGTTTGATTTTTTAGTGTAAAGACTTGTAGGTTTTACATTCCCACAGAAGTATCTCTCTGCCCTTCTTGTGCTGAGTTGTTTCTCTACTTTCTTTAATTACAACTTTCTTTAGTTGTGGACTGGTGAAAAGAGGCCATTTGAAAGAATTGGTTTTTATGCCTTTATGTGGTAATAAGAATGCAATAAAGCAGATGAGAGCAAGTCCACTATATCACAGAGCATGTCCTTCATTCCAGGTGAATAAGTGAAAAAAGGAGCTGCACCAGTTTTTCTTTCTTTCTGGGGATTTATTTCAGTTTGTAGCATACTCACCAGCTTTCACCCTGACAGCAGTATGGGCAACTGGAGGGTGTCAAAACCAGGGAGTGTGTTGCCTTACAGGGTAAGGGTGTTTTGGGTGAAGCAGGTCAGCATCTAGGGTCCCAATACAATTATAGTCCTCAAGACCATTATGTACATTCAATTAATTCAACGGGTCTCCTTTTGAGACGAGAGCTATCTATCTCATGAAGATCAGGGACTGGTAAGATTCTAGGTCTAATTATAATTATGTTCTTTTACATCCCAGCCCACATTTTTTTTCAAGAGATACAAATGAAATATTTGTCTTTATGTTCCCGGATAGCTCTATCAGGAAAAGAGTTCTCAGATTTACTCAGGCAGGATAATTTTGACTGCTGTGTCAAGAAAAGTGTTTTTGTCAGGTCAGCTCTTTATTTCTTTGTGAAGAATAAAAGGCTTGAGACATATGAGAAAGAAATGGGGACATATCTCTTTTGAAGTACAAAAGCAGTGTATTTTGAAAGTCATGTTTGAGGCTGTTATTGTGTCTGCTTGTGTATCTCCACAAATGAAGCCAGAATGAAGAGGAGTCAGCATTAAAAATTGTCTTCAGAGCCCATTGTACCGAAGTGTTTCATTGTAGATGAAAATGAAAGGAATCTGCTGTACTTAAAAGCAACAACATGTAATCTTTTCTTTAATTGCAGAATCAGATCACGAATTTTTAAAACACTGCAGTAGTTCAATCCAATTTGAAGGCAATGCACTGCCATAAAAATTAAGCATGTTCACAGCTATGCAAATGCTATTTTAAAATTAAGAACCTGGGATCAGTCTGCTGGCAAATAGTGTTCTTTGTTACAGGTAATGTTTTAACAGTTTGTTATCTGCCTCCTAGTCTTGACTGTAACACTGCTCGACACCACTTTGAAGTAATGATACATGCAGTTAACAAAGCCAGCATGTTAACCATCCAGGCACCTCTTTTGCTCAAATTCTGTACTTTGCAATTATATTTTATTTTTTATGAGCTTTTGTCACAATTACTATATTTTTCAAGTGTGGAATTTTCTTCTATTTTTAAGTACCCTTTTCTTAAATGTGTTTCTTCCATAATGATGAATTTCCCCTATATATTTAGTTTGCTTTCCTTCTCCCTGCTTTCCCACTATGCAATATTTTTACATTCCTCTGCATTTAATTCCTTTGGATGGTTAGCTTGCAACAACTGTAAATTCCAAGTGATGCTTTTTGAGGGTATCCTCCCTACTGATGAGGTAGAAACCAGCAGTACTTTGGAGGGGCTGCTTTCAGGATGGTGCAGTACTAAATAAACACATTTCCCCTTGAAGGATATCAGTGAACTTTAGAAGTGGAAAGTGCAAAGTTAAGCAAGACCTCCTTTTTTGTGAAGGAGGGAAGAGTAAAGGCACAGTCAGTCAACTGGTATCATCCTGAGAGGAATGCCTGTGCCTAAAGCTGGCACAGCAAAATTTTCCCAGCCGAAGGAAGCAGCTGCTTTGGTAAAACATTTGTAAGGGTGTCAGTGCACGAGACAGATTTCTCTCAGAGTTGACCCAAAGTGAGAAATAAACTCCCACGGGAACAAGGAGTTACAACAAACCTCACCTCCTCCTGCTGGAAGAGCAATCTGCACATCTCTGACCTTACCTTGAGCAGCATAAGCACGTAGGTGTATTCTAAGTACTCCACTGGTCGTTGCACACGATTATTGCCTGGGAAGGAGAGGAATAAGCAAATCTATAACAGATGTTAGTCATGCTTTGGTGCACCCTGGCCTTAGATGTAGCAATGGTGAGTCTGACTGCTGAATGTACAGCAGAGAAGGGGCTGTGACTGCTTCACTTTTACAGGCTTAATCACAATTTACATGTTTCCCATACAACAAGAAATGGCCTGGCCAAATTCTTTATTAGCTTACAGCACTTTGACATGAAGGTAGTTCCTTTGATGTCAGGAGAATTTTTATGATTTTGACCAAAATGAGAGTCAGTCCCTGGTTTTTGCAAATACAAAAATAGAATAATTATGCTATTTATTCATTTATTTTTAGTAAATGACATTATCCTAAGGGTTAAACTGAATTAATTCCATAAAGAAAGAGCTGCCATAAAGAGTCATGAAATGCCTTTGTGAAACTGGTAGCCAAAAAAGCAGCTGTTACAACTGCTAGGATGGACAGTTTAGGTTTTAACAAAGGTTGGAATCTAAGTTCTCTTTGTTGTTTGATGTGTGTGTCTGGATGTGCCCTCATGAGGGGGAACAGAGGTAGAAATCTGAGCAGCAACAGAATACAGCAGGACACTGAGAAAATGGAAGTCAAAATTTCAGCCAGGCCTTGCGGCATGATACCAAAAAAAAAAAAAAAAAAGAATAGTGCTTTGGGGGAGATTTGGAAATGTGAACAAAGAAAACTCCTAACTCCATCCTCCGTCTCTCTCTCAAATCCTTCCTGCAAGCACACAAATACTAGCTAACTGCCATAAACAAAAATCAGCTGCAGTGGTATAAATGTGGTCTATGTGCTACTGCATTTACCTTATCAAAATCAGACAGGAGAATAAGAATCTCTTTAAAACTTGTTGCTGAACACTAGGTTATTCACATTCTTGTTCTGCCTGGTAACATTTGCAAGAGAATATTTCAGACAGGAACAGCCCTATTCCATTAACAAAATTGTTGGCAAGATATGAAAAAGCCCAAAGATTACATGACTGCTCTGGTTAGGTGAGCTAAACAAACACTAGTTTAAGTAATTGCTTTGTATATAGAAAAACTCTCCTGAAAGAACAAGGATTAGCCCATTAAAAAATTAAATAAGCTACATCTAAATGAATGCTTGTAAGGTCTATAGCATTGCAAATAAAGACACACTGTATGGGTCCATAGTTCCTATAGAGATGCATGCTAAATACACATTATCCTAAAATTCACAGATCATTCAAACACAGTTAAACTCAGGAAATTGAGGCTATAGATTTTGAAGTTAATCTTTTGGTGAACCCGTCCAATAGGTTCACAGTTCCCCATATGACTGATATTCTTACGAGCTCTCTGCTGGCACTGCTGGTGGTGTTAAAGTTCCTGCATGGTTTCCATTATAGACTCCTTTTCATCCAAGCACTGTTTTCAACTCGACCATCAAAATTCACTCCAGAGCTGCAATCAGACAAGAATTAGTTATTCATTCTGTATGTCTGAGTTACTGCAATGTCTTTTATTTATAGAAAGAAATAAAGTAGTTTTCCGAACTGGGTGTTTCCCCCCAATAGTAATAGTGAAATCTACCCCCAAGCTAAAGGTGTGTACCTGAGTCTCACTTTAGCCCCACTTGGAACAACTCCTACAAACTATTATCCAAGACAGAGATTTCCAAATGTAAGTAATGTCAATGAGGTGGATAGGTTTACTGATGCAGAAAAATTTATGTTTTCAGGGTCAGACCATAGGCTCAAGCCATTTGGATTGTCTTGCATTTTAATAAAAAAAAAAATAAAAAAAGCTATCCTCACTTATCTGAGGAAAAAAATTATTGAAAATCAAACAATATAAAATTTCCAATTTTAATTTTTTTTTTACTTTTTCATTGCCATCTAAATAACCTGTCACTTTTTTTGTTTGGTTGGTTTTGTTTGTTTTTATTTTGAGGGAGGTTTGATTGGTTGGTTGGTTGGTTTGATGTGTGTGGGGACAGGGAGTTTTTTTGGGGGGGATAGGGTTTGGGTTTTTGTTTGGTTTTGGGGGTTTTTTTTGTTTGTTTAGTGGGTTTTTTGTTATTTTTCTACCTGAGGGAAAAATTTTCTCAGCTGCTCTGCCATGTGAAGAGGAGAGGATGTATTGATGGGAAACCAGAGGCCTGAAACAATTTTAGAGGAGCTTTTTTTCTGTTTTATTAAGAAAATGTAATTAAACAAAGCCATTGCTCATTCAGATCCTGCCTTGACAGAAAAATACCTGCAGTCAACTAACAATCATATGTTTTCATCATCACACTCACACAGGGATACCTCTTTTCCCTCCCGTCCTATGCAGCAAGGACACAATTGAATTTTGGAAACAAAATGTTCTTTACATGTTATGCAAATGAAAATATATTGATGGCTTGGGTGTTGTTGTAGGTTTGTATCAGATTATTTTTTCACGTCTCATCACAATAACCAATATTTTTAATCTCATTTAATTGGCTACCTTGTTTGCTATCCTGAACAGAGTATGCTGTTGGGGGGATGTACAGAGGCACTCAGTTATGGCTTTAGTCTCCCTATGCTTCCTCTACAGTCACAAGAGAGCAATAAACACCTCAGCAAGGCAATTCAAAGCATTGGAGTTCAAGTAGACCCTTCAGTCAGCTGGGTCTCTCTGGAGACATACAGGCTTCCCGGGATGAGTCTTTGCTGACTACAGGAAGAGTTTAAACACCTAGCTCATGTACAGGCACACAGGTATACATCCATAAGCATAAATGTTTTGGTGAATCTCCTGCTGAAAGAGCAAGGTGAAGAGGCATATCTCTCTTAGATCCCCCCCAAACTTGCAATGTATTGACATAAGGAAAGGTTTTTCTCAGTTTAAGCTAAAAAAACCCCTTACATTCTGTTAATTCTGTAATCTGCTGTTTTATTGTAATCCTTTGTTACATATAGGTTATGGATTTAGGGCTCAAAGGAATCTTGCAAAGCAAAAAAACTTAAAAAGTGGGGAGAGATCCGTACATGAGCTCATTTTCTCTTTATTACAAACCTGACTCGGGGGCAAGAATGCCCTTGTTAATCAATGCAGAGTGTAAAGGAGTGAAAAGTTTCAGGTGATACGTGAAGGAAGAGCTTTTCTCTGGGGAGATTAGCCTTTCTTCTCCTTTATTTCTCATCTAATACATCACTAGGCACCCCCTTCAGAAAGCAACTTTTCTTGGTATTGCTCAAAATCTGCCTGTTAACATCTCTCAGGCATAGTCGCTTCAGCTTCTCTGTTAAAGGCAGGGATGCAACTCGTCATCAAATACTTGGTGCTCAAATAACAGGGCTGGGAACAGACTGAAAGTCCTCAGGGCTTGTGTGCAGATCTACAGAGTGAAGCCTCTCTGCAATGTATTTAAACATAGATAGCCTCCATCCCAGATGCCATATAACCAATATTAGGACAACCTGGTATTTGAAATATTGAGGCTTGCTGAGAACTACAGTATGTCACAATGAGCACAGCATGGTACAGACATGGCTATATGATTTCTACAGGGGATATTAACTCAAAAGGAGCACTCCATTAATGCAGCTACTTGGCTTCCCAACAGGAGCTTGCCCTCAGATTAATAAATAAGTATAATCTGTAAGTGTCACTGGTTTCACCAGACAATCTGCCTGTGCAGATTACAAGATAAACTCTGCTGTGGATGAAGAAAATTTAGCAAGTGTTATTAAATGTGCTCAAAAGAGTCTTTTTTTTTTTTTCCTACCTATAATTATTTGAAATATAAAATTACTGCATGCTTGATGAACAAAGAACATTAAAGAGAATTTTTAATATTCTTCAGGAGCTTTCCAAACTTGTCCACAATCCTTCAGATCTGAGATAAAAGACAGTCTGTACCTGCTGGCTCCACTAATAAATGATCTTCCACGTTGTAAACTCAGATTGTTTTGAGGCATTCTACCTTAACACAGAAAATATTAAACCTCATACTTAATGACATTGACCTCATTTTCAGTGTCAGATCCTCGGCTAGTATCAGCTGATGCTGGATTCATTAGCTTCTTTGAATGGCTTAAATTTACACCAGCTGAGGATCTGGCTCATATTCTTGAAAATCTAAGCCAACACAAAAGGACTTTCCTCTCTGCTTCTTATAGGTCTTCCCAGTATTACAGCTACTAATCCCAGATGTAGCTTGTGCTGCTGACAGATGTCCTCAATAATTATATTGTTGGGTCTTCTGCTCACTATGTTTAGCATGATACTGACATATGGCAGTGCTGCGACGATACTGGGGCACCGAGCCAATGTTGTCATTTCCTATTTACAAAGTAATATGTTTGGGAACCAACACGAATTCAAATAGGAAGGAGCTCTCTGATGAGGACCCCGCAGTCAGTGCTGGTTAGTGGGAGGCATAATATGTAAATGGAGAGATTAAGTGCTTTATTTTAATTAATCAATTACTTAATTAAAGGGGCAGGGCTGACAGCTGCATAATCACAGTTGGATCTTTGGAGGTTGAAACATTTTCTTTCTCTTTTCAGGCTTTCAACCTTCATGTCACCTTTCATTTCTTTCACCCCTTTTCCCACCCTAACATCCTGCTGCTCCTTTTTCCACAGTACCAACAAAATCAGTCTCGTCCTCAACATCCCTGCTGCCCAGACATATTGCCTGTTTGGCATAATTTCTCTTCTAGACTACATGACCTCCCTTCTTCCCTTATTTTCCACATAATTTCATATTCAGTTGTAATTATTTTCTGCCTGTCTTGCCACTGCTGTAGTGGCTTTCCTGCTCTTTCATTTCTCTATTCTGCAGTGCCATGATTTTCCACAGGGATAATTCAGCTATACCCTTTTCTGTTTGATGCTCAAGGATTTTGTGCCTCTTCTGAATTCAGTTCCATAAGGGACTCTCTACAGTGCCTCCTTTGATATGTCTGGTTAGAGAACAATTGAGCTTTGAAGTTTTGTTTCAGTTTACAGGAGGTATGAATGCTCAACTCAAGTGTCTCACCAATCTCTTTTATTTACAGATTATACAAAGTTCTGTTCAACTGGATTGAGGCAGAAGCAAACAAGAGGAGATTTGTTCCTGTTAGAACAGTTTCATGCCTTTTTCAGTCAGTGCTTTAGCCCCCAAAAATTCATTCTTGATAAGCTCTCTTTATTTGTTTTGAGAACCACTCTCTCAACGCTTGTTTGGAGAGTGACCAGTATTTCTCTCCTAAATGTTGTTTTTCCCGCCTCAGTGTCCTGAGCACACATACATCTCTCCTAAGGCAGCATTCCCCCAAATCCTTTGTCAGCTTGAACATCACAAGGGCACTGGTTTTGATGCATGCACTTTACAAGAGCTTTTCTACATATTTAACTTCCGGTTTGCAAGGTTCATATCCCCTAAAAAATCTTATAGGCTCTTGGTTGCGAGGTTCAGACCATAATTCTGAAACGAAATGTCCAAAGGCAAAGACTCAAGTAGGACAGGTCTTAGAGAAGGATCCCTCACAATCAGATATTGTTCCCCACTACAACAGGTTTGTCACTCACAACTATTGACAGTGTAGACACTTTTGTGGAACAAAATAGTCTCACCTGGTATCTCGTATGCTGTTTTATCTCCAGCTCAGACAGACACAATACAGAAGGTTTTCTGGGCCTCAGGTCTGGTATTGTCTTGAGAAACCGACATAGAACTTCACACCAGCTCTTTATAAGGATGGTGACGCTCAAATGGAGTAAAGGGCACAGTTTGATTCAGAGGTTCTGCCGCCCACAAGCCACTTACAACCTGTGTTTTATGTGCAAAGAGACAGATTAATTCAACAACTTTTGACAGAAAAACCAACTATTGCACTTGGCAATTTTATGTACCAAACTGTACCAATACAGATCTTTTTCAGTTGTGCTGGTCCCTGCTTGAATAACTGGGCACTCAGGGCCTGAAGTTGGCAGCCAATTAGAAGATCGAGCAGCCTGTCTTGCTGACTTATTAACTAAGCTCCCTGGCTTTAGTCCAGAAAATCCTACATGCCAGACTCCAGCTGGTTCTCTTGAATCCTGTCTCATTCCAACAGCAAATCTGCTGCAAGAGCACCATACCTAGATCAAAGAGTCTGAGTTTCATCCGTTCATTTTTCAGGTCAATCAACCACACCAGTTGAAATTAGACCATTAGAAGTCTGATAGTCCACCCTAGAGGGCACAGGTAGCATAGATCCTTCAGTGACAATCACAGAACAGGAGACTATTGCCCTTGTTCTGTCCAGATTTATGTCCAGACGGACTGGACAAGCCTAGATATATTACTGGGGCCGTGGCTGGTTGGCACTTTTGTGCTTAGCAAGAGAGAGATCACCTAAATCAAGAGACAAACATATACACGTGAAAATGTGAAAAGCTGCTTTCTGTCACATGCACAGAGTCAAAAATGCAGTGAGTAAAGGGCTTGGGACAAGAAGGAGAGATGGAGGGGCAGTGAAAAAGACCACATGGGTTGGGCTGCCACAAAGAGATGTATCAGACTGAACTGTGGCAAATCTGAGGACCAAGTGTTGCTCACAGAACTGGGAGCCTGTAGAGAGCAAATCAACAGGTGTGAATGAAATGTGGCTCATTTCAGCTGAGATTCACCACTGTCAGTCTGCTGAATTACCAGTCCTCCCAACCATTAACAGTTCTCTCCTGGAGTTCATACACTTGTGAGGAATCATACCCCTGGAATACCATGTGCCTCTGTGTGCATGTGTTTGTGTTCAGGCTGAAAACACAGCTGAAAAAAATGGCACATCAACTCCATCATTCAAGATGAATCAACTGTGGAATCAAAACAGTCTCCAAACTCTGGTAGTGAGAGTCAGATGTACCTTTCCCACTCAAACATGTGTTCAGCAATGATGGTGATCTTTACCTTATTTGAAATTTTGTATTATGGCAAGTATTTCCAGCTCCCTCTGTTGAACACCCAATACTGATTTCAATGCACAGTGTCTACACTGCCATAGATAGTAACTACTCTTTTACCCCAGCCGTGGTCTGTGGATTAAAGGTTGGTTGAGGATTTAAGTGAATCAAAAACAATGACTGAATGAAACATTGATGTGAAAGCCATAGTCCAAGGTGCATTCAATGTTAGGCAGAAAATCAAGAATACCTCAATGACTACTTTGATGTCAGCTCACTTGCTTTAGTTCATGTTTATGGAGAAACTATGTACTATGAATAAGAAACTTTGCTAGCTTGTTATTCATGAAGATGAATTAGAAACTGAACTGTGAAGAAATTTTTGATTTAGGACCTTATTTTCTCTTGCTT
Source organism: Falcunculus frontatus (assembly GCA_013398115.1). Classification (NCBI taxonomy): domain Eukaryota; kingdom Metazoa; phylum Chordata; class Aves; order Passeriformes; genus Falcunculus; species Falcunculus frontatus. Next base: position 2,121,853 of record VZRV01005576.1, on the reverse strand, counting down.
AAGAGAGAAGTACATAAACTAGGGGAGAGTTGACTGGGAGGAGACAATTGGTGCTCAGAGATGGGTTGGGCATTGGTCAGCGGGTGGTGTCATGCATCACTTGCTTTTCTTGGATTTTATCTCTCCATCTCCTTTTTATTAGTAGTATTAGTTGTATTTTACTTTGCATCAATTATTACACTGTTCTTGTCTCAACTGGTGAGTTTTACTTATTTTTCTGATTCTGCTCCTCCTCCCATTGGGGAAGGAGGGAAGAGTGAGTGCCTGCACAGTACTTAGTTGCTGGCTGGGGTTAAACCATGGTACCCTGTCTTGTGATCCTTAGCAAGGCACTTCCACCAGTTTTGTGCCTCCTTCCAGCTTCTTAAAACGTATCTCCAGTGGTTCCACATCATCCAGGGAGCCAAAGTGACTACAGCCTTTGAAACTATCAAGTTTTTTTAATATGAAGTGCCCAGAGAAAAATCATGCAACTGTGTCTGTCTTTTTATTTCTGTAATATGAGAGGGATGGCAAACACTGAGGGGCCTTTCTTCATCCCCCCCATGCCCTTTATTCTTATGCCCTCTTACTCTGTGGATCTAAGGTTCACAGTGTCTTTAAAGTAAAGTTCCTTTTTGACAGACCAGGCACGTGGCCTGGTGAGACCTCCCCTCTCTGGAGGCAAACTCCCCTCTGCAGGCTGCACGAGGACAAACTGCTGGGAAAGAACTGGAATCACCTTTGCCAATAATGTAACTCCCTCGACTTCAGTGATAGTAAAGAATTTGGCTACAGCATCGTTTTGTATGATGGAGTGGTTAAAATCCCTGATATTTTCTTATGAAGAAATCAGTTAAAAGCACTCTGTTTCTTTGGCAAAGTCCTGAGCCCTCTGGATCTGATATTTCTAGGGCTTAGTGTGGGCTGGTTACCATGCAACTGGAACCTTTGTTTGTTTTGGAAATACAAGATTTCTTTTTTTCAGTGCACAGATTGGATAAAATTGCTAAGTGCAATAAAGGAAATCTGACATAATAAACAAAAAATTATCCCAGCACATAATTTCCTTTTATGAAGGTGAAATAAAGGTATAAAATGAGAATGTCTGTGGACACTTCTGCCCTAGGATAATGCCCCTACTTTCATGTCCTTTTCAGAAAGTACAAATTAATAAAATAATTGTGCTATTATTGTAACACCTAAAGTATTTTTTCTTTCAGAAACTGGTATTTTCAGAAAAATTCCGGTGTTACTGTCTGACAACACATTGATGGTGAACAGCTATTTCCTCCCCTAGTATATAGGGGAAAGCATTAAGGCAATCACTGAAATTTTAACACATCATAGACAAGAAATACATTGGTAGATCACACATCTTGATCACCCCTGTGTAGAACCCCATTCCAAAAAAGTCCTATGATGCAACAGACAGTAATGTATCACCTCCAATCTGGACAATCTGGAGAAGGGGTGGAAAACACACATGGGAGAGGAGCGTGCTGACAGCAGCTGGCTGATTGTTCCAGCTGGAGATAGAAATAGATCTGAAAAATGTGCATCTCTCTGTCTTGAATTTTGCCATCCAATGTTTACATCTAATTGATGTTTGCTCCTCAGTTAAGCTCCTCAGTTGAGAATGTAGATCTTTGCTATCCTGTTGGTTTGTGAGCAGCTACAAAATCAGGTGTTTTGCTGCCAATAAACGGAACAGAAGAAAGCCCATCTTAGCTTAAGGGAACTAAACTCAGATCTGTACTCTAAGTGGATAACCACAATCTTGTAGGTACATTCACCACTCCTCAAGCAGTTCACATGGCAACCACAGTGTGGGACCAAAAATACAGCGAGACAAGGTGTAATATCATTTTTTATTCTGCTGCTGTGGATTGCTTCTGCATTCAATTGAAACAGACAAACACACATAAAAGGAAATGATGTACAGAGCAGACCAGTTCTGTTCTCTTCCAACAGTGTTTAAATCACTGGACTATAAAATTTTGCTTTCTCTTACCTGTTCTTTCTTTGGTATCATGACTGTCACATCCTTTGCTGCAGAGTTACCCACTTCCAACAGCAAAGAAAAAGAAGAGAGTTACAGTTTTAAGTATGGTATTTTAAATCAAATATACAAAACCATTAATGCTCTGGAACCTCTTTTTATTGTGTTTCACAGTGAAAGTCATTGCAACTTTTATTGTATTCGGAACTCTGAGCTCTCAGAATGTGTTAAATCTGACACAAGGGTACAACATACATAAGAAACTTTCAATGTCTAAACAGATTCAGGGCTTTTGATTAGACTAATGTCTTGAATTTAGAGGTCTATACTCTGTTTCAGAAACATAAATAGTATTTTGTGGTTTTCAGCATAAAGTAATTTTCAAACTGTGACAAGTATGAAATGTTATTTCATACATACTACATGTTATTTATGGCCTTAAATATGATATCTTGGTTTTGGTAGAGCTGAGGATCTTCTCTTCTCCTGGGTGTCATTAGAATTTTCTGTCACATTGTACCTCAGAAAAAGAATTTTTTTTCGTTTAGTTCTTAAATGAAAATTTAGCATTTTAAATGCTCGGAATATAAAATGGACATTTTGTCCTCAAAGCCCCTAGCTCGGGAAGTGTCAGTGATGTTTTACACCCACTGACACTCTGGCTCCAGATAGCCAGCTCATTGCTTTCAGAGCTTAAAATGACCATTTAGGCATTTAACCTTAGACATACAACTTCAGGTCTTAACTGTTCAGTACTCATCTCCATAAGAGAAACACCTCCGTCAGGAAGATTTCACATGTTATCAGGTCTGGTTTTCATTTACTCAACAAGTAGCATAGCAACTGCCCTGTCTCTTATTAGCTGTGAGAGCCTAAGTAGATACTTCAAAGCCCCTCTTGAAATTATAATGAAAAACAATTTCTAGCTGGGAACAGTATAATCATTTGCTTTTTGTTCCCACGGCACCAGAGAAGACAGAAGAGCACAATGAAGCTGAAGAGTAATGTGTCGACAGAGAGAGAGGCTCAAGGCTACAAAGACATGTAAAACAATAAACAGTGTATGTCATGCCAACAAAATATTTCAGAGGGAAAAGCAGTTCAGAAAACCAGTCTGCTTTGCAGCCTTACAGTTTGCTTTTTTCAGATTCTATTTATTACAGTAAAATTATACTGGTTGTCCCTTAAGTTTCCATTGTAGGAAATGGCCAGCAATCAAGCTATATTGTCACCCAAAAGGCTACCAGGGATGGTTATTTAAATATTGAAATGTATTTTGCAGTAGAGCCTTTATTACTGCAGGTGTTCAAGTCCTTTTCTTTGCTTATACATTTGTATTTTATGCATCCTGGAAGAATTGCTTTGGTTTGGTGCTCAGAATTTTCATATTTTCTTCTCCTTCTTCCTGTTTATGTTTACTGTGGTATTACAGAAACTCAGAGGGAAAAGATAGTATAAAGCCACACTAGAGAGTCCATTTCTCTAAAGCTGAGTCTCTCCTGAGAATGCAGGAAAGAGAGGAGGATAAGGTCCCAAACATGCAATCCAACTTCTTGCTTTGCTGTCCTGGATATGTGCCTGGGCCTGTTGTCGTCACTCACAGATAAAGCAGGTTTATGCTCCATCCTCTAACCAGGACTCACTGGTACCAAAACGGGCCATTGCAGGGTTGACTGCAGCACCTGAGGAAGCAAATGCTGTGATAACTTCAGGAGAAGTTGAAGTGACACAAAAGAAGGCCTAGAGACACCAGTGCAGTCCGAAAAGTCTGAGGAAACATCATCCAAGATCCATTTACCAAGCAAAATAATCCTGCATCTTATTATTGAATGAAACACTGAAGTTGCAGCAATGGCCAACCCACATCCATCGCTGCAGCACCTCCACTCACTAAAGAAACTGATGTTTAGTCCTTCTTGTGCCCACAGAATTGGCACATTCTGCCTTTCATACATTCCCATCATATTCAGCCTTTCAGCATTATTCATTTGTGAGTCTGCACTTCACTTTTCTCCTGTATTCTTCACTTCCCCAAATAGCTGAGAAACACTCTGCATTATAGTATTTCTCAACATTTCATTTTTCAGTGACTCAGGCAATGGAGGAAAAAAGAACTTCCACAGATTTTTACATAGCTAATAAAGATGTACATACTGTGTGCAGAAATAAGCACATTTATACCTTTTCTCTCAGTCTTCAAGCACACAGTGCACAAACTGATGCTCCACCTTTATCCAGTGGCTATTTACTCCTTCCATAAGGAGCTCATTTACTTACTTACATCATGAACAGATGTAATTATACAGTTGCAGACTAAGGCAACTCCTCTACGTGGGCTGAACATTCCTCAGTTGGATATTCTACCTTACTCAGATTTAGAATGAGATTCTGCATCTCCACAATATACAGATTTAAACAGGTGACCACTTAATTAGGAAGTATATTTAATAATTATTAACACTCTTTTTAGCACCCTTGGTAATGTAAGTCTGTAAAGTTTATTCATTTATTTGGGCCTCATTATTTATTTATTTAATATGTGCTACTTTCTAAATTCTTAAATTTTGCACTTTCCAAACCCAGACAAATTTTTTTCCCCCTCCCAAGCACTACCACTTTGGATGTGTTATTTCATTATTTCTGTATTTCATGTACAAAATTCTACGTAAAATCTTATTAGCACTTATCTTTCTTTCTCTCTTTTCTACTTGACATGCTCAGTTGCTGAAGCATTTGCTTCTGGGCTGATAACTGGTCAAGATGTTCCCAGGTCTGGAGCCAATCTGTAGGTCAGCCAGCTGGAGCAGTGACAGAAACACTGAACTGTGTTTCGTCCTTCAGAGACCAGCCGCTGTCCTCTCAAAATGTGTTAATTCTTTTCTCATGTTCTGTTGGCCAGTGGCATCCACTTGACATCCACTCCATCTTCTGAGCTGGTAGTTCTTTTTTGGTTCTGCAGTGGTTACATCTGAGTAGCAAAGCCCTAAGATAACACCTGAAATAGGAATGTTCTATGACAAAATATTATACAGTGTTTATATAAATATTAAATGAATCAATCATGTCACTTTTGGTAAAGTTTATGCATTCAGGACTGCTGAAGTCTGCATATGTATGAAAACTCACAGCTGAAGCCTGTACTCTTTGTGCTTGTGCATTGCACCAAAGAGAACCCATCAGTTCAAAGAGTTCTGCAAGGCTGAGTGTGATGTGGGCAGTTGGAGGTAGAGAGGAAAAGCTGTCGTTCTGCAGCTACACCACCTTTGTCTTTGAATGGTTCAAGTTAAAAATTGAGGGTTAATTCTTGCTCCAGGCCAGAAAGACAACAGCACAGCACAGATTGCTTTATTGAGCACAGCATGACTACAGTTCCAGGCAATGAAGACGTACCTGTACGGAGGTGTTCGCATGAGGGTAGCCAGCATTGACACAAGAATATGCTGATATTGTTCACTCATGTAACTGAATCTGTATGGGAGTCTTTGCCAGAGTAACTCTTTAGGAAGTTACAGCAGTATAAGCCTGTGCTTGTAGTAAAGCATGAGTAGTGTTCCAAGAGAATTATTAAGGACTGTGTTTCAGATAACCTCCAAGACAAGGAGCAGAGCAGTAAATCCAATCCACACTGCAGGGACTGAGAAACACATTCGCTGAACTCATCCTGAGGCAGCTTAAAGGTTTGCCTTTAAGGTCTGTCATCAATGAGCCAACACATACTCTTTCTTAAAGCAAAGAATAATTTACTGTCCACATAAGTAATACAGTTTAACAAGGGTTAATATAACCTAAGACTATAAGAATGTTTCTATCTTCTACATGAAGTCTTTTGCATATTCCTCTCCTCTGATACATTGGGCCTGAGGGTTTGGTTTACTTGATAAAAGTATTATGTGATCTCCTTTAGAGAGACTATTTAAATTCATCTCCTTCATCTTTATCAACTTCATCTCATAGACTCATAGAATCATAGACTCATAGGATCACAGAATTATAGAATGGTTTGGTTTAGAAGGGACTTTAAAAATCATTCAGTTCCAACATTCCTGCCACTGGCAGGGACAAATTCCACTAGAGCAGGTTGCTCAGGACCCCATCCAACCTGGCCTTGAACATGTCCAGGGATGGAGTAACACAGGTGTCTCCTCTACCTATGTTTACTAACTTGAGGAAGACAGTCTGGTAAGCCCACAAAGGAGCAGAAATAATCCCCCACTAGTGTGGGAGAGGCTATTTTGACTGCTCTCCATCCTCCTGATGATCAAGCCTTGGAATTTGGATTGTAAACATGTAACCTCCTTGATATTTCTCATCAAGCAGTGCCTCCAGCCTGTGACCGTGGAGTTGTTCTAGAGCATATTGGGATTGGCACTGCAAAGCAAACATTATCCCAAAGGAGAATGCCTGTGATGTTACTTAGAGAAAGTGTTAGGAGACACAAGGTGCTGCTGTACTGCCTTTGGTATTGGAAGAAACTGGCAGTGTCATCTGTGTGATCTGAGTTTGAGAAGTGCTTTACGCTCTGTGTGTTGATTGTTAAAGCCGGATTCTCACCTTGTGTATAAATAGCTGCTTAATGGAAGGAAGCTGATCTGGTGTGCCTGTGGTAATTCCCATACATCTCCCTCTGCTGCATCTGTTGGTTTCTGCCACCTCCTAACTCTCACTTTAGACTCGTCTTTTAAGATCTTAAAATTGGGTCAGGCACAATCTTTTCATTGTGTATGTGCATCACACACAGCTTAAGAGAGTCTCTGAAGCTCTGTGATGTCTGCACCACTTGCTTGAGCAGTGTGAGGTCAAGCCAGGGCCTGAGCCACCCCTGCTTTAGAGATGTGTGGCCAGAGCTACTATGTAAAAGAAGACCCCTGCCTGGAGACCTGCTCCACTTGCCTTGGACAAGAGCTGGTCCATCAGGGAGTTTGGGCTCCAGGCTAACTTGACAAAAGAGACGTCAGGTGGGGTTTCACAGCTGCCTTGGGCTCATCTACCCTTCTGCTGACAGGCTAATCCTGCTCTCTCCTTACCCCAATTTCCTCCCAGTTGATACAGGTTCTCATAGAGGTGCAAGTGCTTTTACGATAGAACCTAGACTTCTTGTCTCAACATTTTTTCTCACTTAAAATAAATATAAAATGTAAAAATTAATTTCAATTTCTTAGTCTTTGTAAACTGAAAACCATAGGTTTCTGTGGTGATGGTGACAGGACCTGAGGGAATGGCCTGAAGTTGTATCAGGACAGGTTTAGGTTGGATATTAGGAAAAGGTTCTTCACCCAAAGGGTGTTTGGGCACTGGAACAGACTCCCCATGGAAGTGGTCACAGCGCCAGTCTGACAGAGTTCAAGGAGTGTTTGGACAATGCTTTCAGCCACATGGTGTGACTCTTGGAGCTGTCCTGTGCAGGGCCAGGAGTTGGAGTCAATGGTCCTTGTGGGTCCCTTCCAACTCAGCATATTCTGTGATTCTGTAAAATACATTATTCTTGACATAAACCACTGAAAGTGAGAGGGAGCAGAAAGAGACCATGGTATTTACAGTATCATAGAATGGTTTAGGTCAGAAGGGACTTTAAAGACCATCCAGTTCCAGCCCCTCTGCCATGGCCAGGGACACCTTTCAATAGATCGGGTTGCTCAAAGCCCCATCCAAGTTGTTCTTAAAACTTCCCAGGATGGGGCACGCACAACTTCTCTGGACAACCTGTTCCAGTGTCACACAGCTCTCAAAGGAAAGAATTTTTTCTTAATACCTCATCTAAACGTGCCCCCTTTCAGTTTAAAGCTGTTCTCCCTATTACAACATGCCCTTGTCAAAAGTCCCACTCCAGATCTCTTGCAGCCCCTTTGGGTACCGGAAGGTGCAATAAGATCTCCCCAGAGCCTTCTCTTCTTCAGGCCAAACAGCCCCAGCCCTCTCATCCTGTCCTCATAGGAGAGGTGTTCCAGCATCTTTATGGCCTCCTCTGGACTACTTTTAGGTCAAGCCTCGCTTCTTAAAATTGATGTAATGCTATCAATTCCACATTCCTTTATCTCTTTGTCTGGGGTTTGTAAGATATAATTTGAGTAGATTGTGTCAATCATTGTCTTACACAAGTAACAGCTCAGATGTTCCCAAAGCAGCTGCATCAACCCTTTTTATTTCTTACATTATTTTGTCTAGAAGGAAGGAGGATATCTCTTTCAATATTGTAGCCAATATTTGAATATTTGTATTCAAATCATTAATGGGAGAGCATCTACGTCCCAAAATAATTCATAATGGAAAACGAACACTGCCAGCAGCATGCTCCCCAAGTCAGCCCATCTTGTGGCAACATTTCCTAAATGAAATTGTACCGAAGATGTACAACTACATACCATCTAAAAAATACTGAATAGGCTGTGATTTTTAAGGTCCTTTTACCAAGAAAATTGTTCAATATCACACATTGCAAACTACTGTGGTTTTCCAAATCAACTTTCTTTAATTTAAAGATCCCTTAGGATATTATTGTCAGATAGGATAAGTGATTCTACAGGAACTGAAGTCCAGAAGGGTTAGTTTCAGCAGTGGACAGAAGGAGAGGTACAGGCAAGTTAGGGTACTGACTACAGAACATTTTTATAAAATTGAATTTAAAGGATTATATTCTTGAATAAGGAGTCTTTTCTATGTTGAGAAGTTTGGACACTTGTAGATGACCTGATTGTTCTCATTCTGCTGTTGAAATACAACCTGTTCAGCACTTCCACACCAGCTGGACTTACTCAGGGTCAGGACACTCTTTAATCTTTGACTCAAACTAGTTACAATACACAGATTTGTAGCCTGGAGTCTCTGAGAGAACAACACATTTGGGGAATTTAAGGATTCTTCTGGAAGGGTCCACACATTCACAGGTCACATGAGGAGTTGTTACTATCTCCCTGCAATGCCTGGGACAGGGAGAAGCTCAGTTGGATTAGAAGTCATTTATGATGTTGTAGCAAGGACATTTTTTATACCTGTGAGTTTAACATTTCTGGCATCTCATTTTTCTCTTAATCAGCTTTCAGTGGAGTTGATCTTGACTTAAGATAGGGGATGACCTCTTAAGGTCATACCCTTTCTGTCATCTGAAAAGCATTAACCATGGGCAATCTAAGACTTCTTTTTTCAATTGGCAGGCTTGTTGCCTGAGAGCAGAGCTTCAGATCTGACTTTTAGTGTTTTATATTATAAACCTTCTTTTTTTTACAGATTCTTCTGTACATATTATGTTCTTTGCCTATAAGTATGAGATTTCAACCCCTTCCCTTTTCACAAAATTACATGCTTCCAAAGGCACAGGCCTGACCAAAGCTGGGCATTCCCCTGATAATTTCTTCCAGTGATGTGTATATAGGAACAATAATACATTTTAACTCAAATGTGCATGTCTTCAACTTCCAGACATTGGTTCTTGTTACTTCCTTCCTCTTAGATTGAAGGGTTATTTAATACCCATTATGTTCTCCCTGTGAAAGCAGTGTGATTGTGATCCAGGGCAAAACTACATAATGCTGGCAGAGGCATCCAAGACATCTGAGCTGTCTCAGTTTATACAAACCAGCACAAGAGGAAGTGTAGAGAAGTGCAGCACAGACACCGCAGTGCTGATTGCACACAGAAGAGCCAGAAGCCAGAGAATAGCATAGCTGCATTTGCAGGTAGATTGCAATTACAGCTAATTATCTGCACTCTTACCATGCTGAGACCTCACATCAGGCTGCTCCTTCATTTTGATCCCTAGGTCTTTTTCAGGGTCCTGTTTATGGAAAGATCATTGTCTTGCCTCGTTGTCTTATCCTTATGTACTATTTTACCAAGTTGTTTTTCTTTTTTCAGTTTTAATTACAAATGTTATCACAAGTGATTTATTATTTACTTTCAAAAATAATCAGTGGTCGTTGAATAGCATCAGATCTGCCACTGATTCCCGTGAAACTCCATTATAAGTATATTCAGCTGTTGATAATTTCCTGGAGACAATCTCTTTCTAAGATCTATCACTTAACCAGTTCTTAATTCATAAAACATTTGCTTTATTAATAGTATATGATGCCAATGTTTAAATCAGAACATGCTGTGTTGCCAAATTCAAATATTTTACAAAAATCAGATTACTCAAACAAGCTTGCAATTTCATCAAAGAATAAAGTGAGATTTCTTTGACATGATCTGCTTTTCATAAAACCATGTTGTCTGGAATTAATTTTATTTCTATCCTTTAATTATTTCTCAGCTGATTCTCTTCCCAGCTTTTCTGTTATATTTTCTGGAACAGATGTCAGACTAATTGACCTACACTGATTCCAGTCATCTTGTCAGATTTTTTCTTAATATTGGCCCACTGTAAACTCAATTTCAGTCTTCTAGAATTTTCCTGGTATTCCAGAATTTGTTAAAAATGAGGATTAAAGATTAAAGATTTCCTAGAGCAATTTGTGTGCAAAATATCTGTTTCCACTGAATTAGAAGTGTTTAATTTTACTTAAAGTTGCTTTGTATTTTCCTCAGACCATGAAAAGCCAGAAAGAAATTTGTTGTTCATATATGGTAGAAGTACAGCATCTGTATTTTATTTCTAGGAATCCAGCAATTTTTATGAATTTTAACTATTCTATGTCTTCTAAAAAGAATTTGATGATTTGTTTCCAACATCATGACACTGATGTTTTCCAACATCACTTTGTCTTTGATATACTTTTATACCAACTTACATTAAAAACCTACATTTTATCATGCTAACATTTTTCCTCCATATTTTTAGTTTCTAACATTTTTTTTTCAGTATTTTTTAGCATGCAAGTTACATATTGTGTATCATTGTGTTTGGGTTTTTTTCCTAACTGCTGTCTTACTTCTTAATGTAATCGAGCCTTATTTATAAACAACTGAGAGACTTGGATGTGAATTATTAGAAAGTTTAGGTAGGTAGCAAATATATGTTAAAGCAAAATACATTATCAGCCTAAATTTCCAGTCCAAACCCTCCTCATCACCAAAGTGGTTTTGCCTTTATAATTTGTACCCTTCTGTAGACACTTTGAAGTAAATATTAAATAATTAATATTTGAGATATATATTCTTCACCTTGAATATTACAATCACTGGTCTTTAAGCAACATGTTTCCAGTCCAAGACCATTCTTATCTTTACCCATCACTGAATACATCCTGTTACACCACTACAGAAGCTTGAAAGTGTGGAAAGAAGCTTCACTTGTTCCTGAGGAAATTTATCAGCAAAATTGACTTTTATGATTATATAAATTTCTGTCTTGAAGACTAAAATGAAGTTGTTCCCGCTCCTGTGTAGTGTCCCTCCTAATTTCTCTACTAATTGTTTTAAAAATGAGCTCTCTTTGAAAATATGTTTGTCATGACAGACTATACAGCTTTAAAAAAGGGCAAATTTTGAAAACATACAGCAACTTCACAGGTAAAGAGCCATTGAACAAGGCTCACAGAGAAAAAAATCACCAAAAGCACCAACCTGCATGCAAAAAGCTTGATGTTTCAACCAAAGCGAAGGAGTAGGGTAATTTGCAAATTACAGTGGTTTGTAAGATGTTTAAATGAACTCATTATCTGAGCATGTCATAAGCTTTGCAACACTCCTGCAAGGCAGAATTGTTTCCATATTTAATTGCCATTTTTAGCTATTAGGAAACCTCAAGTGAGTTGTGCAAGGACAAAAAATGTGCAGAAGACCAGGGATTTGAACCCTATTCTCCAAAAACTTATGAGCTATTAACTCATGGACTGAGCTTCCTTTCTGAGAAAAATGACAGCTGTTCTTTGGCTGAACAAGGAATATACTTCCTGTGCAGTCAATTCACCCCCCAGCTTCTCCCAGATTTACTTTCTTCCAGTTCTGCTATGCAGCTTTTTTTCTCCTAAACCCAAACAGCAGATAGAGAAATGGGCAGGTCTGGAACGAACTTCATGATGAAATGAATAATGGTAATACCAGCTAGCTCACTAAACTGTCATCAGTCTACAATGACAATAAACTCACAATAATCTATATTCCCATCTTCATCTTTCATTGTTCTAGTTAGGTTGTTTGTTTAAGCCTCTTAACCCAATTACTGAAATTCATTGTTCTCATTAGTGCCATTTGTTGCCAAACAAGAAAAAAAAGGGTTTTCTGACAGAGCTGGAAAACTCCCAAAGTATGTGATTGGCTCCAGCACTTCTCTCATTCTCACAAGCTTAGGCCAGCACAGAACATCTTTGTTTTGCAGTTGTCAAGGCTCTAACCAGTTGTTGGGGTCTCTGCACACTTGTCATCATTTAAGGACAATGTAAAGTATATTGACAGCAACATGGATATAATTCCCATAAGGGATTACTAAAGGTAGTTTTTCAGGAAATGGAACTGCTGTGAATTGGTGCTCATGTAAAGATTTACAGGAAGAGAACACAAACAAAGACTTTACTGTCTTTGTCAAATGTCATTCTTGTATTGTGATAAACCTAAGTAGATGTTGCCAAAGGACTTTGCAAGAATTATGGCTTGCATTCCTGTCCATCTCATTCCAGTTCATTGGTCAGACTCATTTTCCCACAGTACATCTATTTTCATGACTGCCTTTTTATACAAAATTAAGTTCATCTAAGAAATGCATCTTCTACTTAGTTGAAAACATGGGAAAAGTAAAGATCTGTGTTAGCATTTCTTCAGTCCCATCCTCAGGCTGTAGTGTTTCACTTCTCGGTTGCAAGCCAACTTTTACTACAGAATGTGGACATGGTCAGATAAAATTTCAGTTGGCAGTGCAATTTTTATTTGAATAACAGGTGCACTGGAAATGTGTGGTGTAAACCCTTGGCAATGATGTTGGAGTGAGTGTCCTTTTTTTGCATGTGACGCAGCTGAAAAAAAGTGTACTTTTTCTTGTATATGCCTTGAGAGCTTCCTTGTAAAAAAATCTGATTTTTCATGACGACATCACAATTTTCTAAACTTGTTGGATTTCAAGAGCTCTAGGACATGTTCATTCAGGCATCCACGCCATGTATGTAAATGTTTCTAAAATAGAGAATTGCTAAGTCCCCTGTGTTTGAACACAGAAATGACCTGGCATCTCTATTTAACAAGTCTGTGTTCTTTAAGCTCTTTTTCTGAAGATACATTTTGGACTCTTAGATTTGTCTCTATATTAATAAACAAATTTGCATCTTATTCACAAGCAGAAATAACTGATCACAAATTATCTGACACAAAATTGTATCCTTGTTGATTCAAAGCTTATTTTAATGAGGCTTAAAGAAACATTTTAGCTGGGAAGACATGTTTTAAGTAAAAACTTTACCTTAAGCTACAAGGGAGGAAAGGAAAGGGAAGAGGAGGGAAAGAGAGAGAGGAGTTTGTTGCAATTTCTGTTTTGTTTTACACTTCTGCCTGTTATCACTGAACAAGAGGGGCATGGGGTTAAGAGTTAGAAAACCAAGTTTAACCTCCAGTCCTGCCAGCTTGCTGTTATTTGTCCATAGGCGAGTTACTCCAACTTCAGATGTTTCTTTCCCTGATATTTGTCCATCTAAGTTATGGATACTCCTCTCTCCAGCAATGTTTGACACAGAATTGGTGCCAAGTCTCACTTAATAGAATCATGTCATCCAGTGGGCCATGTGCACTCTATTTAATGTAAAATTACACCTTGGTCCTGCCTGAAAATGGAAAGGTGCTTGTGCCAGTTATTCCACACTGGTAGAATGTACCTAAAATACCATTTCTCATGAGATGTCCAGCAACAAAGCATCTTGCAATGTAAATACGGACTAAAAATACACAGTAAAATTACCTTTTTTACCTCTCCTTCTCTTTCTCCCTTCCCTTTGCCTCCACTTTGAGTTTAGTAGTCTCTTACTCTCTACCCTTCAAAGCTTCTATTCTTCAGATCACAGATCATAAACACACATTTCTTTCCTGAATTTTTTTCTTCTGCTGTGGTGAATAACCTGATCAGTTCTAACAGAAACATTCCTTTCTGACACCATGATGAATCACAAATCCCTTAGATACAAAGGAGACTGAGTCAATTTCAGAGAGAGAATCCAGAGAATCTAACACTTCATCTTGTTAACAAGACCAGCCCTTCTAGTGTTTAAACCAAACATATTAGAAAAATCAATTAGAAACCAGTTTTAATTAAGTATACCTGTAGAATGTTCTTTTATTTCCTTTGTAGGTAAAAGAAGCATTGACTACACTGAAGCATGTTGCTGAATTATTGTTATTTCAAAGTGTTAAAACTGAGAAATATGGAGATAGAATTCTTCAATATGATGAATTGAAGAAGAAATGAACTTAAATCCCAGCTTCAGTGAATGAAGGGGACAACAGCATTTATTTCAATGGCACTGAGCTTTCACCTTCTGTAGCAAACTCGGCAATTCTCTTTGCTTCCAAAGTGCTTGGATCAGGCCCCTAGGACATTGCAAAGACCAAAACATTTTCCTCTTCAGAAGCTTTTCTGAAAGTCCTAGAAATAAAAGCTACCTTTTGATTTGGATGTGTCTGTAGGGTGGATTCCACTGGGGCAGGAAGGTCACCCCTTCTTCCTGGAGCTCAGGGGAATGGGAAAGAGAGTATCCCCTGAGCACACGCAAGTCTCCTTCAGTAATGAACCACATGCTTGTTACTAAGCTAGCATAATAATTATATTATATCCATCTGCAGCTTTTTATATTTGAATTAACTGAGTTCTATTAACATATTATTTGATTATTTTGCAGTAAATATAAAAAACCTCGGGTTTTTTGGCTAGACTTCCTGAGTTTCAGTATTTTATGTTGAACAGTTATTTACTGCAGCATGGAAACAATGTTTGCACCAGTAAACTAAATTTGAGCCATATCATTCTCTGCCACTCGGGTCAAATGACACAGTAAAACCTGTACTGAGAACATTGCACCCAATGTGAATGCCCAAAAGGAGGCCATTCACCCAAAGTGCCTTCTGGAAATGATATTTGCCCTGTGATAGCTTCTGAACCATTTCTGATGCATTTGGGACAGGAAGGATGCCTCCAGCTAAAGTTGTGGCAAGGATCTTTCTAAGATGAAGTTCCAGGCTCCAGGAATGTCCAGTGGAGCTTTTCAATGTACATTAATATGTGATGCAGACAAACAGCAGCAGGACTCGGGGCACATCCAGCTGAGGCCACCTAGCAACACCCTTGCCTCTGTTCTCTGCCTTCACCTGCAGGGTTGGAAGGTGCTAGCAAGTGTGGATGAGGATGACAGAGGACATATGATAGATGCACCACTAGAGCCAGCCAAATGACTAATTTAAGTAGTTCTGTGATTAAACAAGGAGCTGACAGCTGACCTCTGACTGCAGGATGGGATGTGGCGTATTTAGCACTCAAAGCTAATTTCATAGTTGAACCAAGTAGGTGCAAATCCTCTGCAGTTCTCTCTTCTGAGCTAATTCCCTGACCCTTGATTAATAAGACTTGGTGGAAATTAGACAAGCTTAGAGCATCAACACAAACTGAAAATGCATTCTAACCTCAAATCAATTGAATCAGCATCTTATCTACATTTCCTGCCTTTTGCAAGTGCCAGTATTTAGCTCACCACAGTGACTTCAGAACGTCAGTATATTTCACAATTCAATTAGTCATTCCCAAGTGAAGTATTGTAATTGATTCTTTTTTGGTCTCTACTGGTGATAAAGGTAATGGATGTTTTTGTCAAGTGAATGGACTTCCTCTAAATATCTGCTTCTCCATGCCACTGCTCTGAAGTAAATGGTGAGGTATATTTCTATAAATAGACAAGTAGCTGGCAGGAGGAGGAAAAAAAAGAGAAGGGGGAAAAAAGAGCAGAGAACCATACATTTCCTGACATTGCACTTTCAGGACGGTTTAATTACCACAAACGAACATTCTTGAACCACTCTTATCTTAGGGAGCATTGCAGGAAGCAGAGAATAATTTGAAAGCTAACAGATATTGCTTAAAATACGAAAGGAAAATGAATCAAATGCCCCTGTACAGTGTCCACGGTTTCAGTTTGGGGGAACTGATGTTCCCAGAAAAGGCTGAAGTAGCACCTCAGACTAAGAGCTGTGGCTTACAGGAAGAATTGATGTAACATCTTCCAGCAGCTGGTCTGCACTTGAAAAACAGAGCAAGCAATGCCCAAGAAAAGCAATCAATCAGCTGCATTTGCAATAGATCTCTGAAGTCCCCAGCTATGGATGTCATTAACTGAACACAGTTTCCCTGCATGCAGTGAGGGGCAGCACGCCAAGAGCAGGGGTAGGGTTACCTCCAAAAACACCCTGGCTGCCAGGTTTTAGGGCTTTCCTCTTCATAACGCTTCCTTTCACCACACAGAAAAGACATGCAGACCTAAGAAACATCCTGGATCACATTAAAACCCCATTGCATAGAAACTCTCTGGGAAGAATTTTTTCCTCATGGAAAGCAAAACTGCTGATTCCTTGGCTTGGTGCCAGCAGTGCAATGTAACTGAACAGGAGTATTGGGCATCTTGCCAGGAATATGCACATCTGTCAGTAGTGGTCATTTCTTTCCTGGTATTCACATGAAGATGTTAAAAGTGAGAAATTCTGGTATCCTGAGGTTTCAAAAAATTAAAAGGTAAGAGGGCTACTGTGGTCCCATCTTTCCATTTAGTTGATTTTATAAAAGAAAATCACGCATCACACATAACTGAATATGCTTCACAGTAGTCACCAAACCTGTCAGACCTAACATAAATCAAGGACTTCTAGAACTGTACCTAGAGAAGAAATATTTCAGAAAATTCTGGTGATGTATTCCTTAAATTGTGTTAAAGCTCTCTGTGTTGTTGCCCTTGGGTGACATAAAAATGTGATGGAGGCTTTTGCATATTGCAGTGCATGTTTTCCAAGGCAAAAGGATATTAATCTGCAGCCAAACTTGTTTGGGGATAAGCAGATTTCTGAAATTTCTTGGCTATCTCAGTAAGTTACAGCTGTTCTCCACTAGCCTGTCTTGAAATCTAGAGTGGTACTGCCATGTACTTCCAGTATACTGCAGAATTTTACATTAAAAATGGATAAAGAGGTTAATAATTTTTGTAATAATTACGGAAGTAATCTGAATCAAAAAAGCCTTATATGTTAATATAAAATAGGATTTATTATAATTAGAGGTACAAAGGATTGATTAGATCCCATAAGGGTAAGACATAACTTTGAATAAGCATTAACTGTTGCATTTCCTTTTCCTTGTAGCCTATATAAAGGGCCTGAGCATTCAGAGGCCTTTAAGAATCTGGTAGTTAAAGGAGCTCATCTGATTTGAACCTACGGATGACAGCTTAAGGACTTTCCTTCTTCCACAGGTAAAGAGCAGTACAAATCAAACATGAAGGGGCAGCTAACATCTCTGTGAGTGCATTGTCATCATGGGGAATCGTATCTTGTTGTCTACTCTTGGCAAAGAGAATATGGAACTCCCATCTGGGGTGGAAATTGACTTCACCAGCCTCTTGTCCATTTGGGTTGACACTTTTTTTGTGTCAGCATTTCTTCCCTGCTGATAGAGATGGGCATAGAGAAACAATGACTTTGATTGGCTCTTCTCAAGGCCACAGCTGCCTTCCTAGAATTTTCTACCTAGTGAAAATAAAAATTTTAAGTCCACATCCTTAGCTGCAGTTTTACTACATGATCTTATTGATTTTGATGGCTGCTGATGCCAGTTTATTTCAAATGAGGATTGGGCTGTCACCAAAAAAAATCACTTAACTTTCAAATCTCCTTTCTCAGTTGGAAATTATTTCCTGCTTTATGTTATGTGTGTGACGGGTTATAGTCCACATATTTTCAGCAATGTTTTGTAACATTCTCAACCATGTTCAAGTTTAGATACCCAATCAAAGCTACTCATCAAACACGCCCCTCCTGCACATTAGTAATATATGTAGGCATTGTGAAGGACTGCCTATAATATATTCTAGAAACAGCTGGCCCAAATGTCTCTCTGCAGAGGTGCCTGCCTTTCTGTGTAGATAGTGATCCTTTAAGCAATTCACAGAGAGGAAAATCTGTGGTTTATAGAGACAGGAAAAAACAGTTTACTGATAAAAGGAGGTCATACCAATCTTGCTCAGACAACTGGATTTAGTTTAGGGATGAAATATGTATGCTCCAAAACCAATTCACTGTCTCCATTAGCACACATTGGGATACAGGAGGTGGTCTTTTTGGAAAAAGAACACAAATAAAGGAGTTGCAGACATTTTTTTTTCCCTGTAAATGTAAGAGGACTCTCTGTGAAACCTTCACTGATCCACAGCTGCCCTGTGACAGCTCAAAGTGCTCAGAGATCAGAAAGGGAGCAGATGTGGCAGAATCACTCAGCACTGAAATGGCACAAGCCAGGTTTGCCAAGCAGCAGTCAGGGGCCACATACATCTGTTCCTCAGAGCTCAGCAGGCCAGCTGTGATGGAGAGAGATTAGCTCAAATGAAATGGAACATGAAAAGTCTGGTGAAATTGCCACAAATAAAGTAAAGAGTGGTTCCTGGAGAGACAAGCAGATCCATCTGCAACAGATCTAAAGAAGCTTGGGGTTTTTAATGGATTTGTGCCTTGTGGTTGGATTCTTTGGTGAGGGTACCAATTAAAACTCTTCCTGTGGTTGGGGCAGTAATAAAAGTTGTCTTCTGTGTGAATTCTCCAGTGGGTGGAGAGCACACTGCAACCTTATGATCAAAGAAGATCTGACTTGATTAGACCACTAATGACACCTCTTGTTCCTGCTCAGCCACATATTCCTACGAAACCAGATATTTAATTCCTGCTAACTTCTGCTGTCGTGGGTTGAAACTAGTTAAGTGATTCAGAGTTATTGGGATGTAGATGGACAGTATGGCAGACCCATGTGCACAGACTACTGTATATGCACAAGTGGAGTGTAATCTCTCACTGCTCACTGCAGGGACCATCACATGGACCTAGGATATTATCTCCTGGCTTGTGATTTAAATAATAAAAGCTGAAACATGCCTTGTGTCAAGGTTATGATGTCTGCTGAGATGACAGTGAGTACAGATGTGTTCTTGAAGACACACACATTTTGGCTGAAGAGCCAGTCCAGGCTTGTGGGTAGAGCACTGTGTGGGACAAAGGAAACATGAAATCTAACTTTATACTTTATTTGGAAAAGGGGCTACAACTACACCTCCTGTTTGTAACAGAAAATAGTAAATCCCTTCCATCCACATTGTTAACCTCTTCGTTAGTTTCACATCACAATTTAACGGTCCCAGTAAGCTGAGGAACTCTTGCCTTATACGATGATGATGATGATGGCCATGACTGCTGATTGCTGGTTATCCCACTTACACAACCAGGGAGCAGATATTTCAGGTGACAGCACTTTCGTTTTTGGGAAGCAGAAGTCACCTTCAAGAGAAAATCCACAGCTCTAATGTAAAGGTCTGCAAAATTAAAGTGAATCTTCTTCATGCTCAGTTCTTCTTGAGAGTGGGACAAGTGGATCAGTTTTCTGAGCTACTTACTTAACTCTTATTTTTGGTAATTATTAAAGAGTGACAAGAAAATAGAAAAGATGGTGTTATGTTTGGCACTACCCTGACTTCATTTCCTGACTTGGTCACAGCCTTTCTTTGTGACTTGAAATCTTGTACCATTTTTCACCCTGTCTAACAGGGTCCTTTTAACTTTCTCTTTTTAGGTATAAGGGTACTAAACCATAAAAGTCTATATACATCCATGTAAACATTAAGTCAAGATTAATATAATTCCAGAGTTACTGAATCACTCATAGAGGCAGGATAAACAACTGAGTTCAGAAAAAAGGCTAACTTTTTATAGACTACAGGAAACTATTTGTAGAATTCTTATTTTGTTCCATTATTTAAAACCAACAAAATAAATAAATAACCTTCCCCCTCCCCCTCCCCCCCCC
>VZRV01005576.1:1930250-2093505 GCA_013398115.1 Falcunculus frontatus | reverse complement strand
TTGGGGGGGGGGGGAGGGTCGGGGTTGTGCTTTAGAGAGAGGGTTAAATGCTCATCTTTGATGTGCACATAGGGTGGAGTAGTTGCACCTGTAGATGATGATTCAGAGACATAAAAAGAAGGCTGGGGAAGCAACAAGAAATGGTCTGAGCTTACTCCAGACAGACCTTGCCCAATGTACATAGCCCAAGTCAATACACAAAGACTAATACTTCAGTGAAACACAGCAAAACTAACTGACAGAGAGGCCTCTGAGTCTGCAGTGTTACACAGCTCACAGGTGAGCAACTCAAACTCATTCAAACTGCAGGTGAGCAATGAGGAGTGCAGGCTGCTACATGGGTAATAACACCGAGACACTGAACGAGAAAGCAGTCATGTGAACAACAGCTACATGGACTGGAAAAGCAACAAGATAGAAAGCTGAGGTGAACTGCTCCGGCTTTCAAAGGTAAAAGGGAAATGTGGTATCAGCTTTTAGCTCCTAAGTCTGGCAATTTCTGAACCTCACAAAATGCACAGACCTGTTCTTACTAATTTCATGAAGCACTTCACATTGCTGATGGTCAGATTTTATTTAGATTTTGTCAGCATATAAACAGGCTGTTTAAAAGCAGTGCAGTAAAGTCGTTTTAGGCAGTGATACTTTTATTTTAAATTTTTAAAAAATTGAAATAAATACAGGATTAGAGAGACTTTCAAAAAATTCAAGTTCTGATAGGCACTGTATACCAAATGCTTCCCTTCTTGTTGAATAAACCAGCTGCAAGCTGCTTGGATTTATATTAAAAAAATAAACCCCCCAATTCCTTTATTTCTATAACTTGCAATAGATGATTTTAGACTGCTCGTTCTCAAACCATTACTGTCATTTCCATGCTGTTCAATGAACTTGGTTGATGCAAACACTCTCCTGTGCTCAGTTTAATGCATGAACTGGTGTTATCTATGAATAATTTTCTGTGATACTTTGCAGAAAGTGAGAGTGGTTCTAATTAATTAATAAGTGATTTAAACAATTTGTGGCTTACCTTGATTAGCTGATAGAGATAGTTTTGAGTCCCTGGTGAAGTTCTCTAACTGGTGCCTTACAGGTTCCTCCTGCACCCCCCTTTAACTTGCCCACCTTCTGGTGTTGGGTTTCTGCATTCCTGAGACCAGCTTTAATGAGGCTGTCGGGGGGCTGGAACACAACTGTTCTCAAGCACATAAATTTTGCTTTGAAATCACAGGTGATCTTGACATTTCTAGCTGGCAGAACTTGCACTTGTGCAAAGTTGCTGGATCCAGTCCAAAGAATTTGACTTGGATGAGTGAATACAGCTGAACAGAAACCCTGGGAACCCTCTTTTCACTATGACTCAGAGAAGCACCGCTGGGCATAGTCAAAATATTAAATTACAATTAAAAACCCGCTTGCTTTGTCATTCATGGGTTCCTCATGGTTTTAATGAAACTATTCACATCGAGGAATTGTGCAACGTTTATCCCATTTTCTGAGGAACACTACCACATGGTGTAACATCACGCCATTAATGTTTGGCTACCTGCACTGATAAAAGTTAGTTGTCTCACAGTATTTATTTTTGATTGCCCTGATAATATGCTTCCATAAATTATGGTATCTGATCCTTCTGTGTACAGTCCCTGTCCATGTGTTGAAACTCCAACTTGTTCCTTACTGTTCTTACCAATGAAAAACTTTGCTATGAGCAATTTTCTATACACGTATTATTAGTTTTGGATTACTGAGTTTGCCTAATGAGATTAGAATCAGCTGTTAAATGTTTTGGACAGAAAAGATACAGTACGGAATTTGGAAAACATCTTTATCTCACGATGAAACCAACTTCTAGAAGATTTTGTTAGAAATATTCCCAAGGAAGCCTTTACAGTTTGGCAAGAAATTATCCTGCACAATGCTAATAAAGAAGAATTAGTTCAGGTTGCTTCTGACAGCAAAAAGTTCTCCATTATTTCACCCTATCAGGCTTCCACACTTGGAAATTATTACAAGCAACTGCTAGAAACAAGAATATGAACATGAGAAAAAGTGGAGAGAGAATTCGGGTTTTGGCCCCTTGGGATGATCATTGTAAACTGGATCCCAGCTCAGTCATCTGGGCGAAACTGCCTCCAGTGAAGCATGCTTCTAGACATGGGCAAAAATTCAGACTGGTTTCCTAGGAATTCTAAGTTTTACAGAAGGTTGGAAGTGATTTATTATGCAACCCTGCAACAGCAGAATTTTAAAGAGAAGTTCATTTTTATCAAATTACTTTGTAAGTAAGCTGCTGTATAGTAGTATGCTTTACTCACTGATGGTCACAGGCAGGAGTTCACCTGGTTGCAGGGAACTGGGCTTTGCTAGTTTTTGGTATCATTTTCTGGGAGGATTGTTTTTCGGCATTTTTTTGCTGGTTCCTGTTTGATATGCTGCAGCACTGGTCAGCTTGATAGAATTTTTTTCTAAAGGTGAATACTGATGCAAGTTACATCTTCCTGTGATTGCTCGTAGATCAGGGAAGAGGCTGAGCCTTTTACCACCATGTCCAGTTGATTGCGATAAAAAGCATTGTAATAACTGCATACTAAAGCTCTGGCTAGTGTTAAATGACAATGGATTTGGCCCAACTTACTTTTGTGACTGAAAAGGAGCCAATCTGTAGAGCAAAATTCATGGTGCTGACACGATGTCCCCTGTATGTACATTTTGGAGGTTTTATTTAAGGCCAGATCTATTCTGGAGATGTGAACTGAATGCTCATTAGAAGCTAGAGCTGTGAAGTGAACTTTTGGAGCACACCACCTGGCTTGCTATCAGGGCAAAGTAGTTGTTTTGTGTGCTCCAAGACAGTTCCACCACACAGATCAGAGACCTGCTTCAAAAACTCCATTCCCCCAATATAAATTAAAACATTAGGTACACCCAAATATGTTGCTTAATTATTACCATGGGCCTGCTGTATATGGATGCAAGCACTGCCATGTCACTCTCCCTCATCTCAGGTCCAGCCTTGGGCTGTTGCCTTTGCAAAATAAGCCACAACAGTCCCGCCCTCACCATATACATTTCATTTGCTGCAGAAGAGGGGGTAAATGCAACTCACATTTCTTCAACTTCATCTGTAGATTGGATATTTAAGAAGTAGGAAATATGTGTCTGATGACCTCAGGTTATGTCTATGCTTGAAAATAAACCATGCTAAAGATCACAGCTTGGCTCCCACCCATGCATGTAAGACCTCTTCCCTCCAAAACTAGGGTCTCCTCAGGTAAAAGCTTTGTTTTGTTGTAGTGAAGTTGCACATGCCTCTCATCCACCTCTTGATTTTTCTTGTTTAATTTTTTTTGAGTGTTGAATAAAAAGTTTCATCAGAATCAGAGAAATCTCTCTCTTCATAAGAGTGGCAGTGCAGCTTTTTTTTCATGGGAATGACAAAGCTTTCTGAATTTGTTGTACACTCTGGCAGAGACTGGTGAAAGAGGATGTGACGATGACATTCTATTCCTGTCTGGGAAGTCAGCATGGTGTTCCCATCCCTTATTTTTAAATCTCTGAGGAGCAGAATGCAGAATGTATGAGCACACTTTAAGTCTGCAGCACCTACCACCTGACCTCAGAGACCAATGCATCCAAAATCCTCCATGCTTTGCACAAAACCAGGACAGCTGAAACCCATTCTGCAGATTCTGTGTGTGTAGCTTTCCTGGCACTGATGAAGATGCTGCTGATGCCCAAGAGTCCCAGTCACCATCACTTCTAGTGTTGGTAGTTCAGTAGGTGCTGTGGCCTACTAGGTAAAAATTACATTTTATCCTCAGCTCACACTGAAATCTTCCCTGTCTTCTATTTTTGCTTTTTTTTTTATATAGTTATATAACTGAACACCAAAAATAGGAGCCTGTATTTCTACACAGACAACGTAGTTCCACGGGGTTCAAGCATACACTGTCCATATTTTGCCTCAGAATGCAGTGCTTGGTAATTTCACATCCTCTACTTGGATTAATTAGAGATACTCATTAAATAGAGCTATTCTGATTTGTGCCAAATCAGGAGATGTTTTGATATGAAGAAAAAGTTCCTAAAAATTAGACACAGCATCCTCGAAGACTGATGAAGGAATATATTCCTCACAGTTGGCAGGGCCAGCTTTTTGATTTAACATCTCTGCACATATAAAGCTCCTGTCCAAGGATACCCTAAAAATGCAGATCAATACTTGTCCTTAGAAATGTCCTTAGCATGAACATTGTTGTAGATGAATCTGCCTATAAAAATGAAAAAACCAATCTCAAAATAAACAGAAAATCCAGATTGATCCAAAATAATTCATTAAAATGAATCTCATAAAGGAAAAGTACACTTAGACTAATCAGTCGTTCACTGCCAGAAGGAAAAGATTTGTGGGTGTCAATTTCTTCGCCTGAGAAAAAAAGTCATGGCCAATGGACTAGAAAATACTTCCAATACATTTGTACGTAATACCAATGTAGGAAGGACTGAGAATGCAACAAAAAGACTCAGGTACATCTTGCTACTGAAAAATGGTGCCATTTTCCCCTGCTTTCTCTCAGGCACATTCATTCAGGAGTTGGCACTGTACATGGTATATGGGGAAGTGACATGACACCTGGCAGAGAACAGTGTGTCCTTTCAGCCACAGACTTTGTAAAGGCCCCCTGCAATTGCACCGCAATAAACAGAGAAAACCAGAAACAGAGTTCAGAATCTTGACAAGTGGGAAATTCATTGGAAATAGGATTAAATTGGATAGGAGTAAAGTTCTGTACTTAAGAAATATAAATGTCCATTGTAGGTGGATTACAAGATTGCAGTTCCCCCTCTGAAGGTTTTTTTTTATGCCCATGCTGACTTCTGAGTGCACCATCTTGATCCTGGGCTTCTGTGCTACCTGTGTGGGGTTTGGGTTGTCTTTCCAGTTTGGTTGTGATTAAGTAGCAAGACAAAACAGAGAGAAGGCTGTCCCACAGGTCAGCGAGGCGATACTAAACCTGCTGGCAATGCTTACTGCAGATAACACCTGTAGTAATCCCTGTGTAAACAAGGCAGGAGACAAAACAAGCAAAAAATCTGCTCTCACAAGCAAAAATCACAACCTAAATGACATGGTTAGGTGGCTTCATATCTCTACTGTTATATATCCAGAATTAAACCCAACACTGATCTCTCCTCGGTTTTCAAGGAGACCTTACTCAGGTGGAAACCTTGTGGAAGGGTTCAGTTCACCAGAGATCTCAGCTTCCTGCTCTAGATATCATTCTATCTTTGTATTAATTTGTTTTCATTGGCAGGCACTCAAAAACTGTACCTGCACACTTCTATGCTTCAACAGGATAAAAGGCATATATAATTTCTATACTGCCCTGCCTTTGTTACCTTCCCACTAAGAATGGAGCAAAATTATGTGTATCTAACAGATGAGGTTTCTCTTCTTAGGATTTTGCCAGAGGGATAATAATTAATTTTCCTAACTTTTAGATTAAAGGAAAGGTTTGTTGGGGTTTTTTTTGAGAATTGCCTTCTGATGGGATTTAAACTAATGGAATTACATAAAAATACAAACAATATGCAAAAGAAGAGACTTGGGCTCCTCACCCATGTTTACACAGGCATCTGAGTGAGGAAACTCTTGTTCTGAGCCACACACACATCATTCTCCACAGCGTGTGGTTTGTAAAAAGCTGTATTGTTCCCTCTTCCAACTCACTCAGAGACCTTTTTGTGTTTTTCGCTGCTTTCCTCTCCTCCAGTCCTGTACATAGCCCATTTTTCTCCTTTCATTCTTACTGCTGCTGTGTCCTCCTTCCTTCTTTGGCCTCTTTGCAGGATGTCACAGAGCTTGGATTCCTGCCTTTGAGCACAAAGAGTGGTTCTCTCCAAACCAGCCTGCAGACTACAGGAACACACTGTGGGATCAGCCCCGGCCAGGGACAGGGAACTCTTCTGAGCAGATCCTGAGACCCTCGGCAGCTGGCAGCAGAGTGAGCCACACGGTGGGGAACTCCATGGCTCAGCATTTAGCTGGTGTCAGCTGTAACTCACATGCCCCTGGTTTTACTCTACAGCCATTATGAGGGGAAAAAAAAAAAGGAAGAAATCACAACATGTGTAATTCTTGATTTAAGTTTGCTGCCAAAACATTGCTCTCAACAGTTCATGCTGAAAAGGGCGGAGTCTTTTCATCCCCAGGTAAGATCAAGGACTGATGGAAGTAAGACAAAGAATGGTTCACAAAATTCTGCTGTTGGCATCTATGTTTATTAAATTCGTCATTATAACAATTAGATTTTCATTTGGTCTCGTCGACTATCTGCTGATAATGATTATATAGCAGGAATAAGAGAGTAACATTTTACCCATATTCAATTATGCCACACTTCACCTTTCTCAGATTATATTAATTATAATTCACGGCTTTTGCAAACCACTCATAGTTAAAGGGCACTCAAATAAGGAAGAAAAACAAATGTAATCTCTGACTCCAGGGTACTCATGCAAGCCCTGTTAACCCACTGATTAAATGATCTAGCCTTGCATAATTACTCCTGTTCTATGAACTGGTAAATAAAGGCGAAAAGGTGGCTTTGCTAGTCAGAGCCAGCACAAGGATATCTTATCCATCAATTTCTACTGAAGCTTTAAAAATATTATTGTTAGAATGTTAGTATTTTGCCTTAATGTTCACAAAATTCAGTCAGGATAAACTCCCACATTTTAAATCAATTATGGTGTTTCAGCAGGGTACAAGAGATGACATCTAAGTGCTTCACATTCTAGACTGCATGGTGGAGGATGTATTTCATCAGCTCGCTACATTTTTTATATAATACCACTTAATAATTAACCACTTAATTGAACATTTTCCTTAATACAAATGAACAGATTTTGCTGTTTGTTTAAAGGAACAACTACACAGAAGGTATAATGGAATACAAAACATGTCTGGTGAACCATTTTTTTCCCTACCCAACAGCTCTGTGTTCCCGAACTACAGTTACCTGGAGTAATTTCCAAAGTGTCTACACATAAAGGCTACATCACTACTGATAAACTGAACATGTCTCTGGCCAGTGGGCTGACTGGCAGGATGTAGCTCCAGCCATGCTCTTGTTCTGCCTCTGCCTCCAAAACAATCCTGCCACAGCTGACAGAGGAAAGGCTCAAGCTGTACACAGACCTTTGTGGGTTCTCAGGGCACAGGGTGGGACTGGAGCATGGCTAGACAGCATGGCTGAACAGGCTCTCAGTCCTCACCCTGTGCTCTGCACAGCTGGAGTGTCTGCATTCCAGAAAGGGGTTTTATTTACCCTCTGACAGATTTATCTAGACCACGTTGCTTTAGCTGCTTACAGGCCATCTGTGTGGGGTAGTATCAAAAGTGTCATGGAGGCAAATTAACTTGATATTGCTGCTTCTTCTGTGCTACTTCCTTCTGTTAAGGAAACTTTGACATGGTCTGGCACAGTCTGTTATCTATGTAGGCTTATTTTCACACCCCAACCTGATTTCTAAGGGCAGGCACGACTCACCTCCCCTTTAGAAGTAACTACACTCTGTGCTAACATAGTTCATCAAATTCTGTACGATGAAGTTCATCAGGCCCAACTTACTCCAAAACACTGCAATTAGCTAAAGTTGGGGCATTGAAATACAGACTCAGTATTTAAGGATATTACTTGCAGGAAATTAGATCAGTGCAGGGTGCTAATACTGCCAACATTGTGGGTTTGATCCCCATATGGGCCATTCACTTAAGAGCTGGACTTGATGATCCTTGTGGGCCCTTCCAACTCCAAATATTCTGTGATTCTGTGATATCTCCTACTTGCTGTGGGATAATGGTGAATAAACACTAGCTAATGGACTGAGCGGCAAGTAACACGGCAAAGGTCTTCCGTTACTAGTGCTCTGTTTTCTCACCTCAGTACTGTGCCAATGGAAGCATAATTCCCTTCCTTTCTCCATCCATTTTAATGCTTCCACATCTTTAATATTTTATGCTGAGAAAGTTTCTTTCTCTGTAAGTATCTCCACTACTATCAATGTAGAGGTCGAGTAACTCTACCAAGTCAGTACTTATAGGAGACAGTTTCTGTTTTTAAGCATTCCAAAAAGCTGAACTGCTCTGCAATGTCTCAAGCTCACTGCCTAGTTCTAGAGGCTTTTTGTGGATCCTAAATATTTCCAGGTCTCCCTGTCCCTGGTTGTTTGTATTCGCCTCTCACGTTCTGATTTCACTGTTTAAAGGGCAAGGAAAGTTTACTGAATGGAAAGACCTTGAGTCTACAATATCAAACAGCAGAGTGACCTCAAAGGAAAACATATTTCATTAAAAAGAAAAAAAGAGTTTCCTTGAAAATCCAGCTTGTTTTACCCACCCAGATCTGCCTTTTTGCTGCTTCTGTGGTGACACATGTTTTATATGAATCTATATTAAGATGAATTTTAACCTACAAATAACTAGATACAGCTATGCAGTAGGAGGGAATTCCTACAAGATGATGTAAAGTTTTTTAAGCAGTAAAATTAAAAATAGCACATAAAACCTGACCAGTAGATTTGGATTTGAACCAAGGCAACACATTTGGGAAACATTATCAAGTTTATCAGGGGTAACATATCACAGAAAATCTGCTTCTGTTTATATGCCATTTATTATTCATTTTTGACATTTCCCTTTTTTCCTCAACCTTTTTTACCCCTAAGCAAATATACATTAGACTTAACTGAAATGTGAGATAACAGTCCAGTCTCTTAATTTTCTTTCCCTAAAAGACAAAAGCAGATCTGACTAAAAGTAAAATAAAAAAGTTCTATGAAACATAAGTACAGGAAAAAAAGTTGCCAGAGTAGGACCCGTAATAAGGGAGAAATCTGTCTCACAATGAAACCCCAGAAAAAACAAATGCCTAATAAGATTAAACTAAGGGCCAAATTCTGTCCTTCCCTATGCTGTCTTGCATTTCACGATGTATAAACAGCACATGAAAGCCTTTGCCTCACGCAACACACCACATGTGTGATAAAGGCTGTTTTTCATGTCCAGGACACTAATATTAATGGGGTTATGCCAGCAGAGAGTTCTTTGCCCACGACTGGAAGAATGTTTGCCAGCCGTGGGCAAAGTAATCAAGTCCCAACTCAGGGAAAAGTACAAACAACAAAAGCGAATTCACTCTCATTAAACAATCCAGTCCCTTAACTTTACTTAGAAAAATTCTCATTCATATTACCACAACAAATTTGAGAATGAGCTGTATGGTTAGCCGCCCCTGATCTGATCAAAACAAAGGCAACGATTACAAGTCAGCTTAAATCTGGTCCAAAGTCAGACAAGATTCATTCAGTCTTTCTATTGAATGCAAGTTGAAACTCAATACAAATTTGAATTATTTTGTTAGTTTTTTCCCATCAGTAGTTTGTAATTTTCTTCAATGGATTCAAATGCAAAATATCAATATTTTTTGAAAGCTGTTATTAAACAGTGGTTTGTTGTGATGCTGAGATCTCCAGTTGAGCTCAATGTTTACTATTCTTTGTTAGGATGAACCAAACTTTTGGAGTGGTTTCAGGAGTAAAATCTTTCCTCTATGCGCTCTAGAATCCACACTTAGACCTTGTTGTATCAGCAAACACTCCTTATACCTCAAAGAAAACAAACACAGTAACAGCCATAAAATTGGGAATATATTTATTTTAAAATGCAAGGAAACCCCCAGAATATAATAATATAAGTAGATATTATTTATATTTATTGTTTAGTTTTATTTTAGTAAATGCTGCAGTTTCTAGAATCTATGTGATAAAAAAGCTCTGTGATTTTATGAGCTGTTGCATACTGTTGCCGACGTAAATGCTTTGAGTATCTATTGAATAGTTCAATTTGAACAATTATTCATAATTAGAATTAAAAATTACTTGTAATTAAGATTCTTGTAATTAAGACATACAATGAGTGCAGAATTGCACCTAGACATTACTAAAGAAATGCTGGGTAAGTCTCCACTACTGACGCAGAGCACAAAACTCGTGTTTTGGCAAATGTAAGGTAACATGTCTTAAAATGTGGTATTTAGAGGACATTTATTCTAAGTGGATACAGATGGAAGAGACCAGAGAGAGTAAGTCAAAGGAGTTCCTAGTAACCCAGTAAGGTTGAACTGCTGAACCCTGTTGAGGAAATTAGCATTGCTGCTGATGCTGTCAGGTAGCTGAGTGCTACTAGACAGAGAAGATGATTTATAAGCACACATAAGAAAAAGTTACAACTTGTAAGAGCGAAGTTTTGCTTGGCCTTTTTTTGGTTTATTTTCAGCTTGGCAATTTGAAAGCTAAAGACTCAAACAGGCTTTGAATCAGATCCTCAAAGATAAACTAAACTAGAATGAAAACCATGACATTTATTTTATAATGCTGCTTGTGTTGCCTCCCTCTTGCTGTTGCAGAAATCCCAGCACAGGACAGCAACAGACACTGCTCAAAGCAAAAACTTTCAGATACTGAGAACATTTAGATGATTTGTTCCTCTCCCGAAGATGACTCCAAGAGCTGGCATTTCATCCAAGCTAATAACCCAGGATCTCCATAGGCAACAGTGGAGAGACAGAGAATGGGGCCCATGGGAATCTCATGAGGTTCAACAAGACCAAGTGCTGGTGCTGCACCAGGGTCAGGGGAACCCCTGGTATCAATCCAGGCTGGGGGATGAACCGATCCAGAGCAGCCCTGCCAGGAAGGACTTGTGGTTGCTGGTGGATGAGAGGCTGGACATGACCCAGCCATGTGCCCTTGCAGCCCAGAAAGCCAAATGTGTCCTGGGCTGCATCCAAAGCAGCGTGGGCAGCAGGTGAGGGAGGGGATTCTGCCCCTCTGCTCTGCTCTGGTGCGAGCCCACCTGCAGTGCTGCATCCAGCTCTGGGGTCCCAGCACAGGAAGGACATGGATCTGTTGGAGCTGGTCCAGAGGAGGCCAGCGAGATGACTGGAGGGATGGAGCACCTCTCCTGTGAGGAAAGGCTCAGAGAGTTGGGATTGCTCAGCCTGGAAAAGAGAAGGCTCTGGGATCACCTAAGTGTGTCCTTCCAGTACCTGAAGGGAGCCTGCAAGAAAGATGGAGAGGGACTTTTTACAAGATCCTGTAGTGACAGAATAAGGGGGAATGGCTTCAAACTGCAAGAAAGTAGGTTAATTTTAGATATTAGGAATAATATCTAACGTGAAATTATTTAATGTGAGGGTGGTGAAGCACTGGAACAGGTTGTCCAAAGAAACTGTGGATGCCCCATCCCTGGAAGTGTTCAGGGCGAGGCTGGATGGGGCTCTAAGCAACGTGATGTAGTGGGAGGTGTCCCAGCCCACTGCAGGGTGGTCAGAACTGAATGAACTTTAATGCCCCTTCTAACTCAAACCATTCTATGACTTCTGGGGACAATTTAGTCTACCCTAACACAAAGAACAAGGGTATTTAGAGGTCTGTCTCTCCATACTCTTTCGAGGACTGCACATATGGCATAATTTGCTACCTCAAGCAAAGCCTATGGCTGTTCCAAGTGCTCTCCCTTGAAATGTCATATGAAAACCAAGTTTTTAACACCTGTCACCTGTATTTTCAAGATGTTTGTGTCAGGCAGGACACAAAATTCTGTGTTTCAAACAGTGTATCAGGTTAATATGAACAAAGCTGTGGAAGAATTACTCTACTTCAAATGGAGGCAAAAATACATTTTCTAATTTTGAAAAGAGAGGATAAAAAGAAATCAAAAAATTAATGTCATTAAAAAGAACATGAGAGGATGACATTTTAGGAACTCTGATACCAGTACTCTGATCATGAATTATTTTCATTTTGCTCCTAAGATCGGAGAGTTAAATGACCTGATACTGCCAAGTCTAGAAGGCTATCTTTCATTTTTTTCCTTCTTGACCCATAAAGTCAATAGAAGATGTCCCAGAATTCTTCCAGCAGAAGTTTCCAATACAACTATGATACAGTTGAATGAAAAACCCAGGAGAATTTAACTTTCCACCCACATGCAAAATCCCAGACTGACTTTGGCAGGGTCAAATCTCTGCTGTTTCCTGGGCCTTTTGTTTGACATGATAATGGCCCCACTACTATCTGGAGTGAAAATAAGCTGAATTAAATTGAAGCCGGTACCTTTCAAAGCTAAAATCCACGACGTTTGCTTGTTAGACTGGCTAATTTTTATTAAGTATAGCATTTCAAATTGTTCTTGGGGTCAAAGACAAATGACTTTTTTTTTTTCTTCTAATTTCATCAGTATCAAAGAACTGAGGAATCTCTAACTTTCCAACATGAACAGTGATCACTGTCTTGGGCACCTGTGTCCAACTCTAACAAAATTCTTCTGTCTTTTCTCAGCTCAGTTACACTGAATCTCTTGATTTAAACTACTCACATACTCAGGCAATATCTCTAACAGTAAACCCTCAGTTTCTATTTGAAAAATACAAAATACAAAAATACTGTTACTTGTTTGAAAAATAATATTGTCTCAGAAATAATATTTTTCAACAAAGTAAGTTTAAGCAATTTTCAGGTAGCATGCATTTGAGTACTTTTGCTGATTTTATTTAACCTAACCTTGCGTTATTTAAAACTCTGGCCAATTATATAGGAAATGACAAGAATAAAGAAAAAAATGGTCTTATCTGTGTAACTCAAATTAATTACAGTTGCACAATATATAATCAGAACAGGGGGTCTCAATGTGAATCTGAAACCACTGAACAAAAGGAATCTTAAGCTTCAAATTTAATAAAGCCAATGTCAATCTGACAGGCTGTGTAAAACAAATGTGGCATTCACTCTGGAGTTTTAAAACACAGCTGCAAAGAATTGGCTAAGTCAGTGGTTACAAAAATCTCTCATTGTATAAGTATCATAGATATTACTATGAATGTATACCTGAATATGAGTAATTCAAAATTAATCAGAACAAGTATATTTGTTTCATTTGATAGATATATTTGATCCATAACAAAAATCTCTACAAAATCCTTTTATTAGTTTGGCTATACACCACAACTTTTCTTTCCCTGAACTAAAAATTTCCGTAGAGATGTAATACCTGCTTCAGTCTTATACTGATATATTCAGTATCTCAGCAACTAGGACCACATTAACCTGTTCAGCAAGTTCATCTAACAAACCTAATTCAATTCCCCTGTAAGGAATCTTGTTTGGGAAGGTTTCTATTAAAGAGCCTTTGAGTTCTGATGCTGCATGTTATTTAAGCCTGAGTTTAATAGTGAAAGTGTCTGTACAACCACAGCCTTGTACGCAAACAAAAAATCCCCCCAAACAAAAGCAAAACAAACAAAAAGAAAAAAAAACAAAACCAAGATCCATTATCTTATGTGAAAGGGATCCTCACAGAATAAGAATTATCACAAGCTGTAGGAGCACTTTTGATCCAAGCCACGTACAAATATTCTAACCTTTTAAGATCTGTGAGCAATTTTAAAATGTCAAGAGGCATGTCAAGTTCTTAATACCAATGTCTACATATTTAATTGTCAACAGCCCAAATACCCAAGACAAGAGAGTTATATTAATTCCAGCTTGACCCAAAATTAAGATGAGTTGGAAAATCATGGTGTTTCTTCCTCTTAAACTAGGGAATAGTGCTTGGTTGGCCTGCTTTTTAACTATATACTAATTTTCTAGAACACCTACTACATTGTTCATTTCAGCTTTATTTTTCAAAGCAGTCAAGCATGGGAGATCTCTGCAAGACTATCATGTTATGCCATTGATCCTCACTAGGAGAAGACTCAATCTGCTCAGTAATAAGCAATCCAGGTCAAAGGCCACGACTGAGAAAAGACAAAGGGCATTGTTTACACCTGTGTCAATCAGAACCAGCTCTACTGAAATCCATTGAGTTATATTTGCCTTAAATCCCTGTGAAAGATTTCTGTGTTTGCTGAATCTGGATTATGTGGCAGCAAGGAATTCACATTTATTAGTCTGTAGCAGGAAGCATTACAGACTGCTAAATTAAAACACTAGTTTGCTATACTGGCTTTTTAACCAAAATTGGGGTTTATTCTCTTATTGGCAATTCAAATTCATGTCACTGCTTCAGCCTGCTTACTTGCATTGCGTTACCTAATGTGCTTCACAGTATGAAGTAACAGATTCCGTAATTTCAGATTAGAGAATTCATCTGAGGCAAGGAAACAGTAATTAGTGTCCTACATTTTAAAGAAAAAGAACTAAGCCCCCATCTCTTCCAACTACTTGCAACTATGAGCAAACTTTTGGATATACAAGATTTTGTATTTCTTGACTTTTGATGTTCACAGAACCACACACTTCCAACAGTCCAAGAACGTGTGCAATTCTAAAAGCTTAATTCTGACTACACAGCAACAAGAGGATTTACAAAGATTTACCTTGGGAATTTTAATTTAGTTTGTTCAGGGATCTCGTTGGAAGCATTGCATGGGATACAGCCCCAGAGAGAAGATTTGTCCAGGAGAGCTGGCTTTCTTTCAAGGACCACCTCCTCCAAGCTCGAGAATGGTCTTTCCTGACAAGCAAAGATGGCATGGTTGGACTTAGAAACGCCAAAACCCTTCTGAAATGAAATCTGGTGAAGAACATGAAGGTCTATAAAAAAGGGATTCTATAGGTATATCAGCAGCAACAGGAAAGCTATGGAAAATGTCTTCCTGCTCCTAAATCAGTTATGGGACCTGTGACAAAGAACACAAAAAAGATCTAGGAATTCAGTGTCTACTTTGCCTCAGTCTTTTAATGGTAGGATTCGCCTTCAGGAATCCTAGGCCTCTGAAACCAGAGAGAATGTCTGGTGCAAGAAAGACTTAACTCTGGGCAGATCAGGGATCAGGGTGGGAACACTTAAGCAAGCTGGATCTACACAGTCAGTGAGACCTGATGGGATGCACCATAAGTGTGGACTGAGCCGGCCAATGCCTTGTTTATCTTGACTTTAGCAAGGCTTCTGGCCCTGTAACTTCCTCATAGGCAAAGTGGTGAATTCTGGATGAGATAAACTGGCAGTGGGGTATACTGAGAACCGGCTGTAGTCCAAGCTCAAAGGAGATGTCATCACCAGCACAAAATGTATCTTGAGACAGTTACTGGTGGTGTTCCCCTGTGGTTGGTACTGGGATCAATACTATTTAACATCTTCATTAATGACCCAGAGGATGGGACAGAATGTACTCCCAGGAATTTTGCAGCTGACACAATACTGGGAGGAGCTATTGATACGCCAGATGGTTGTGCTGCCATTCAGAAGGACCTTGACAGACTGAGAATCGGACACCAGTACTGCTTTGGTTCAGATGTGGCACAAAAAAGTGACGCACCATTTCCCAAACGGGAATCTACTGAACTGGCACTGTATTGTCCTAGGAATATATTGATTACAATTAACTGATCAAGAAGTAAACGAGGGAGGGGGAGGACAGATCATTTAGCATGAGGAATTTATGTCCTACATTGTTTAATTCAGAATAAATGTAAGAATGCAAGCAATTTCATATATTTATGTCTTACTTCCAGTTTAGATTTAGCTGAAATACAACACAGAAAGCAACAGATTTGTACATTTTAGGAGACATGGAAAATTTAAGATCATTTATCTGAGTGATGTGGTCTACCAGATACCAGTAAATGCAATCTCAGAAGCTATCTTTCATGACAGCCACTTAGTAGCAGCAGAAAGCTTAGAAGTGAAAAATTATGTTTCAAACACATTCAGTCGTGCAAAGTGACACATCTTAGTCTTTCAAATTCATACAACCCTCAAATAGTATTTTCTTCCACCACAAAACTAGCAAATTTTTAGGGCTCTTCTGACCCAAACTATTCATGGTCATTTATGAGCATTCTGAAGTGCTCTCATTATGAGGCTTAAATATTTATCATACCACAAACATGTACTCTTACGTAAGGATGAGACAAAGAAGAAGCACTGACAAAATGGAGATCAATAACTTTGACCATTAGTCTATACAGCTCTTCTTCCAAAAGCAATTGATTTGATTTTATCTTACAGTTAAATTAATCATCCTCTGGTGACCTTATTGATTACAAACACAACCTGAGATGGCCCCCATAGGCCAGGATGGCTAATGTGAAGATAGGAAAGTCAGAGAAGGGATTCATGCCCTCAGCAGTATCAACAATTTCCCTTGGTCATGATGACAAGTAAGTGCTAAGATGTGTCAGAAAAACACAGGAATTTTTATGTGATGTGAGGTTATACTGGGGTAGCATACAAGTGAAACAAGTGCTTTTAAAATAAACTACAAACTGGACACATAAAGGTGAGCCTACTATATGATCCAAAACTTTAAATGACATATTTCTCAACCTGTTTTTGTTGTCTCTAAATATAGGGAGTCCCAAAGCTTACTGTACCAAATTTTTTATTATTTCAAACAAACTTCTGTACAAAAACATCAAAGCAGGCAAAGAAATCCCGTGACTTCAGCAAACAGCACATGACAACTCACAGAATGCTTTAAGG
Source organism: Falcunculus frontatus (assembly GCA_013398115.1). NCBI lineage: Eukaryota > Metazoa > Chordata > Aves > Passeriformes > Falcunculus > Falcunculus frontatus. The sequence continues at coordinate 2,076,950 of VZRV01005576.1, read as the reverse complement.
TTTACATTTTTATTATACAAGTGACAAATAGCTTTTTTCTGGGCTACTTAAAGATAAGACTTCATTGTTTGACAAAAATTTGCAGGTAAGCATATATTAACTTCAGTTACCAAAGCTCAACAGAATGGCCTGTCATCCACCAAATTTACCTAACTGGAAGTGACAATGAACAAAGCAGGATTTTCCCTAATATACATTTTTAAATGTCCCCCCATTAAAAATGGAGCTTGTAAACAGTGGATTTACTACTGTGAAAAAAGTGTGATCATTGCTTTCAGAAAAAGAAAAAAACCTAATGTGAGTGAGTTCTAATTCTGCCCCCGACAACAACATAGCAACCGGCTGCTGCACCTGCAGAGGTGTGAGATGAATGCTGGAGTTGTGGTGCTGTCCAGTATCATGCCAGGTGTGACACTGGCACCTGTGGGTTCTGATCAGGCCTGAGAAACCTTACAGTGGTTGCTCTGCTCAGAAATAAACTCTTAAGTCAATCCCTACTCCAGAGAACTTGTGACATTAATACTGTTTAAGGACTGAGTTCAACGACAGTTTGTCACAGTGCAGCCGAGTTCCAGCAGACCAAATGCATCTTCAAAGTCTTAAGGTAATGTTTTTAGAAGAGATGTGCATGAAAATTCCAGTGAAAGCACACAACCCTGATTTATCTACACGGGAATAAGCAAGTACAAATCCGAATCTGTGCACAAGCACTGGAGTTTCCACACATACATGCAAGCAAAGTACACAAGATCAAACACATTTTCAGAATGTGACCTCTGCAAGAATATGTACAGCAACTGCAGACCACCCAGTAGACACACTTAACAGAGCATGAGCACTTTGCTGCTTTTGGCAAAGTATTTCTATTCCATTAATTGGAAAAATTACCAGAAAGTAGGAACAAACAACTCAGCAAGGAACTTAACTCCTTGAAGTATCAATCAAATCTCAAAAGCCAGTGAAGAGCAGTCAGCTGATAAATATTTCTCTGTTGACTCTGAATCATCTAATGAGTAACACTATCAGGAACTTGATGGAGTTCCTAAGAACAGTTCAGCTCATAAATTTGAACCATCCCTAGTCTGATGAGGCCGATTTGACACTAGGGAAGTTTGCTACAGAAGAGTGTACTAGTCTAGATCAGCAAAATAATTACTGACCGGCTAGAGCTGTCTGGGAGTTAATGTTCACTGTGATATACTTACACTGGACAAACCTTTTCCAGTTAAGTCAAGGCATTAGCATTTTCCCTTTCCTTTCTAAATCTAATAAAACTATACAGAGTTTTCAAAATCTATCAATGATCCTTAAGCATATTTTCCATTTATTTATACTGAATCTGAAAATGGATATTAATTACCTCAATTGTTGAAAGGTACAGGTTATACTTAATTAAAAAGGTAAAATTACCTGTTTGAAATACATTTTTGGATGCCAGACAGCACATAATCCTTAAAATTACGTGGATCTCCACTTATTACAGGAAAGACAATGCATTTTATGAGAGTGATGAACATTCAGGTATTCTCCTATGCATACTAAAGATCCTAAAACTGACCAAAAAACTGTGCACATGTTCTTTAAAACATATTCAATGCATTTTACTTTCTCCTATATTAACTTTCTTCTTCTTTGAAGTTTCTTTTCTGTGGTACCTTTGACATTTCAGTTTGATTTCCACTTTGCCTTCACTACAACTTCTCTGACAGAGAAGGTGTTTAAGGATTAAAATGCACAGATAAACTGTAATAACTGAAGTATCTAAGTAAAAAAGTATTTTTAAAGTCAAAAGATAAAGGCTAGCATAAAAACTTAGGTTGCACAATATAAAGTCAGTCAGGTTATGAACAGATTCATATATTTTAGCAATGTGAAGAAAATGGTTATGTAAATACACACAAGTATTAACATCAAACTGTATTAAATTATGTAAACATACACATCTTCTGTGATCAATACAAACATCTGCTTGTCTCTGGATACTACTGCAGCATAGCTCGAATTTGTTTTGAAGTAGATTCATCATTCAGGTGTTTTGTAGTGAACCTAGAAATTACAAGTTAAAACAATAATTTATAAAATGAACAGGGATAGGAAAAGCCTGAACACTTGAGCCTATTTTTGAAATCAGCACAGTTCAGTTACACACAGGAGGAATTTACATGTTCCTCTACTGATCACTGGAATTTAACTGATAAGAGTCTGGTGCTCTTTATGTTCTAAACACCCTATGCAATAAATTATTCCCTGCCAAAAGGTGGAGAACTGTGGCTAAATCCTGTTTGCTGTCTATGACATTGTCATAACCTTGGGTCAAAATTATTTCTCATTTTTTTCCAGTTACAAGCCTCAAAAGAAGCAAAATCATGAAAAGACTTAAGAAATATGGTAAGTACTAAAATCAGTTAGGAATCTAGACTGAATTTAGGCATAATCTATGAATTTAGGCAGTTTTCTTAAACATCCTGAGAGGACTGAAGAGCTTTAGTGTGTTTTTTCCATTTAAACCCAAACATTCTCCGTTGCTTATGCTCACAGGAAGATTGATTATTACATAAGCTCAAAACACACTTGATATTTGTAGGATTTAACTCCACATCAACTTTAATTCAAAAGACATGACAAGCAAATATGGCGATGCAGTTCTCCCTCTATCCAAGCATTCAACAGCTAGAGAACTCAAAACAGCTCTGAAAAACTTGGTACCGACTCCCTTCTCAGCTTTAGAGAAGTGTCAGACCCCTGTGTGTCTTCCTTCCCAAGACAGCACCATAAACACATAGCTACAGGATTGGGATTTAGGATGCTGTTTTCTTGAAGCTGTATAATTTAGCAAGATTAAAAAAAAAAAAAGAAAAAGAAAAAAAAAGTCTTATTAAGATGGAAAGGGAGATGGGAAGCACCAAGGGTTTGAGAAACAGAAATCTGACACTTCATTTCTAAAATGTTCTAGATGCTGGCATATTTTATATAGCAAATCTTAGCTGGATATATTGTTTACAATATTAATAGTCATTGTTTATTCAAGTGAAATGAAATGGAAAGAAATTAATATCAGGAAAACCCCAGGTGATAAGGCAAACCTGAAAGGATAATCTTATTAAATCAAGCTTCTAAAGTGAAGAGTTTTAAATATAAAGAGATTGGGAGAAAAAAAAAGAGGAATTTTCTAAGGCTGAACCACATACCTGAGCGCATTCAGAAGTCCTTCCACAGAGTCAGGTGGTTGTTCCTTTAAAACTTTTATGCATCCCTTCATCTGGGAACAGAAGCATGCCACTATTGAACAATAATATATGAATTGCACTAGCTGAAAACAAGGAAAATTTTCACCATATACAGGCAGGTTTCTTTCCTTACTGAGTGTTAATGCTGCTTTACATGACACAATAAAAGCATTTTAGCTTATTAAAAATTATCACAAAGTTAAAAACCCAACTTTGGAGAAAACATCTACTTTAATAAGCATTTGTAGAGAGTAAACTATATATCAAGTGTCTATATTTTAACTTGCACACAATTTCTTGAATTCAAAATTAAAAATATAAAAATCAAAACCAGCTGATATAGCTAAAAAAAAAGAGAGTTTGGGAGTTCCATGTCATTGCTGTTAACAACTCTAAGAGACGTTTCAATTTTTACTTTTTATGCTTGCATACAAGGAAGTAATTTTCAGTATTCAGTTTTTAACCGTAAGTCTAACCAGTGACAACTTATGATTTGTTTCATAATTAGTGGTTAAAAATTTAATCTAAGAAGTCCATGGTGTTGATTTTAACACCACACTGAATGAACATCTTTGTGGAGACTGTAAATAATGGGCTGAAATCTTTCCAAATTTACAAAAGGGGACATGAAGCAGAGAAAGCAGGAGGAGAACTCATTTGACCCACTGTACAGACTTCCTAGCTAGTCAATAGACAGAAACAAGAAACTATTCTCACCTATTCAGAATGTATTTTCATATGTAATGAATTATGCCCCAGAAGTATTTATTTCTTCCGACTGCTATGAAGACATTCTAATCTAGCTACCCAGAAATTAGCCTAGATTAATTCCATCTTATTCAAAGTGACAGGTAAAGGCACGGCTGAGTCAAGATCTGAATCCTTTAATTTTCCAAGTCACACTGGAGTGCTAAATCTACACGTCAGAATTTTCTTTGCAGCCAAAGAGCACTTCTGCCTTATTAAGGAAATGGATGATGAAACACTTAAGTCAGGGTCCATCTATCTGCCAGCAAAAATTAGTCAGAAAATGTAGCTCAGCGTCCTCAACAGTGACCAACCCAACACACACTGCTCACTGCTCAGCTGGCTCATTTCTACCTGGAAGGTGTAACTCACTTTGCAAATAAAAATCAGATGAGATTCTCAGGCCAGCACCATGTGCTTTGAAGTGACAGAGTTATTTTTTGTAAGTTAGAGAAACTCAAGTCAATGTGCACATCACTCAGTACAGGTTTACCTGCCCCTTCAGATCTGATCAGACCAGATTAGGTCAAACAGAATAAAAATTCAAACAATTCTTTTTAGGCTTTTTTTAGAATCATAATCCCTAAAGCAATTAGGATGTCTAAGATAGGAGACTGTAATTAATAGCTTGAAATATAGCCTCCAGCCTTGAAAGAGTAAGGAAAGGATGATATACTCCACTGTCCCTGAAATTCTCTTGAAATTGTTTGAATGGCTGAAGTGAATAATTTGGAGAAAAGCACTGTTTACCACAGTAAAACAAACTCCTCATGTGAAACATTAGGAGATCTTTTTAATTACAGAAAAATCACTAAACTAATTACACAAATCAAGATTTGGAACCATGTAGTCTTTTTTTAAAACTGTGTCATACATCTCCTGCCTCCCATTTACATCTAGCTAACTTTCGTGTAAGATTACGGGGCTTTAGGATAAATGTGAGAAACAAAGGACACACAATGTATATTTGGTCCTATCAGAATTTCATTTGTGTTGCCTCTGCAGGCAAGAGACCGAACTAGCAGTCAAGCAATCTGCATTCAAGTCCCAGGCTCTATCTGCTTCATGACCTTGAGCAAATCTATTCACCTCGTTGTGACAAATCCTTCCCTCAGTACAGAGTCAAAGAGGAGATGTGGCAAAATTGTGGTATCTGCAGATGCAAAATGCTAACGAAGATCCAACGTCATGGAGGGCAATAATATACAGTTTTTTCTTTTCTTTTGAAGCAGGCTCTCTTGTAAAGGTAAAGACTTGGCATCTTTTTCATTAATAACAAAGTGGTGCATGAGATTTAGGTTTGTAAAAACATGTAGAAAAAACGAGTACTCTTTTCCTGTGTGCTTGCAATCTCTCAAATGGAAAAATAAGGTTGATTTCTCTGTGACTGGCCATGCCAAAGATAAAACTGAAGGCTCATTATGAACAATACAACAGTAACATTTCAGTTCTGCTACTGCAGATCTCAGACAAAGCAGAGACAACATTGAATATCTACTTATTTACAAGAGAACTACTGCCTAAGATGAGCATTTCAGCATTGATAAATTACATGATTTAAAAAAAAATTATGATCACAGAACATATTCCAGGCTAGGTGTAATACAAAATTATTTTAGCCTAACTATACAGATGGCAAGAAAGCAGAGCTAACAAAGAAAAATTATTATCTGTGTCTGCAAGAAAATAAAAAAACTGGTCCTTATTTTATTTTCAAACAAACTGATGTATTGAAGTGCACAGGTGAAGACAAATTCTAAATTTTGCCATTCAAAAGTAATTAAAATTATTTATACCAAGATGTAAGCTTGTGCTGAAAAAGATCTGCAGACTAGTATTCTCAAACCTAAAGAGTATTAAAGAAAGGCCTCTCTTACATCAATCTTTGATGTCTTTGAGAAAGCTCCCACAGGATGAACGTGATCGTACAGAATAATAACTCCCACCATTACTCGCATGCAGAACATAAGGGTCTCTTCACTAGTGAATCTACTCCTGTACTCTCTGGAAAACAGAACAAAAGAAATAACCATTTTAGACCTTTTACTACACAACTTTAAAAACTAGACTGTGAGTGCATGAAATCTGAACCAAAAGTGTAATTTTATGGTTGCAGATGCACACTAGTAAGACTTTATATATCTGTGAATTCCATAAGCCCTTGCCAATTTAGAAGAATAGTTAGAAATTAGATAGAAGTAAACCTCTTGTCATACCCATGCACAGCTGAGATCCTAAAAATGTACGTCATGATGGCTTCATGGAAAACTTCATGAAGTATGATGGAGACTGATCATACTTCTGTTTAATCTCAGAAACACCACATGCTGGGACCTCAAAGGAAAGCTACTGTTTTTGCTCAAATTCCTACTTTGGAATAGTTAAGTGGGATCTAAGTTCAGCAGCTGGGAAGTTCAGGGCTTCACCAAGGTGGATTGTAATAGTCATTGTGCTCTCTCTTTCTATCTCTGTACTATAGAACCTCCCAGTTTACAATAACTTCAACTTTTATTCTTCCACAGCATCGTAACACGAACAGATTTAAAGGCTACAGAAATTTTGATGTGAAAATGCTTGATTATCCCACAATTAGAATTAAATATCAGAAAATCTTTTAGATGACTCACAACTCTTTTTCTCTGCTTTTGCCAAAAAAAGAGCTGACTCATAAGGCTAGTTTTCAATTACTACTTCTGTGATGTCTCAGGATTGTGAGATGAGTCCCACCCCTACAGACACTTCTCCAGAATTTTCATGAACAAACACAAACCTCAGGAATGCTACCCTTTACATGGCACCATGAACAAATAACTCATAGGCAGAAAGACTACCTTGACTCTATCTTGTATGTGCTTTCCAGTCAGAGACATCCAACCTAAAATATACCCCACTAAGTGCATAACAAAATAATAATTTAAAAAAAAAATAAAATAATAACTCACCGGCTATTATTATCTACACTAGCAGATATGAACGCAATTGTACAGCTGAATACATTTATATGAATGAAAATGCATACAGATGAAATTTTCTGTATCTAGAATAAGATGGCTGCATCCGAAAAATATATACTTAAATGATCCTTGAAATAGTCCTTGTGTATTTGCTAAACAACTGCTTGGAAAAGTCAAAATCTTGCCCCTCTGTGTGCTAATAATTGAGCAGCACGGGCAAGTAGGAGGCAGCAGTTGGCCTTTGGCCCGGGTTACACAAGACACAAACACTGAAGCCTGTGAGTGCATAAGATTACTACCCTCATATTTTAACCTTTTGTTGAAAAGAACGCTGACCACGTAAGCTCTCCCCAACAAAACTCAGCACTGATTCATGAAAGATATCATAAGGTGGTTAGGAGGCAAGGCTTTCTAATACCAGATAGTGCTTTGTACACAAAAAAAAAAGGTTAACAACTTAAGGCAAAGATACAGGAATTCACCTGGAAAAAACTGCATTATCTCAGGTGGCTAATAAAAGTACAAGTTCTGTTGTACAAAACTCCCAAGATTTAAGATAAAACTTACGGTGTTTCCAACATGACTTTACAGACACTGGCCATAGTACTTAGACAGTCCGTTGTATTTTCAATTGGTAACGTTTTGTTCTAGAAGGGTAAGAAAAAGTCAGTGTTCAGTAACTATCTTTTAAAATTAAAATCAAGAATGTCTGTGTTAGACCTTTCCCCCCCTTTACATACTTCTGATACAAAATGTGTCGTTGCGTTACTGAGGGTTTTCAGCATTGGTGTGGCCTCTGCATAGAACAGGGACATCCTATTGGCCATTTCATTGTTCACTTCATTCTCAATGTCTAGCTGATGAAAACAGGAGAAAAAATAGTCAGTAAAGCTCTTTAAGATCTTGCCAGCAGCAAGAAAAAGATACAGTACATGTTCATGTCAGCAAGCAGACTGTTGCATGAATAGTCCTCTCTAATCACTTCATCCAGACTGCTGATTAACTCTCGGTGTGAAGGAGAGAACATGACAGCTACCGAATCACAAGCAAAAACTTTACCACAAATGGCATAAATGCATCCTGATAAATAAATACCTTGCTGTGCACAGCACATCAGAGTTTATTTACTTACATGCATGTTGTTTATCCTGTTGCGACTTATTGTCCGCCTGTAATAACTGAAGTCATTCTGAATTGCTGGGTTTCTCATCTTCCAGGAAGAAAAACAGGAAATAATCAGTTTTGGCTCAAAATTTATGGCAAAAATCAACATGTATTGAAAGACTTTATTAACCTTAAGTTCATCAAAACGAAGAGTAAAATGTAAGATTTCTGCAAACTCTTTTGCTAGAGCCTGTTCCCGTTCCAGGTGCTGAGTTGGAGTGTAGGGAGGGCATGTCAAGGATTCCAGTAAACTCTGCAAGGCTTTCTCTGAATAAAAATCAGAAGCACAAATTGTAGTCAGTCCACACGAAGACAAAGTTTTAACTACATATCTAAATATACTGCATTTGAAGGGAAGGAACCCTCCAAACATGCAGAGACCTAACAGAAGTGTTTTTTCTTACTATTCTGAAGTGAGAAGCATTAAGCATTGAAGACACCTGCCTCTTCAGGCTCTGCCATTTTCTCTCCATTTTGTATCATTGAACTCTTTTCCATTTTTGTCACCCTTTATCTGGGATCCCTATCAAAAATTCTAGTGGAAGCATTTTTCTTGCATTCAGATATTCAGCACTTTCATCTTCCTCAATTAGCCATCAGCTCAGTATAGAGATTATTCTGGCATCTCTGTTACTAAAAGTGTACTCTTAGGCACTGATAGCAATATAAATCAGCTTCTGTGCCTATAATTACTAGCGTAACTCAAAAAGTGAAAGACATACTTAGAGGATGTTGTAGAAGAATTCCCTTGCACAGGAAGCCCTCTCACTTCACACATATATTTGCACTCCAGAGTCCTAATTCAAAAAGTAACTACATCACCTTTTGTGTATGTTGGGATGACAAAGTCAGTGTACAACACATCCAACTTTGGATTTTCACTCTGTGAGAGAGTTTATTGATACTCTTTCCCCATTTTCCCTGCTTCTAAAAAGTCTCAAACAATTATTGGCTTACATTCCTTCTAAAACTCCAAAGGATCCAAATTACAAAAACCAAAATGCATTAGTCCAACACGGACCAGCGAAGTGCAGAAAAGTGGCAGGAAACAGTGAAAAACTTTGCAGTTTTATCATGTTTTTTTCTTGTATGCTATTTAGGTAATATAGACAAACTAACAAACTATGAAATTAAGACTGAAAAGATGCCTTGATAAATGCAATTGCACATAAATGTCTGCTGATATCAAACAGAAACAATGTTAATTCTAAAACTCTTAAAAAGTTTGTGGAAAACCAAAATTTCCTCTTTCATTTTATATAAAAAAACCTATTAAACATACATACTAAAACAAGGCTCACCTAATCTGAGTGAAAACTCATAAAAGCGCTTTAGCCTTACAACCAGTGGACAGACTGAATTCCACGCTTTTTCTTGCAGCTGGATATCATTGGGATTTTGTATTGCCTGAAACGAAAATATTACCATAAAGACCTGTGATAAATGAATAACAAGCAAGAGGTGTTTTGGAATTTTTCTACATTATTTTAAAAAGTATTGTAAAACATAGAAGAATTCTGAGAGATTACATAGGATAGGATTAAAAAAAAAAATACTGCGTTTTTCACCTTCCCTCACCTCCTGTAACATAATGTTTTAAAATCACTCATTACAGTGAACCACTGATATTCTTTTGGGAGCAAAACTATTGTAGAAGAATCAGGTAAAACCTTTTATGTGACCACTGGTTGCAAAACTAGCCTTTTTTTCAGGTTCTGATACTTTTGAAATCTTTAACATGTTGAGGTTCTTAAGTAACCAACAGCTCATACCAAGAGTATCTGCAAATCTGATGAAGGAAAAGTTTTGGTCACCTGAGAAAAATTCTAAGTTACAGTTCAAAATTGTACTTCAGGACCAGTTTCACAGAATAAGATGCCTCCAAAGTGGATGTGAAGTTATAATTTACTGGGATTCATTATTCCACTTACACAAAAGAACAACTATCTGTATCAGTTATTTCTGACACCTCAGTATTACTTCTTCCATGTCCTTGAATTTGACTTCTGCCATGAGATACATGAAACAAGGTATATGAAATGGTGTTTCTTGAAGTGAAAAATAATAACTAACAGAAAACCTGAAAGAAGTTCCAGCAGCCATCATTTAATAATTTCAAATTAGAGCTTTATACTTAATGTTATGCATAATCTGTTACATATTTTATAAATACAATTTTAAGGAGATTTTCATTTGACTTCATAGAATGTGCTTGGACAGAGAACAGAAGCAGGGAACACATTGAGTTTTGCCTGATTTTGCTTCCAAAGAACTGTCATTAACAAACATACATCTCTAATTTCTTGCCCAGCTCCTTTGTAAGCCTGCAGGTCTGCAAGCATGCTTTCCGAGTCCTGCAGAACTGCACTGATCTGGTTCCAGACCTCCCTTTCTCCATCCGTGGGCTGTGCGTCTAAGAGAAAAGCGAAATGCACAAAGTCAAAAGGAAGCTGCAGTACAAATGGCAAGATTACTCAGTTCTACTTAACAATACCACATCCAGCTTGACTCCATTCTGATGTAGTTTTTTTCAAATATACAATTATACTGCCATTCTGCTAACATCCAAGCTTCTGCTTTTTATAGCAAGGAAGGAAAAACAGTATTTTTGTATGCTCTGGCTCATAATGCCTCTTCTCAAAATGCAGCATTTTAAAGAGCAGCAGTATCATAAAGCAATGTTATTAGAAAATAGGATAATGCATCAGTCCCTCTCTTTCACAAGCTCCGTGGCTCAATTACAAAGAATTGCTCACTTTTCTTGCAGCTTGGGGATAAAATCAGGCCTTTCAATGGATGGAGCAGTGGGATACTGCTCCACTTTTACTTTCCTCCAGGCTTCCTTAACCAGGGTAATTTATTTCTCCTTTTGTAAAACACAGATACAGTACTATTAAAAATAATTTTTTCCTCATGTATGTCAGAGATCATTCCTGCCACTAAAATAAATCCTGCTCTGTCAGTAATCAGTTTTCAGGGTGTGAGTGACCTGGAGACCTTTATTGTTGAGAGAAATGACATTTGAAAGTAGATCAATTTTCCTATTCAAATCTCCTCCTATGGGATTTACACAGCAGTGTGACACCAGAGAGTGATGTTATCCCCAGAACACTGACACATTAGACAAGGAAGAGATCTTCTGTCTTCTTTTGCTTTAAAACATGAAGATGACAGGCACTGACCAAAGACTGGATGACCTACATATGGGATTGCAGTCTAGATGTGAAGGAAAAATGACATTGTCCCAACAGATTTCTACAGAGACAAAACTGGTTTTTTCCCTTAGATTTGTGTTAGCTTGTAAAGACACAATGTTAATTTTCATGAAAGAAAAAAATTACCTTGAAGTTGAATCTTAGAACTTAAAGGCTACTTGTTTGAATTAAAAGCAATGAGGTAAGCTCAGTTCAAAACTTACCAATTAGGATGAGCTACTGTATTCATCTCTACATTAACAGACAAGAAATATTAAAAATACCTGTTCTATTTAGTCGTTTCACTCTCCTTAAGAAAACTGACAGTGTTTTCTGCCCGTGTATCAGAATGGGATTCATTTACCCAGTCCCCATTAGAAACAAATGAACTGGCTCATACTGGAGCGTATGGAAAACTGGCATTCTCTCCACGATGTTTCAGGTTCAGATAATTTGTTTAAATGTTTCAAGTTATCTATGGACTTTGCATGAACGGGACACAAATGGCTGAGATTCACATGTCTGTAGCTCCAAAGCAACTCATACTTAAAACTTTTCCCATATTCCTATGGCATCATGAGCCCCACGAAACTGGGCATATAATACTGACTGGACTTTCCTTTTATTCGGGAAGTTTTCCTTTATCTTATTTTAAAAGTGAAAATAAACATAAACTGGGCTCACTTAGCTGGGTTTTATAGCCAAAATACTTCATGTAACTGAAAAATTCCACTATCCTTCAAAAGTGAGGGAAACGAGCACAGAAGGGAAAAACTGACCCCACAGGAAAATCCCATCTGGGACATAGCTGTTGAACTGACCCATCAGTCACATTAAATTTTCAGTGTTCCAGACTGGTTCTTTCCTCAAGCTGCAAGAAATCTCAGGTATACACCATAAGGTGTTTGCCACCTTATGATAAAGAAGCAAAACAGAAAACCATTCTGACTTTAAGAAGGAAAGCAGTGATCCTGCAGAACAGTTACATACCATACAACAACAGAGCAGGGGAAGGTAGGAGTCACATAAAAATCAGTATCAGTATTTTAATAGTTAAATTAGTTAATGAAAACAACATTTTCAGTGAATACTAGCACAAGAGAATAAATAATTTGTTAGTGCAGTTCATGAATGTAAAATTTGCATGTGCAGGTCACCTGAAGCATCTTGTTTAACCTTGCTGGTTAACAAGGTACTCCTATGTTAATTTTTACAATTTATTTGCTTTAAAAGTACTAGTGCTTAAGGGGGATGTAAATGCTATAGACTGCCCAGCACTTTGGGACTTCAAAATGGCCTTTAGTAACACCCTTTATTGTAAATCTTTTTCAAAATTTCCAAATTCATCTTTTCGAAGTTGGTGGAAGGAGAAATATTTGGAACTCATTGAGCTTTCTGTAGTATCCGAGCATCTGGGGAAGTAGGAGCAAGAGGCAGGTAGGTGTGTGGAAGAGGGAAGGAAAGGGAAGGGAGAGGAAGAGGGCTGCAAAGGCTCCAGAGCAACAGGCTTAGCTTGCATTTGCAGAAGCAGTTTATATTTATGTTGGAAGTACTTAGCTTAAAAAGAAAGGTAGGGAGGATGATTCAGGCTTTTTTTTTTTAAAAAAAGCATGCATCTTATTTATGAAATCAAAGTTATGCAAACAGATGTTCTGATAAGACCACGGCCATGTTTCAAAAGGGATTTTACAAGAAGATCCTGCCAAAAATGGTCAGCTAAAATAACTGTAATGGATCACTTTGAAAACTATTCCCTTACTGTCAACAACAATAATAATAATAGCAACAACAACTAAAATAGACTTCTTCATGACAGATTTTGGCTTTTAAAACTGGTTTTCTACTTGAACAAAACCAAAGCTAGTTTCTCTGCTCTCAGTTAAAAAATGCCAATTCTGAATCACAGTGTGGAATCACTGCTTGGTGGCGCTCACCCCACACCACCAGAGAAGCAGCACGTGCTTCAGGAACCTGAGCCCATTTATAAATGAAACCACTGCCACCGACTAACCCACAGTGAATCCAACCCTTCTCAGTAACAAGTTACCATAATGGCCAGACTCACTGCATTTCAAGCCTGACTTTTTAGAGTAGTCATGATTAGCATTTAGAGAGTATTCTGTCTTTAATAAGACAAAACAGAGAACCCTTTTACCTCCCTTTGGACAAACGTTTCTAATGTGAACCCTAAACCAAACAACTATATGAATCCTGTATCAAATTAATTCAAGAGTCAGATGAGGCTTGACTCTGCCATATATAGATTCTACCAGCAACATATGAAAATTTTAGTATGGAGAGAAATACATTTCCAGTGGCTCCATCAGAAATAACCAGGATATGGTAATTCATCCATTCCATGAATGCATGTTCTCTTTCCCATTTACATCTGGTCTATGCCACGTTTTGGATGGTACTACAGACTTCATAAAGAACAGGAGGAAACCTGGACACACTACAATTCATTTGAGGATGCATTAAACATTTCAAGTGAATGGTGGGGCATGAAAGTGGGGTCATCATTATTTTCTTAGCAAAATACCTGTCATTTGTTTCAGAAAATCCTCCTAACAGTGCAAGGTATCTACCTCACCCTTCACCAAATGTGCTTTAGAAAAAAACATAGAAACTGCTAGGTAGGTAAAACATTAGCACTCGTAGGACAAGATTAAATATAGAAAGGATGTGATGCCTTTACCAATACCAAATGAAGTGTAACAATATCTCAGTAATTAATTTTAATGAAGAAAGAACAGTACTGACAATAGTACTAAAGGAAGCACTTCCAACTCACACTCCCTTTCTGAATCTGAAATGCAGATCAAAAGCTGAGAACTTTATTCCACCCTTAGGTGGTTAAGAAGATTCCCACTGAGGCTGGTTAGTTCTTCCATTTCAGTGAATGCAGAATCATATCTGTCATAAAAATACTATACCCTTCTGGCCTCAAATGTATAGCAAAAGAAAGCGAGTTAAACAAGAGCTTTCATGGGCTCTGATTTCAGCTTTTCTTGTCATGTCCACTGCTGAATGTGGCAAATAATTCCATCAGCCAGCAAGTTAGAGAGCAGTACACGTATTTAACTGCATAATGCTAAAGTCCTATTTCAGATTTATCATCATGACAATGATTTTTTTTCCATGCCAATCTGGGACAAAAATTAAAAGAAAAACTCTTAGAAATGAGCAAATGCATTACAACTACAGCAAGTAAAGCACTTCAGAGGGTACCAGAACCTGCTATACTCCATACATTAAAGAACTCCCAGTACTGGATAGAAGCAGTACCCTATCCAGGCTACAAGGCATTTTTGAATCTCATTCTTTCTAAACTAGCTAGAATAAAGTGAAGCTCAATAAATTTTTAATACTGGCTCCAGGCAGGGTGCTGTGCCAGGGAGATCAGTGCCCAGCTTCAGCTCCGTGGTGGACAAGAGATGGACACACAGCATCTCTCTGACTTCTGGCTCAGGGCACTCCATAGCTCTGGAATTGAGTGCAACCTCCCTCAGGATGGACCCCAACTATATCCCCAGCCCTGCTGCCTGTGCAGCGAGGGTATTAATTAATAGCCTATTATGGAAAAAGTGGGCAGTTGCTCCGCTGCCAGACACGTTCTAATAGTAGACCCTTTTAATCATACATGAATAATAACTGAAAATTTCATTAATTTTTCTGGGGATGTGGGGGAATTCTAGAAAATAAGATTCTTGAAGGGGATGAGAGGGATTTAACTAAGATCAAGTCCACCTAGCTAAAACTTAAAAAAAAAAAAAGAACCTGTTCACAATACAGTTAGAGAGGTCTATAAAAAGTATTTGGGGAGAGGATGGGACTGTAGGTGTCACTTAAGGACATCTCCTCTGAATAATCTATAAACTAGATTATTCAGAGGAGATGATTTATAGATTATTCGAATCTATAAATCTATAAATCTATAAATCTATAGATTCGAAATAAATTGTTGCCTCCACTTTCAAATTATTTCCAAGAATTCATGTGGAAATATTTGTTTACTTTGCCTGAAAAAGGCAGCAGTAATTTGACAATAGATTTTCTGGAAAAAAGAGCAATTTTAAGATGGTGCAGAAAGAGCTGAAATACCCAGAATTCATTTATCTGCAACTAATTTTTAAAAAGTCAAAATTTAGGGAACAAAACAGTTCTTGAACTGACAAAATCCATTCAAGACAATTTGCCATGAAATCCTGAAATCCACAGACTCTCAAGACTTGCTAGACTTTTCCTAACATTATTTTCAAACTGAGAGCTAAGAAGGAATTAAGGTAAAGTAAGTGGTATATAATCAAACCCAAGAGGTAGTAGTTTGATTAAAAATACTCCCATCAAGATCCAAGTGTAAAATAGAAATACGGTGCACTTTCTAAGAAGGATGAAATTATTTTTCTTTATGTAAACCTTTCAGTAGACCTTAAAAAAGAGTAATTTGGTTGAATGCATTTAGACCGCAACACCCCTCAAAGAAAAGGCTTTTCCACCTGCATGGAGAATGTTATTCTCCACAGAGACCCAGTGTAACTGCTCAACTCTAAAATGATTACTGGGGAACAAACAGAACTGCTTTTGCTATACAGCATGAACTGAAATTAATGCTGGATTCAAGCTTTTTCAAGTATGACCATGGAACTTGGTTTGAAGAATAAACTTAGGTGTCAAAAAGAATGGCAACTGACAGTGTGGTCACCTGCATGAAAGTAGGGGAAAAGAGATGATGTCAAACTTTTTTCTTTTCTTTGTTTGTAGCCAGCTAATGAAAAAGCACAAAGAGACCAGAAAGCAATATGCTGATGGAAATATTGAATACAGTAAACACATCAGCTCAGCACACCCCTCATCCTCCAAATGGCCAACTGTAGTGACCATGTTCATCCATGAGCTCGAACTGACAGCTCAGGCCACAGAAAGCCACATGTCCAGCAAGCCCACACCAGACTCTGACCCATGTCCACTCTCTCAGTGTCCTTTTGCACTGCACGATGACCAGTTAAAGGAGACCAAAGCATAAAGCCACAGCCCTTTTCATTCACATCCCTTTGAGCCAATACAGATTTTGAGCTACTAAAAACCTCTGGGACTGTGTTTAGAGAGAAAAACTTTTAAACTTTCTCTCATGAGCATGAAACTCCCTGAAATTTGGAGATGACAGTTTTGTTCCTCTCCAGGTACATGTGCCTTACTAGTGTGCCCTAACCACTGGCACCTCCTGTGGGAGAGGGTACTTCATTCAGTTCTTGGCCACATACTTTTGGAAAAAAAAGCAACCTTTGCTGCCAAGGCAACAAATTCGGTATTTCCCCCTCTCACCGCCAGCTCTACCAAGGCTCCCTGCTGCCAGACCAGCTGTTTCCTACCAAGCCTGCAGCCTGGGTCAGGAACACGTTCTTGCCAAAAAGGACACAATGGGGCTGATTAAACTTGGAAGCTCAGAGCAGCTGAAAACTTTCACAATAGCTTGGCAAAGCCACAGAGTACTGCCAAGGCCCTCAAAAGTCTGGCAGAAAAAAATTAGGTGGTGGTTTGGATATAGGTTTGACATCCTGGGATGACAGTAAAATTTTCAAATTATAAGGACAGAGAAGAAGGAATACATGGCTCATGGTACTTTCTCCTAAACCCAAACTAACCAATTAACCTTTTTCTCACAATTTAAAACTGATTTTTCATAATGAGGTAATTAAGATCTAGATGAGAAAGTTAAGGTATGTGCACAGTTCCAGTCATACACTCTAGCTCTCACCTAAGAAAGCACGTTTGAACAATTTCACGAGATTTAAGTATGGGTTTAAATGACTTTTTGAAGTGGTGCTTCTGAGTCTATACAGACATATATGCTTATAGCATGTCAGCTACTTTTTTCAGAAAAATAATTCAGGAATAAATTATTAAAGAACAAAACTATTTCACGATGACAAAATATGTGTCTAATCACCTGAAATTCTCTTTTAAATCATGCTACAAAAGGAAAGCATTTTAGAACACCAGATTATCTCAAAACTTTTTTGTTGGCTTTTGGGTTTTTTTAGAATAGAGGTATTAAGTGAGAAAACATCACACATTGTTAGTGTTTCAAATAAAATGCTTTTCACTTAGGTAGTGAAGACAGATCAAACTCATATTAAAGGATTTGATGACAGTGTCTAGAAGTACATGCAGGGAAACTGTAGTCAGCAAAAGTGAAAACAGCTTTGAATCAAATATAGATGTGGCAAGGAAACAGATAACCATGCAATTAAGAGAGATGCAATCAAGCACATACACTTTGACCGCTTCACTATTTTTTAGAAACTATTAACCCAGATAAATCATCACTGAACCAAGCAAAAATAGTTCCACCTTCACTGCTTTTTTTTTTTTCAACTTTTTATTTCCAACATGTATTTCCATTCAAGAAAGAATCACAATGTTTTTAACCCTGATTTGTTAAAGAAAGTTGAGGTCAAGTTCAGTCATGTGTAAATTTAACAATGGCTCATAAATGTTAAGAATTTAATTCAAGATAAGGTTTTACTTGCATATCTACCTTTCTGCCCCTTCCTCTGCTCAGAATGAAGTACTTTTGTATGGTTTTATAAATATCAAAAAGCAATATCCTACTGAAGTGTAATTTGATTTGTTTGCAAATCCCTTTTGAATTGCTTTATGATGCATAAGCACATGCAGTTTATTAGGAAATAATAAGCAAAGAAGGCAAGCCAGGCAAGAAGCTTTGCTCACTTTCAAAGTCAAGGAAAAAATTTGGCCCCTGATCAAGCTCTGTGCAAGTGAGAACTTTTAAAAGATTTCCCATTTGGTTCCTGAAAAATAGAAAAGGAAGAGAAAAGGAGTCCTGAGTGAACAAATGATTTTAGAGACAAGGAATTGGACAGAGTGGTTGTGCTGGAAAATACACACTGTAAGCATTTAGATTTTAAAAGTTTTTCCTCAGCTTGCTGTTAAGTCAGGGAAAGGATTCTCTCATTGTCTTGTAATTGTTTGAACTTACTTTCAAAATCCAGGAAAAAATGTGGATAGTTTTCAATTTCCCTGGTTAGGACCTTAAGAAGATTACCCATCCCAGCAAACCTAGTAAATGCAACAAAATCATAAACAGTTATACATGTAAACTCATACAGCTAAGGGCTTGACACAGTCTGCATCATATATTCAACATTCTGGCAAGTTCTGGACTGAGAGAAACATTTTGATGGTCAATTCCATGCTATTTATGCATGGGGGCAGAAAGAGGAAGACCTCAGATAAACACTGAAATAATTCTATTCATCAATTTGGAATTTAAACATCAAGATAACATCCCAGTGTATAAACAGATATTTATGAGTTTATTTCCTTAGCAAGAGAAACAAACTCAGAGCTACATCTCTATTTGTAAATTCTCTAAATGGCTGGACTCCAGATTACCGAATACCATTTCGAAGTAAAAACTGAGGTCTTAGAATCTTCAGAAAAAATCCATGTCATTTTAAGAAAATAACTCACTATAAGGAAAAAAAACCTAGTTATTTCCCATCAGTAAGATTTTATAATATATTACTATAAAATTCCATCAAAAAGGACAGCCAAAAAGCTTTTCAGCTTTTAAAAATGTATGCATGCATTAAAAAAAAAAAAAAAAGAGAGAGAGAGAGGAAAAAGGGGAGTTTTGAACTCTTTTTATCTATTATCCCTATCTTTTATCATCTTGGAATTCTTTGTATTTCAAGTTATGAACAACTCCCAAAAGGAAAAGTGACCAGTTCTCAAAAAAGAAAGTCTCTATGGAAGATAAAAAGGAAGGAGATTTGAAGAAATGTTTTTTACCAGTACAGTCCCTATGAAGATAAGTTATTCTAAAACTATGTAAAAGTAGAGCTTTCTTGGTCAAACTTAAACTTTTTCTCAGAAGAGAGAAAAATCAAACCATGAAAAGCACATATCAGGATAAAGAGATCTGCCTGGAGGGATGTAGAAAAATGTAATTTTAGATTTAAAACACAGATTGAAAACTGATTTTTGCCTCTAAGAGAAATATTCTCATTACTCTAAACCACGGCTCTTGGGGCTCACATCTGATGTTCATCTGTGATTCAGTTTAACTCTCTTCCCACTTAAGAAATCAGACCACAAAAAATTATTCTAAGCAAGTACATGGCTGATACTCCACATGAGGAGACAAAGCTTTTTTCAAGTCTTCCCAAAAGCATTACAGTAGGAAAAGTATCATCAACCCTAATTTCTATGTGCATATAAAGGATATATTTCTACATCAGGAAAGCCTAGGAAAGTAACGTGAGGCTTGGAGATTTCAAAGCAGCCACAGTCAGACCATAAAATGTTATAAATTTAATCAATAGTCTGTTCAGAACATGCAGTTTCATGTAAGCAAGGCTTTTGATAAATAAATGGCTTTGTTTTGCATTCAATACTTCTTCAAAATTTTCTCTCCAGAACAAATCCAGTCAGCAGACTGTCAAGCCCTTTGTAATTAGAAACATCTTGCATATACAAAATTGAAACATAAAGAAACATTTTCCATTATTTGTGAAGTTACATTCATTATATGACGGAAAAATATTTACACTTTTGCTTTCTGAACAAGATCAGCACCTTATAAACCGAGTTTGACTTTCTGATTAGCCTAGAAAGGGGAAAAAACATGCAAACAGAGCAAAATAGATTTTATACAGTGTTAAAACTTGTATCTTCAATAATTTAACATTTTCATCACACTGGTATAATACATTTTATCAGCATCAGCTAGGAGAAACACGATAACGTACACACATTTATTTTCCTTTTCATAACCTTGAAAGAAAAAATTATATTATGTAATACTACCACAATCTAAATGACTGACTCAGCTTGGATTCTTCACTTTCTAAGCCACATCTTACCTCATCGCCTTCAATCTTCAGAGAGTATCCAAGCATTTCTTCTACTGCCAAAGCTTGCACTGCATCCAGAACTGGTTTAGCTGATAGCATGCTTTGAGCAGCGAGGAACCCTTTGTGCCAAAAACCTGAGGATACGCTCCCTCATTTGCATTGAGTAGCTTGAGGTCATGTGCCCAAGTTCTGCCTCTGATCCTTCTTACACGAGTACAGCACATCTCGGCTTGGGAAATTTCTGAGTGTTTTACTGGAACTTTTGTTATATTTCCTAGCTTGTTTTTCACTTTATTCCCTCTCCTTCAATCCCTGTGTAGAAACTGATCCAGCTATTCAGGTCACAAGTATGAAACAGAACCCTACCACAAATTTACATAAACGTGTTCATGCAGGCGGCATTTTCCAGTGATCCCGAAGGCTCTGGTTTGACACTATCTATTTTCAAAGCACATCAACCCCCAAAATAGTCATATTCAATATCAACATTTAGAAAATATGGTTCAGGCAAATGCTAAACATGTTTTATTTATTTATGATTTTATATAATTTCTTTATGGTTTCCTAAAAAACCGAACTGAAAGCAACACCTGGTTCCAAGAAATTTTCACTTTCAAGTGTAACTCATCATTCAACACTAAGTTTTAAATTCTGAATTAAAAGGCTAAATTTCACCTTAAAGGAAGTGCTAATAAACACAAATCTTTGCCTCAAACTGAATTATTTTATTCTGCATAGCTTGCTGCTTCCCAGTACTTGGTTCTTTCAACCCGTCTTTCCTTAAAAACTCAAATAACATATTCCAAACCTCAGGAACTGAAAGTCACCTCCAGGATAATTTTAATGAGATTTCAAAGTAACTAATGGCACACATTCTGAGCAGGTCAATATATATACTGTGGTTGCAAGAGAAATGCAAATAACAGCTGAGGTACAGAAGCAAATCATACAGGTTTAACGTAAGAGCATAAAATTCTATTTCATTAAACGGGAAAGTATTTTATTTTACTTACTGTAAAATCAGTTTAAATGTTGAACTGAGACTCAATGCATATATAAAAATATTGCTGATGCTGCACCACTAAATGCTAGCAGCTTCTCTTTAGTGTCTAAATCCCTTAAATTTTCAACTTTTAACTATGCTTTAAAAATCATGACGTTGAAAATTATATTTGCATTTTATTTTCCCCTATTGTTTTCCAAACCATTAAAGCTTACCCTATGATATCACATAAGCATATAGAAAAGAGCTTTTAAGGTAATGTTGACATTTTAAAGGTCATTGCTTGATTTTTGATGTTCAACACTTAATTAGTAGCCCACAGACATAAATAAACCATAACCCAGCAATGAACAGGAAAGTAAATTTAGCATTTTGCATTTTATTTACCATTATCCAGTAGCGTGTTTAAAAAGCTGAGCTTTGAACAAAATATCACAGGCTGGTTTTCCAACACATAACTGTGTTCCTAAAATTTCACGGATTTAGTTTCAACATTCTAGCGGTATTACCTTGGATAGGAAAACACACTCCTTCTACCCCACTAAAGCAATCAGTCTATTTTTAAATTGTGATATATAAAATACCATCCCCCCCGCCCAAACAAATCAGAATTCAACCCTACAAATCTGCCACGGATTTTACACACATATACTGAAAGTATACTGAAATGTATTTATTATATACTTAAATCCACTTTTGAAAATATAGTAAGTGTTCCCAAACTCGGTATTATTAACTGAACACTGAATGTCCAAAGCTAAATATCATGTTATTCAACTCTTTAAAATCTTTGTTTACTGTTTTAAGCAACTACACAATTGTCAAGTGTGGTGTTTTGCACCACTTCCTAATGACAGCTACAGTACTACACAAATTGCTAGAGAAGTACTGATTGATTTCTTCTCTTATAGGACTAATTTAATGAGTACCAATTCAACACCATCAGCAGCACTGCAGTACACTGAAGACGTAACAGAGAGACAAAGCTTTAAAACCTTGTGTTAGTGAAAAAGGACAGATTCACCAGCTCAAGCCTTTGCAGCTCACCAGAACTGCTTTGCCAGATAATATTTCCTAAATCTGCCTGCTCACATAAACATGGTCTGAAAGGCTTTTGTCAAAATGAGCTGGATCAGCAAATACCTACTGCTTAACCTCATTTAGATCATCCTAACGAAAGCAGGGCTTTGAGTGTTTTCATGAGCAGCTCCACGGGGAGTTTCAGGAGAAACAGAGGCTCCCAAGCTCAGGAGTGGCAATGGATGATTCAGAATGATAACTTCTAGTGGCACACCTAAGTGGGTAGAGACAGGAGGCATCCAGTCCACAGTCTGAGGGAAATGCACTAAGCACAACAGCATCATTAAAGCACTGGAACCAACCTTACTGCATGAATAATTAATTGTGGTTTCAAAAATATACCAGCATCTGAACAATCTCAAGATCTCTCAGATCAAAAGCATGATTCCAAATCATTGTGATATTCACTCATACAGTTGGTTCAGGTGCTTGTAAGGAAACAGCAGAAGTGCAAGACTCAAAAAATTATCTTGGAGAAACTGGCTGCTCATGGCTTGGACAGGTGCACCGGGCACTGGGTGAAAAAGTGTCTGGAACAGAGTGGTGGTGAATGGAGTTACATCCAGATGGTGGCTGGACACCAGTGGTGTTCTCTAGGGCTCAGTACTGGGGCCAGTTCCATTTAATATTTACCAGTGATCTGGACAAAAGGATTTGCAGCAGTGAGGCCACACTCCAAGTGCTGTGTCCAGTTCTGGGCCCCTCACTACAAGAAGGACATTCAGGGGCTGGAGCATGTCCAGAGAAGGAAAACTGAGCTGATGAAGGGTCTGGAGCACAAGTCTGATGAGGAGCAGCTGAGGGAGCTGGGGGTGTTTAGCCTGGAGGAAAGGAGGCTCAGGGGAGACCCTATCACTCTCTACAACTGCCTGAAAGGAGGGGGTAGCCAGATGGGGGTTGGTCTCTTTTTCCAGGCAACTAGCGATAGGACAAGAGGACATGGCCTCGAGCTGCACCAGTGGAGGCTCAGGTTGGACACCAGGAAGGATTTCTTCATGGAAAAAGTGGTTAAACGTAGGAACAGACTGCCAGGGAGGTGGTGGAGTCACCACCCCTGGCAGTGGCTAAGAAACAACTGGATGTGGGACTTAGTGCTATGGTCTAGTTGGCATGATGGAGTTCAAAGGTTAGACTCAATAATCCTGGAGCTCTTTCCCAACCTAAATGATTCTGTGATCAATTGCACTCTCATTCAGCTCAGTATCAGACGACACCAGGTTGAGTGGGAGTGTTGATCTGCTGGAGGGCAGGAAGGTTCTGCAGAGGGATCTGGACAGGCTGGATCGATGGGCCAAGGCCAACCGTAGGAGGTTCAACAAGGCCAAGTGACAGGGCCTGCCCTTGGGTCACAACAACCCTTGCAGTGCTACAGGTTGGGGAAGAGTGGCTGGAAAGTCACAAAGAGCAAAAGGATCTGGAGGTGTTGGTCAACAGCAGCTGAACACGAGCCAGGAGTGCCCAGGTCGCCCAGAAGGCCAATGGCATCCTGGCTGTATCAGCAAAAATGTGGCCAGCAGGACCAGCACAGTGGTAATGAGCAATAAGACAAGAGGAAAGTTGCACTGGGGAGGTTTAGATTGGATATTAGGAAAAATTTCTTCTCTGAGAGGGCTGTCAAGCAATTGCACAAGCTGCCCAAGGAAGTGGAAGAGTCACCATCTCTGGAGGTATTTAAAGGACCATAGATGCCATGCTTAGGGACATGGGGGATTTGGCAGGATCAGGTCAACAGCTGGACTCAATGAACTTGGAGATCTTTTCCAACCTAAATGATTCCATATTTCTATTACTTCTTCCCATCAAATTCCACAGTAGGTTTCTTTTTAATAATCACTTCAATTTTCTTATAGATGAGAATATTTGCATGGATATGGTATTATTACTATCTTCAGTTGTTTTACTGCTAAGTGTTTAAATCTTATAAACTACAGTTGCGTTGATGAAGAAAAATATTACAACTGATACTTCAATAGTCTCAGTTGTGCAAATACAGTTAGTTTTCAAAAAAAGTATTATTCCTCTATGGACTGTACTCTAGAAATAAGTTAAAAAATGTATTGTTATACTAAGAAAAAAATAAAAATAGTCATACATTTCTGTTTGAGGTGCTAATTGCGCAAACCCCCCAAATATATTCAGTAATGAAGTATGTACAGTATTCTCTAGAAAAGCAGAGATAAGAGAAAAACATAACGAAATTCTTTTCCGAAAGCAAGCTATATTCATTTTCCAGAAAAAAGAAATTATCCCCAATGCTGGCCTCTAAACACAGTATTTATAAGGTTTTCATAACGTAAATAACATACATAAAGCGCACCAAGTGGCAACCTATACACAAGCAAAGGAAAATCAGTGCCACACATTCCATAGGCAGGTGAAGTATAAACAGACAAAAAGAAACCCCAACAAAACTCAAAGCCAGAAAATAGCTATTAAAAATAAAAAGTGGAATAAGAGAAAAAAGTCGCTCAAGGTGAAAGTAACTCAAAATAAAAGAAACATTCCCTCTTTGAACAACCATTTTATTAAAATTCCTAGTTAAGGAGCACTTCCAGCTAAGAGCTTTTGCTGTTAACTGATATGCATATTGCAGGACACAATTAAAATCTACAAAAAAAGTGATGCAAGTCAAAGGGAATTAATAAATGGTTTGTAATGACAAATACGTTTTTCACTAATTATAGAATGTTTAAAGAGTTGGCTAACATTAGTACCTATAGCCCCAAGGATTACAGAGTTTGGCTTGCAGTTTCTCTAAAATTAAAAGGTAAAGAAAGAAAAAATTACCTTAGATGAACTTAAAACTTATCCAACAGAGGGATTTTCTATATGCCAACCCCCACACCTGAGTTTACTTTGAACAGAACTCCTGTATATTTTCAAAGTATATAATGTCAGAGCAGCCACCATGAAAGAATGAAAATCAGGCAACCAAAATATCTGGATTTTGATTCATCGGTCATAATAAAAAACAAACCAAAACACAAACCAGACAAACAAAAAAACACCAACAAAAATGTAGAATGGTATCCAATTAAGTAATTAGAGTAAAATTATATTTGACTTTAAAAAAGCACAGTTGCACTTTGATCCTTCTGCCTGAGAGTAGAGTAACTACAGTAACCCAGTCTGAATATGGCATTGCCTGCACAGATGCTTTACACAAACCAAGAACACAATTCCTCTGCACACAATACATGGAGCCTCTATCAATTTCCACAGCAGGGAGACACCTTTAAAAGATACAGGACAGGTTCAGCTAGTTTGAGTGTTTCTTCCTTCAAAATAAAACCACTGTATTTTGTTCCAAGTGGAGTTTGACTTAGTTCCTCCAAATTCTTGTAAGAAAGCCATACCATCATCTTCCTCATCGAAGTTTTCTAGTCCTCATCATCTCTCACCAAATTCATAGTGAGAAAGGATGTAAGCCATCTTAGAACACACTCAGTTTTGGCAATCTAATGATTTGAACATTTGAGAAGGTATCTGGTTTCAACATTGGTGAATATAATGAGTGAAAAATCTATGCGAGATCAGGTAAGTTCTCAGACACAGAAACAGAAACAGGACTCCTGGGTGAAAAGTCAGAAGGACAAAAAAAATGTTCCTGGTCTTTTCTGCCTGTAAATGACTGGTGATTATTCAGCCTTCTGACTATGCCACACAGAGTATTTTTATTATACTCAAAAAAATCCAATGCACGTGTTTGAAAAACAAGATGAAAACGATCATATTCTAGCTCTCTGGGCAAATATGGTATAAACTTTCCTCAGAGTGATTTTATTTTCCATTTATTTCTTGTGCCAGTTGATAACAGGAGTTAAGTCTTTGAATGCTAGATTTCTTCTCTTTCTATTTTACTTCTCATTTTAATACATAAATGCCAAAACAGTACATCTAATCTCAGTAAGTCAAACATAAATCCTACAGGGACTGGATTTCTTAGAGCATATTTCCTAGTGATCTGTTCTGAATGTGTCAGTATCTAGGATATAATGCATTTTGCCATTTTGTATTTATGGTTTGGAGGGTAATAATCTATAAGATATGAATCTGAAGCAGTCTTTACAAGTATTGTTTCCTAGGAAAGAGGAGAGAAGTTAAAGAACATCTTAAAATACTAAACAGACAATTCAAAGATATTGACATTAGTGGAATTAAGACAGATATGGCTGACAATATTTACCAACAGCTCAAGATTTGAGAAATTAAAGATGAAATGTGGACCTTTCCAGGGATTTGCTGCTTTTAGTTCAAAATATTTCCATTTGTGTCATAGTGATCTTATCTAGGATCTCATTACAAAAATAAGAAAACTTGCTGACCTATTACAAGGCTGTTACAAGGATGCTGATGGAAATAGCAAGAGTTCCACTAGGAAAAAAACCCCAAAACACATAGTAAATAAATTGGAGGATAACGTATACTTTTAAAATGTATTCAAGATTTCAGAAAAAGGTAAAAGAAAAACTTCTATGCGTGTCTGGGAAAGGAAAAAAAAAGAAGCAACAGGTAACATCCCAAAAGAGCAACTTGAGAGACCACCTAACCCAGGAAAGTGTTTAAGAAGGTTCTGCTGAAGTATGGAGGTGTATGAATGACAGAATGGGGCAAGAACCTTCAGGAGGATTAATTAACCATGTATCTCCACAGGCTTCTCAAATAAGTAATGTCATTTCTAGAGGCTATTTTTAACTTTTATGGTAGTTATGGAGAGAAATAACTGAATATAAGGATGAAAACACAGAAAAAATTAAAAAGAGGGGAGGTAAATAAGCAAGGAGAAAACAGCAAATTAAACTGATTTCACAAAAGCAGTTTCAGTAATCTCAGGTACCTGGAAGGACAGGTCTCTTGGCAAGCTGACTTAAGGGATAAAGGAGTGCAGGAAACTCAGAAGTTAAGACAATACACAACAGTTTATACTGATGGACAATAGGAGGCTCAGAAATCAATACACCTGTATAAGCATAGGGCAGAATTGAGGAAATATAGAGAGGGAGCTTTGACAAAGCACTAGAGACGAGGAAAAAGAAAATGTTATTTACTACCATAAATTTGCTAGAACACTGAAAATGAAAAAGCAGCTGTCAGCAGCTTACTGGCAAAAAAAAGAGACAATGGTACTTTTAAACAGTATCAGTTGTATAGATCTGGTTTTGTTCAATACTTTTAATTAGTAACAGGCAGAGAGGAAGAAAATACCTTTTTAAAATATGCACTAAGCTAGAAGGGAATTAAAATATTTTTGAAAATAGGATCATAATTCAAAATACTTTAATAAACTGGATATACTATCCAGAAGACATTCCATAAATACAAATATAAATTATTCCACTCAAGGAAAAAAGCAAATCAATCCCACAAATGTAGATAGACTGGTAAGCAGAAAGACTGAGGAAAAAAATTTAATAATTATACTGGACTATAAGTTAAACATAAGGCAGGTTAGAAAAGTTGCTAAACTCTGGAATTTTTCAGTGACTGTTTTCACAGTCAAGTTAAGGGATGAAAAGACTGAATATGGAACAATAAGAAGTTTTCTCCAAAACTCTAGTCTAATGTGTAAGTACGCAGGAGTTACTGAAAAGTATAAATTTCAACAAAACTCCTCCTCTTTTCTTAATCACCTCTGTGTAATTTTTTTAATCCTTCTGATAGTATTTTGTTAGTGCACATACTTTCAAATTAAAGACTCAATTCATTAAGACATACAGGGCAGAATGGGTGCGTGACATTTTTCTGCAAAAGAGCCTGCCTTGAAAACTGTGTTAATAGACAAGCACATTAGCCCTCTTAATGATGCAAACACAAAGAGATTCTTAATTTTGCATTGTGCCTAATACTTTAAGAAGCACATTCCCTAGTAAATCTATTTTCAAATAATGTGTTTTACTTAAACTGATTGGCAAACAAGCCTTGTGCCTCAACATGAGCTGCTAAAACCACTGCAACTTTTTTTGGGTATATTTACAAGTCTACTATTTGCCTAAAATGACAAACAGGGAAGGACTGCTATGGATGGTGAAGAATTAAAACCATCCTTTTAATTAAAAATTAGATTTCTTGTAAGTGTAAATGAAAATTGAAAGCATGTACTGAACCTGGCAGGCTCTGCATTAATTAATTCTAATCACTCCTGGAAGCCATTCCTAGTGCAGTAATGAAATTTGCACGATAACTTTTTATTAAGACAATAAAATTGATGCACTGTAGTGACTTTATACCCCACTCTCACTTTCCTGTATGGATGTATTTTTTACTGACTGACCAGTGCGGAGGCGGCCAGTCCCAGGCCCATTTATGCCAGTTTGTTCCCTGCCCTGGGGGATGCACAAGCCTGCAGAGGCTCATTATCTATTATCTATTATCCACTATCCAGGGAAAGCGGAGCGCGGCCGGTCCGGGAGCGCGGGCCGGGACGGCGCGGGAGCGCCCCCTGCTGCCGCACGGCCGCCACCGCAGCGCCCCGGGCTTTGGAACAGCTCCAGCGGGGGAGATCAATCCACAGCCCCTCCGGGCAACCCACAGCCCCCCTGGGCAATCCACAGCCCCTCCGGGCAATCCACAACCCCTCCGGGCAATCCACAGCCCCTCTGGGCAACCCACAGCCCCTCCCTTCGGGCGAGCCACAACCCCCCCCGGGGCAATCCACAGCCCCGCTGGGCAATCCACAACCCCCCCGGGGCCATCTACAGCCCCTCCGGGCGATCCACGGCCCCTCCGGGCGATCCACAGTCCCCGTGGGCAACCTACAGTCCCTCCGGGTGATCCACAGTGCTTCCAGGCGATCCACAGCCCCTGTGAGCAATCTGCTCCACTGCTCGGGCACCCGCACAAGGAAGTTCTTCCCCATGTTCAGGTGGAAGTTCCTGTGCATCGGTTTCTGCCACTGCCTCTTGCGCCACTGATGGGCACCACCGAGCAGGGCCGGGTCCATCCTCTTGACACCTTTCCTTTCAGACACATTGATGGGGTCTACTCTCAAGTTTTCTCCTCTCCAGGCTAAACAGACCCAGCTCTCTCAGCCTTTCCTCACAAACGAGGTGCACCAGCTCCCTGACCGTCTCCGTAGTCTATCTTCCCACCTAAGAAAAGGCCGCAGAGCCCTCACACCAGCTGAGATCAGCCCAACAGCACCAACCTCCCCCCGCACAGTCAGCCGGGATTTCTGCACGGGCTTCAGCTCCATTACCAGTGGATGACCTTCTCCTCTACTCTCACAGCTCAAACAAACCCCAAACTAATCCAGACAATATTATAATAACCACATTTCAGAACTAATACAAATATTAAAAACCAAGTTATACTGCTTTCCCTTTCTTCCTGCTGAAACTCAGAATTTAGCTTAAAAGTAACTGTGACTGCATGTGAAACTATCATTAGTGTCATTTCCACTCAAAAGCTGAACAGCACACGGGGGCTGCTCAGGCTTAGCACAGCGAGATCCCGAGGCTGGTGAGGGCTCTCAGCAGGGCATCCCTGCCGGGCATCTACCACGTGCCACACCAGCTCTGCCACCAGTCCCGTCTTCTCCATCTGTACAGCAACACTGGCTTTATTTACTTTTTTATTATTACTTTTTCAAGCAGTATGGATTAACATTATTTCTTTTGAAGTTAAGAAGCAGCCTAGAAGTTGAGAAAGAAGAAATGGTTTTGTAGTCTGACTAAAAGATACACAGGATGAGATGTCTAATTTTAAAATGCCAGTTACCTGCTATCAAAAAATGGAAGGTAACAGTCACATCCAAGGCTTTCTTACTGCCTTTGCTGAGTCCTGTTTCAAAGGCAAATCATGCCTTTTAGAACTAGGAACTATAGAAAATACACTATATTTAGGTTTAGAGCAAAATATAAAGTTTTACTTTTGCATAACCTTGTTTCATTTTCACTTGTAACTAACTTGCCGTTCACATAAGAGGTAACAGAAGCCACATCTAAAATAAATACATCCTTGAAAAGGCAACGTTCATTAGTTTCTGAGAAAATGTCAAATTATGAACAACTATTTAAATAGGAAATGTTTTAAAACTTTGTTGAAAAACTTAAATTTTTGTAAAAGCTACACATACAGCCATGCAAACACCCACTGTGAGCATGTACACAGGGACTTGCAAATGAGCTTGCTTAACCAAGAACTGGGAACTGGATGCTTATTACAGAAAAAAATGTTAGATACCTCAAGATTAAAACTGTAACAAAATCAAAACATTAAACTCATTGACTTAATCAAAGCTTTCTGCTTGGTGACTTTTAGAAAGCCATCTATGGGCAGGAGGAACACCTGGGCGACCTCAGCTGCATTAAAGAGTCCTACAGCTCAGGTTCCTCTTAGCCCATGACTCAACATGTCATGAGCTCGCTGCAGGATGGCAGAAGGCAGATAAAACCCTGCAAATATTCCTAATTTCGCTGTAAACAAATGGAAGATAAGAAATTTTGTAAAAAATATTGTTACTCAAGCCAACAAAAGTCTTTGTATTGTCTGGCAAACTTCATCATTAATTTAACCAGCCTGTAATACAGCACTAGAACACGTCTGGAATCTGAATTTTGGTTTATTCTCCTCTGAGCCAATTACTATTTTAGATGCAAATTATTCAACTGATTTACTAATAAAAACAGCATAAAATGAAAACTGCAGAAAAGCCTGAGAGATTAGGTAAAAAAATATTTAGTGATTGAAGATTATCAGGGCTGATGGGAAATAATGGAAATTTACTGAGGTCAAAAAAAGTTCAAAGAACATAGTTTAAAGACTGAAAAGAAATTGAAAGACCTAAATCAATACACATTTCAAAAGTGAAAAAAATATTTTCCATTAAAAAAAAGCTTTTAAATTGCAAAAAGGATTATATTCTTTTATTATAGACTAGATTTTTTTTTGAAACACTAATATTAGAAAAAAAATATACAATACAGATTATATATATGTATCGGTATCAGATAAAAGATGGCTTTTTAATATATTTAAATTTTGTATCAAATACACCAAGTTATTAATACTACCATCCAAACTACTTAGCAAAAAACGTCTTTATTAAAAATATATATTCAGGAAATTATAACTTTCAATGACGGTGGTTCAACAGACATTTGGTGTCAATCTCACCTTTCTGATCTTCCAAAGGAGAATTACAGAATCACAGAATATTCAGAGTTGGAAGGGACCCAAGAGGACCACAAAGCTCAACTCTGAAGTGAATGGCCCATACAGGGACCAAACACCCAGCCTTGGCATTATCAGCACCCTGCTCTAACCAATTATTTGAAGTCTGAGGAAGTCCAACTAAAGCAGGGCCTATCCCACTCCTATTCTGGATACACCAAACAAAAGGCACTCAATACTTTCAGTCAGGCACTCACTCCTTTCAACTCTCCAGTTCTGTTCTTGACCTTGTTCCAGGTCAGTGTTTGCCCAGCCACCAATCTTCCAACCAAAAGGGCTAAAACAAAGCCTTGCCTAAACCACCAAAATTGTCACCTTAGTATCAATTTATATTTTATTAACATAAAGAATCAGTGCAAACTGACCAAGACTGTTGTTTAATGTTTCAAATCAAATTAAATATGAAAATAAGATCCTTATTTTCCTCTAAGTTTTAAATTCTATGATAAATAATTCTTACGTTTGAATACATTTTATCCAGAAACTGAACTAGATGTAATAAACTTCCCAAAATGCACCTGATAATCAAAAGTTTCTTGAAAACATGCTATAGTCAATGTATTCTAGGCAGAAGAAAAACTCCAATACACAAATCAAGAGAGCTGTCTGGCACCTGATTTCACTTTGGAACAGGCTGCAGTTAAGGCAGATATCCACTAAGTGGCATTAGCAACCCAAACACCTAATTTCGACAAAAAATAATCATAATACAGAACGTTACCTCCTACAAACAAATTGATGGAAAACATTTCCTTTGAATGATTCATTTTACTAAATTCTGCCGTACCCTCTGGCATCATTCCAAACAGAATTAGCAGTTTACTCTTCAGATCAAGACATTCGCAAATATTTAGCAGGATGGCCAGATTAGAAATAAAACCATCATGACAAAACCTATTAAAAAAAGCAACCAAAATACAGGAGCAATGTGAGTTCAAATTAAGACACATAAAACTACAGCAAGGTATTTTAAAAGTAGCTGGTGCTTCAGAAGTGCTCTAAATCAACAAGTTTAGTATTTCCTGTTGTGAAGTGCAAAAGTATAAAAGTCACACCAGATGCTTACTTTAAATAAAACTCTTTTTAAAAAATAGATAATTCTAATAATTTAGATATACTGATGCTACCTGATTCTAGAGAGTATTAAATATTACAACAACTGGGAAAGTAAGAAAACTACTACACTTCACTAATTATTTAAGGATTTGTTTTCAAAATATTAATTAAGGGTTAATGACTGTAAATACAGGGTTTTGACTATTGTTTACTGGATAAATGCCTTTAGGAGCAATATAAATATCAGAGAAAAGTATTAGAACATCGCTCTCCTTTTAAAATAGTTTTCCCCTATTCCTATTATTTGTCTTGGTCTTTTATCACTGTCAGTTTGTTCATACATAAATAGCTCCTGAAAATAAAGGTGGAAAAATCAGTATTACTGGATATAAGAGTACAGAAAAATGAAATGAGCAAGTATTCTGTCTCTCTGCCTCATCAAAGCATATATTTTAAGCTTGTGAAATGTCTTATTTACGCACTCAAAATTCTCAGCATACTTCAGTGCTACATGGAGCAAGACATTCCTTTTCTTTTTTTTTAAGTGATTTTTTTCTCCTTTCTGGCCACAGAGGAATTGCATTAGGACATAGTCCTTTTTCCTTACATCCGCCTACGACAAACATTTGCTGCAAGTTAGCGACTCCAAAACCAAATTGTTTACAATTAACTCAAAAAGCCATTTAAAAATTGTTTCTTTGTTCCAGTTGGAAAGAGAGACAGCCAGATGTGTGGCTTGTTGATCTTGCTCTTTTCTGACCTCTGAGTGGAGGAAGAACTGCAGCTGAGGAAGGAAGTCAGCAAGTTGTGTTAATGAAGGTGAACATTGCAAAAAAAGGGCTTGCAATCTTCTTCATGAAAGAAATATATATTTGAAAGAGGTTTTTTATTAAAAACGAGATAATAAAAGGCCTTATTTTTTCTTATTGGTGAAAAATTAGAACCTTTGTTTCAGAAGAAGTCAGTGAGTTTCTGTCTTTTACTACATTTGAAAAATTTTACCCTTTATTTCAAAAACTTCATTAAGTTTCATTGAGATGTCTGTAAATTAGCAGACATCTCATCATTAACACCTGCTTGAAAACCATCCTTCTATGAGGATGTATAACTCAGGAAAAGCATTTTAATTTTAGGCTCTGAGTCACAGTCTAGCACTATAGAACAAAATCTGGCATAAAGCTGAATTCCAGATTGAGAATGTGCCCAGTTCTTGGGAAAACACATCTGGCCAACAATACAAGGCATCCCCTACAATTACCACAGTCCTTTTCTTCACAGTGCTCACTGAAACACATTTATGCATTTGATCTGTAAAATACCTGACAGTGAATTAGACTAGAGGTCTGTGTTGAAAACTTCATTACACGGTATTCCTCATAACTGTACAGAACACGCCCAGACAAGATACTCTGTGAGATAAAAGAGTCTCAAAAACTGCACAGCAACAGGCGTGGAAAGTTATCATCTTGTTTATGAATTTTAATTACTTTCTAAAAAAATGTCTGAAATGCATTCTGAACTTCTACGACCACAGTGCTCCTCATTTTATCAAGATATCTGAGATGTCAGTAAGCTATCACGGCCTAAGGTAAACTAAGGACACATTTGTGTGTGAAGTACAAATTCACTTCAGAGATTCAGCCTTAGATATTAATTCTGGCACTTACACATCAATCTTCAAGCAGTTAGTGAAGCCTACTTCAGGCATCCAACTTAATTGTCTGGATTAGGTTAAATGTTTGATCTTGCCCTCCCTGCATTGCTAACTTCATCTTAACAGTTCACACTACTTTTGGTAGAAAATCATGCCTAATTCTTGTCAAGCAGTTACTATTTTAAGAACATATTTACCATGTGAAGACCTGAATATAATCATCATAGTTTGTCTTCCAACTGTCTATTATGATATTATTTAACTAAGAAACTTTCCAATGTATTCTCAGAAAACAGGAAATTGAAAATGAAAACTGGTTTATTCTCTTCCCACCCCACATGCTCCTGCTCCCAAGGTCATTTAAAAAACAACAGTAATAGATCACCATATACATGCATACACAAAACACTTCTGAAAACAGTTATACAATTATTTAATCTGATAAGAACATTCAAACTATGGGGAATTAAAGTAATAATACATGTCACATTTTTCAAAAGTTGTAAGGGATACTGGCCATTCAAAAATAGTGTACGAGATTCAGTCTTTCTCTTTGCACTGACAAAAATCAAAACCTTATCATGTAAAATTCCCAGCACAGCTTAAATAGCTCACAGCTAAGAGCACAAAAAATTGCTTCTGCTGCATTAGTATTTAAAATTTAGTATTGGCTTGTCACTTTTATATTAAGATTTGATTTTCAGAACCTCTCCTTTTACAAAAAAAATCTTCATACGTTTCTACAGCTTGTATTTTGTCAGTCTGAAAAAAAACAATCTTTAAGATCAATGAAGTCATATTTAAGGGTTTCATTTGGAAAAAAAAAAAAAAAGTCTTAACTATAAAAGATCTCTAAGAGCAAACAATGAGGACTTCACAAATATATCAGGTAAAACATAATACTAACTAATTTTCTTACCAGGTGTAATTCCCACCAGTTTATTATTTCCTATCAATGAACCTAATAAAAGTGAACCACACTGTAGTTGTATTAACTTTCTACAGAATAAATATGAAATAGTCCATAATTTAACAAATCTCTATTCCCTCATTTCACTCCCTTTTTTTTCTCCTCATTTCCTGTTTCTCCTAACACGTCAAGAGCATTATTCACCACTCCTACCATTTTTCATTTTATTCTTCCTTTTCATTCTACTTGTCCTGCCTCTAAGATCTCCCTTCAACTCATCTCAGTCCCCCCCCCCCCACTGGAGTGGATAAGTGCATGCTGAGCACTCATTTTTGAGATTCTCTCCTCTCTGGCTCAGAAAGATCGTCCTGGGCTGTTAATTTTAGTTGAAGTGCTATTATAAAATTTAACAGATATGTGATGTACATAATTCCTATTTTAAATCCCATACGAATGCAACAAAATGGAAGGTTAGAAGCTGTTTTAACGGAGAAAATAAAACCTAAAAATAAAACATGCAAAATAGCTTTGCTGGTTGTGTATACAGTCCTTACGCGTTCACATCAGTAGTTTAAAACACAGACAATAATTTTCTACACTGCAGAAACTGTCTAAGCTCCAACTGCAGCTGTTCATCTTAAGTCTCTCCTGCCACCCCTCCCATCCACTTCCTCCCTCGGACCTGGGTTTGTTCAGCCATCCAATGAAATTAAATAGGAATATCGCTGTCTGTCAGCTATGCTGATTCCACATCTTTTGTGAGCTTAAAGTGATGAATCCCTACACCTTCCACCTTTGCGGGTGGCTTTACTTCTTTTCAACAAACTTCCACATAACCAGCAAACACCTTTATTCTGAAAGACTGCCCTGGGTTCACCTGGATACTGTGAACGAGCTTTGATAGAAACCCAGTCAGGCTGCTGCCATGTTAGGCTTGCTTTCACCTGCAACAAATGGAAGTTTTTGCAGGCTTTTGCCCACAGCACCACTTTTTAGATGCCTCTCACAGCAAGCTGAATTAATGACAGCATTCAGTGTTACTAAAGCAGGGTTAGCTTAAAGAATCCTTTCCGTACTCAATGGCTTCCATCTCTCCGAGAAACCACTGGATCAAAGCCACCATCTTGCACAGCCTTACTATCCACAATACAGTTAAGATACTATTGCCTTTCAGATTTTAGGTGTTACGTGCTGCATAGTGCTCCAGGTCAAATGTCCTGTCGGCTTCACATTTCCCAGGAGTCCAGGAAGGGCTGGCAAATAGCACTGTTTGGGTCACAACCAGAAGAACTGATGCTTTTGACTCTCAGCCCTGCAGCCCTGGTGCAGGGCTGGCCACAACTCAGCTGCGTGTGAAGTGTGACAGAGATCTCCCTTCTGGTCCCTACAACCTTTGTAGAAAACACGAGAAGCCAGACTGGCATGACCTCTAGAATTTCTCTAAGAAGAAGGTAATCTTCAGTGACAAATTTTCTCTTAATTACATCTACAGATCAAAACCTTCTAGTTCATCTCTATCACCCTCTGCTTCCTCCCCAGCTATTAAAGTCTGCAGCCGTTCACAATCCCTCCACAGTCTTCCTCATGCATCAAACCTTTTCTTGGAGTAGAGAGAAATAAGGAGCTTAAAGCCAATAAAACAATTTGTTGCCACAGGTACTGGCACTGATTCCCTTGCACTGACACCAGGTACTTGTGTGAATCTGCAGTGAGCTGATGCAGAGGTCTAAACTGACAGAAAAGTAATCCTCTGGGAAGCCTTTGCAATCCCACAGATTTTCAGCACCAAATTCCCTAAACCAGCATATCCTGCTGAGTGAAGGTGCTGATGCAATAGAAGGGGCAGACAGCACTCACCTACCCCTCTAGATGGCAATGAGCTAATAGAACAACTATATTCTTGATCACAAAATTAAGTCCTGTACATATATTGACCGTACAAGAGCCAGTGTGGTTTCTCTCAGGGAATATAGAAATTCAGGACAAATGAACTATTAGTACTTAAAACCTCAAATAACATTGGACTCATTCAACAAATACATAAACACTGCACAAAGCAAAGTCCAGCATATTGCACTCTTTAGCTTTCTCACAATTCATGTATAAAAGGAAGGGGGTGCTTAACACAAACACTTGGTTATGTCTTACCTAGAAATACAGTGGTTCCGATTCACATTCAAAAATCCAAAGAGGTGATGCTAAACATTCAACGTCCGCCTGTCATGAAAAACATTCAAAATTACACTTGGGATCACTTCGCTCTTCTCTATCTCAATTTTGCAATGAAACTTTCTAGCTTAAAAAAGAAATTTCCACGAGAAATGGAAATTGTTCTATTCAAAGTGAAATTTGCAACATACAAAAATTTTTGTAGTAATACTATTAAAAAATGCAGCTGGGTTGAAATGATCAGGTATTCAAACTAGATTTTATCCCATATAATTCTGTTGAACAGATTCAATTTAAGTTGGATTTTATAATATGCTATTGAGAAGACTGGTACAGCCAAAGGAAAATTACGTGCACTGGTAACGGTATGCATTATATTAAGAATTAAAAGATATAATAAGGAAATCATGGAAATGGGAATACATTTCCAAAACATTTAGCAATTTAGTATAAAGGCTATATTTATTTAAAACAATATTTATATTGAAAAAAGTCCAGTTAAAGCAGTTCTAAATTCAGGAACTAATTTTCCAATCTTTTGAAACTACTGAAACAAAGAATGCAATTTAAATACCCAGTCATAGTCATTTCATTTTGCAAGTATTGGGGCAGGGGAGGCCACGAGAAAAACAAGGGGACCAGTTCCTTCATAAGGTTCTGTAGGACAGCTATTTTAATGTTACTTTTTCAACCTCTAAATAAAATAACTTAAGAGAGATGCAAGCTTGCTCCAAAAATAAAGGTGAAGGTAACAAGGAAAATAAATTCCCCAAAGAAAAGCTTAGAAGTGAACTTCCATTTCGACCATAACCTCAATAATGTTAATATAACTCCACAAACACTCTTCCCAAATACTCAGTTTCACTATCCTCACAACCTCAGAGGCCAAGCCATCCGGCTCATAAATCAGCTTAATTCAGCTTAATTAAGTTTTGGCTTTGGAAAACACACAGTTGTGTTTCTGCAGCTATATTTATAAATATGTGACCAAAAACTGGGTTTAAGCTAATTATGTACTTTTATTAATTTAATTTCCAAATAGTAACCTTGACTGCTGCTTGAAGAGGAACTATCTTTTGAAACTCAGGGGCGGTGCACTGCAGATTGGTTTTTTCCTAAAAATATGTTCTGTACTGCAAATTGTAACAATTCATTATAAAAGCTGATTAAATTATATCAAAATGTAACACTAATTTCCCAAGTAGAACACCCACACAGGGAACTAATTAGCAATAGCTCCTCTGTGTAAACAAATCTTTGTACCAATTAGTAGCTGGTCAAGTCAGGAAACTCCCTTTCTCTAGGGGAAAAACATTTTTTTTTTTAGCATTGCTTTATTTTGCTGCTGGCTGCAAATTCTCTCCAGTTCTGTAGCAATGCATGGTATTTACAACTTATATTTCAGAGAGTTTGATGGGAACTTGGTCAAGATTTGGAAAAAAAAAATGGCAGTAGGAGACCCATAAAAATCACAGAACCAAGACTTCAAAAGGGATGTGAACAAATCCTGCTCTCTGCTTAAGCCAATTCTGTCCCAAGGGTTTACACAGACTAGAACAATAACAGTGAAACGACTCAAAACAAACAGTGAAGTAAATGAAAAAAGTACATGGGAAGAATTATTCTCAATTGTTGTTCTATAATAAGAAAAGCAAACAAATAAAAACCTCAAGGCGAGAATATTATGCCCAGACAGCATTCTGAAAGCGTCAGTGAGGTGCAACAGTAAAACTGCATAAAGGATGGTATTCAAGGGGGGCTGAGTGTTCATTTATCATTGATGATGTTCAAAGCTGCTCGACAGCTGTTCTGTGCTAGTCTGAAAGTACCAGAGTTGACTCTTACCTTGTTGAGGATGATCCAGAGCCTTCCCAATACTCAGACAGATGCTGCAATCTGTGGATTTAAAAATTTCTTTAAAAGGATTGTTATCAATGAAACTGTTTTAATTACTGAGTAAAAATCAGAAAAGTTACTTAAATACCATCAATCGAGAGTAACTTCCCTTTTTTCAAAAGCAAAGAGAACTCTGCAAGGTGTCTCCTACTGTGCATTACTCCCAGAGCCAAAGGTCAATTAATCTCATACCACCGCACACAGGGTAGTGAACTACTGTTGCAGGAACACCTCAGGACAGGGAAAGGACTGGCAGCACCTCACAGAACCCAGAAACCCACCCTTTCCCACAGAGCAGTGATGTAGTAAGAGACAACTTCTGACCCTCCAGTGCTACAGGGCTGCAAAAAACAGCTCTAAATACCATTGTTTTGTACAGCATTTACTGCTTGAAGATGTAAGAAAACATATCCCCTCACCTCTTGACCCAACAACAACAACAAAAATGACAGGTCTGAAAGACTCGGGAATTCCAGCACTGATTATAATTATACAGAAAAACTGAATTTTGGAAACAAAACCCCAGCAATTATCAAGGAGAACCTCCTTTTCAGATGAATTATAAAATTAGAAAACCTTTGCAACTTACACAGAATAGCTATCCCTCAGCACAACGTAATTAGTAACTAGGACTGAAACAGATTTTTAATCAAATACACACAACATTCTGGAAGTCTGCTTTTTAATCTTTTAAAAATTACCTCAGATACCTAAATTTCTTTTAGTAAAAAACAAAATGAAACACAAAATCAAATGGAATGTAAAACAATGTCAGTGTAATTCACAGGGTTAATGTGATTAGCAGGTATGAAATGGGCATTAAAAAAAGACTACAAACAGATGCCAGGAAGCATTTCTTGTTCGTGAGCAGTAACTGCATGGAATGGGCTCCAAGGCAAGTTCAGAGGTATCACATTTGGATTGAGAGATGCCATCGAGAGGGAAAGCCAGTGCCATGGGAGGGAAGGAGGACAAACTACTCTGAAAAGTTTAGAGTTTCCAGTTTCATATCTTTAAAATATTCCTTTAAACATGGAGATAAACCTCCCAAGATTGGTATCAGAGTTTTCCATAGGAAAGCTGAGGGGAATGAAGAGGAACAACACTTTAATGAATTTAGAAAATAACTAAATATCAAGATACTTCTTACAACACTGTGACTTAACCACAGGGTGAAGAAACGTATTTATGAGCAACTGCTCCTGTCCTTGGGAGAATTTCTGAGTCAGAAAGAAAGGAAAGTGATCATTTCTTAAACACCAGCCTGGTAAAAATGGACTGAAATAAATAAGGAACTCTGGAAACTTTAGTAAAAACCTTAATGCTGCTTTAAGGGAAGGATATTAACAAGGAGGCATCACATATTAACACAGAAGAGAAAATTCTCTTTTGCTATTTTGGCAAGATCCAGCAAGTCAATTTATCCCTAGTTAAAATGCATTTATACAATGAAACATGGGAGTCAGTTTGGTTCCCTCAGCGTAATAGTCTGGGGGACCTGCTGGGAGTAAAGCTTATTATCCACCCAGGGATTTGAGCAGTCGTAGTTCACAACCAATTTGACTTAAGGAAAAACACAGCTGCTATTTTGAAAGTTTCCTGCTGTGTAAGAAATAATTAAGGCTGTACGATCAGTATTCAACTAAGCATAAATAGCAAAGATGTTAAATTAATTCTATTTGGAAATAAAGAGTTAAGTGAAGCTGCATTACAGAATGGAATACATAATGTTGTAGTTCAAAGGCAAAAGAGAAGAGTTAAATGAGATGAAGTGTGCATCAGAGGCCAAACTCTCAATCCTAACTATGCAACCACAACATTATTTCATGTTTTAGAAGTCCTTCACTCAAGAAGTAGAAAGTACAAGTCCCAAAATGAAGCAATGAATTCTATTCTGATTTAAAATACAAAAAAGAAGCAGCAGCTGAACACACTTATCTATGTATAAACTGAAAAAGCACAGAATCATTAAAACCAAGCTGGTACTATTTAAATATTATGCAGAAAAATGTGAGAGATGTCGATGGCAATACAGGTAATTCAGGGCAGCTCAACCCTAGAGCATCCTGACCTGCGCTTCCGATTCTCTCCCCACACAACCCTCAAAGCATGAACTGCACCAGGAATTCCCAGCCCAGGGATGGCACTTAGCCTGTCACTGTCAGTGTGGGGACTGGGAGCTCAGTTTCTGATTGCTGGACCACTTCCAGGTGGGGGAATACATGACGAGGTTACCAAGAAGCCTATGCCAGCCCCACAGCCATTCCTCGTGTCCTGCAAGAAGCGAGGTGGTGAGACAGATGGCTGTGCTCCACTGACTGGAGTCAACCTGTGAGTTGTCTGCTGGACCAGACACTGTTAAGTCATTAGGATGCTAATAGCTTTAACACTGCTTAAAGAAAAAAAACACCCCCACACAAAACTTCAAGCCTACAGTTTTTGCTAAATATAAGGTTAGACTTGCACCTCCTTGACAGGAGGCAAACAGACAATTAGAAGAAGAGGGCTGAGACATCTGCTTAAGACACGGATTCCTCAGGGAAAAGCTAAGGATCATGCCAACCCAGGTTTGCACTTGCATGTCGCTACTGCTCCTTTAGCTAACAGAAGGCAAAGCTTAGGTCAGGGATAAATTTTACTCTACTGCCAGGATATACATCCTCTGGTTGAGGATGTTGTAGATGCCATCTGCTTAACATTCAGTTTATTCATTTTGATTTAAAATGCCAGGCCATAATTCTTCAAATATATGCTTTTTTTTAAACAAGTGCTGTCAAAATGACTGACTATACTTGTGTATTCCCTGGGGCTTGTCTTATAAAAAAATTATGAAACTCAATTATTCTATGATTTTAAGTTGCTCCAGCTTATTTTTTCCTGCTTTCCAGAGAGCTTCTCACTTCCAGGCTTGAAAGAATTTTTCTTCTACCTTCCTAAGCACACAATGACAATGCTGCCACTGCCTTCCCAAAGAAGCTGCTGAATCCCAGCTTCCTGGAAAGCAGGATCTGTGGCCACATATATGTCAAAAAATAAAACAGACCAGGGCACACAGCCATGTTCTGGGCTTGGAACCAGCAAACATGTTACAGCTTGTAGCTGGACAACTAAAATCCTATTCCTCCATACAGCCTGGCCAGATCCAAACAGCCTTTTGGAAATGGTCCATCATCTCTCCCAACCCCAGAACTATGCTTGGGCATTATCTGGGAGAGTGTTAGTTGACCTAGAACAAAACTGTGTCATGAGCAGTACTAAAAATGTAACAGTAGAGTCGCATGCCATATCCACTCCTTATTTAGTTCCTACTATGAACATGCATCACAAATACAGTACCCAGCTGCTTCTGGAGAACATAAGTTTTAGAAGTTAATTCCACAACCAGCCAAATGCATTTCAGAATTAACAGGTCACCCTCACCTAGGTGGTTGTTGCTTTCAAATCAGGGGAACAGAACCACATAAACATGTAAGAGCTAAGGATTTGTGTTTCCACGAGTATCATATGCAGCACACGTGAAAATTTGCACTAAGTTTTTTACATGTTCAGATGGACTGAACATAAGCATCTGATTTCTTAATTTTGGCAAGGTCTGGACTGCTGCCAGTAGAACACTGGCCCTGACTGTCAGCTGGTACGAAGTGGGCATAGCTCTATCAACTGCATCCCAATGCACAGCTGAGACTGCTTCTCCAAACTTCACCCACATTGGGGTGATGGGCAAGGAAGAAACTAATCTTACAAGATCAACGCTAACAAGCATTTCAGGGACAAATCTGTGTATTTTTTTTCAGTAATTCACAAAACTATGTATCTCTTCACAAATTTGTTTCTTTTGTCCAAGTCAGAAATCCCAAATTAACTACTTTAAAAAAATTCAAGCAAACCTGAATTGTAAACATTTACCCTTATTTGGCTCAAAAAAGAACATAATCAAGAAGTTCTTGTAAACACCAGAGAGGCACATGAAACTTTCCAACAGAAAACACAACTACTGTGGTGCAAATCTGGATGTAAATATTGTACTTGGCCAGAATTACTGTGTGTAAAACTTTGTATAGATGTGATTATGCAGTGTCATAGGGGACTGAAAAATCACCCTGATAGTACAAAAACATACAACCCTTTCACAACTGCTGACCTACAGATCATCATCTTCAGTGCCAACTCCTTACCTTGGAGTCTTAAGTGCAACGGTATTGTGCATCGAGTTTCCATGGCAAGGTTTTGGTAGTGGGGAGGGCAGTGAGGGGGAACAGGACTGACAAAACTCTCCACTGGCCAAGGCCAAGCCCATCAGTGCTGGTGGCAGCACCTCTGGGATAACTGAGTTAAGAAGGGGGAAAAAAACTGCTGCAGAACAGCAGCCAAAGAGAAGTGAGAGCATGAGAGCAAGAGCCCTGCAGATGCCAAGGTGAGCACCGGAGGAGCAGGAGGTGCTCCAGGTGCTGGAGCACAGATTCCCCTGCAGCCCCTGGTGCAGCCCATGGTGAGGCAGCTGTGCCCCTGCAGCCCTTGGAGGACCATGGGGGGAGCAGAGATCCACCTGCAGCCCATGGAGGACCCCACACCCGAGCTGGAGGATGTCTGAAGGAGGCTGTGACTCTGTGGGAAGCCTCCGCTGGAGCAGGCTCCTGGCAGGACCTGTGGCCTCAGTGAGAGAGGAGCCCACACTGGAGCAGGCTCCTGGCAGGGCTTGTGACCCCATGG
Organism: Falcunculus frontatus; assembly: GCA_013398115.1. NCBI lineage: Eukaryota > Metazoa > Chordata > Aves > Passeriformes > Falcunculus > Falcunculus frontatus. The sequence continues at coordinate 2,033,133 of VZRV01005576.1, read as the reverse complement.
GGGACCCACACTGGAGCAGGCTGTTCCTGAAGGACTGCATCCTGAGGGAGGGATCACATTGGAGCACTTCATGAAGAACTGCAGGCCATGGGAAGGACCCACGTTAGGGAAGCTCATGAAGGACTCTCTCCTATGGGAGGGACCCCATGATGGAGAAGAATGTGAGGAGGAAGGAGTGGCAGAGGTGGGCTGAACTGATGGCAACCTCCATTCTCTGTCCCCCTGTGTTGCTTGAGGGAAAGAAGCAGAGAATTTGACAGTGAAGTTGAGCACAGGAAGAAGAGTAGGGTGGGGAGAAAGTGTTTTAAGATTTGGATTTATTTCTCATTATCCTACTCTGATATGATTGGTAGTAAGTTAAACTAATTTCCCCAAGTGGAGTCTGTTTTGCCTATGACAGTCATTGATGAGGGATCTCTCTCTGCCCTTGTCTCAACCCAGAAGCTTTTCATTATGTTTTCTCTTCCCTGCCCAGCTGAGGACGGCAGCGACAGGGCAGCTTTGGTGGGCACCTGCCATCCAACCAGGGTCAACCCACCTCAGTATTGACAAAACTGCTTATTACTCTGTAAAACCTTGAGCACCCATTTGTAACTGTTGGAATACCAGCTGCCAATCTGGTCCAGTGAGTCCACCCAATAATCCACCTAATAACCATCTGCTCCAACCTAATAGTCCCAGACGAACTCCCACACTCTGATTTACCTGTGAATACTTTAATTGTAGTGCCTTGAACCTACAGGTACAATTTCAGTCTTCCAAAGAGATGAAAAGATGACAAATGTATCTCAACAGCGATACCAACACTCAACTAAAGACCATCACTCCAATAAACCATAAAACTGTCAGATCTTTCAAGAAAAACAACCAAAAGTCTGCAACACAACAAAAACCCACCCACATATGTGAAGTAACAAATGTATTAAATCCCAGTGATGATAACACTGCAGGCATGAGACAGACATCTGTTTTTCAAAGATCTTGGCCTACATCCTAGTTCTGGTGTAAAAAAACCCAAAAACCAACAGCTAGAGAAAAAAAAAGAAAAAAATTACTTTAGATCCACAATTAGTATAGTCCTTTTGCTCTGTTCCCAGGATACCGACAGTGACACTAGAAAAGGGTGATGCTAGGAAATGTAGGAAATGACTGTTCATTACCAAGATCTTAATTTTCTCCAGCTCCCTTTGGACTCCTTGACAAAATGCTTCATTTCATATGAAAGTAAATGTTTGGGTCAAAGATACCCATTTTTCATAGCTGTCAAAGAAAAAAGTCTGGTTTGCACAGGCACATCCATTTTGCTGTGATTTCTAAAACATCTTGTGTTGGACTGAGCAAGAAGAGAGACAGCTGATTTATATGCCCCCATGTCAAATTGCTTCACAGAATCATAAATAAAGGGAACGTGCAAGGCTGACTAAACCCAAGCTGATCAATACTGTGAATCATCGACTCAGGGACAGCTTTGAACACACACACAGGACTTTAGCTGGCAGCATGCTTGTAGTTGACCATCCTGGTCCTTGCTATGCACTCTGATGTAGAATTAGGAGCCCATCAAATACCACCTAGTAACCCATGCCAGAAACTGGGTGGAACTCATTTAGAGCTGCTAATTGACTTCACTCTGTGGAGAAACTGTGACCCTTGTCAGGGGGAGGGCTGTGCTTTTTGTCAGAATATGTCAAAGGAAGTCAGGCAACTCTTGCTTTATTGTACAGTCAGTCACTGCGAGACTGCAGAGTAAGAGAGCTCAAAGACTTTGTGAAAAGGCACAGAGCTGTCCAGATTTATCTCCAAGCAAGTCTTCGGAGTATCACCCAATTAGTCTGTTTTCTGGAAAAACTAGAGATGAAGCTTTTTAACAGTGCAAAATTAAGTAATGAATTCAGGCATGCCTACCTACAGTCACTGGCACAAGATGGGAGAATACCACATACAGTCATTCCTTACCAACCAGCAGGAAAGTGTCTGCAGGTTTGAAGGATAGCCTAATCCCTAGGAATTGAAGTTATCTTCTTTCCAAACTCATTTATATTCCTTCCCTTCAGAATCTCTCATCCATACGGAAAAAAAAATAAAAATAAAAAAGAGGTTATTGTAAGAATGAAACGTTTGATTTCAGTGTTAGTTGAAGGAAATACTACCACATACTTTGCTAGTAATACCACATTAAACACAGCAAGCAGAATGTTTTTTACCATGTACAAGAAACAAAGCTACCTGAATAACTTCCCCCCCGTGCCCCCCTCCCTCCGGCCCCAACCTCATCTTGTGATTCTCTCTAAAGCAAGTCATATGGCAGCACTTTTCTCCTTTTATGGGCAAAAAAAAAAGGAGAAAGGAAGTCAGCAGCCGAGAGGGACTGCAGTGCCACATGAATTAAGCAGCTCAGAGCTGTGCTGCTCCTCTCGCATCCCCACCTCAGTGCTTTATGGACAGGTACTCTCAGAGAGGGACACTATGAATCAACTTCCACTTAATGCATATATAATTACATGTCACTGAGTGTTTCACGCTGAACTCGTCACCACAGCATGTATTAAAAACCAAAGGAAAGAAGACATGTAATATATTTGCATTTGCTTATCTATCATCTCCTTCCTTTGTCTGAATATCCTGTCAATAGCAGGCAAACCTCTTCTTTGGGAAACAGCTGTAGTGATAGTATGACACTGAGCAGCAATAAAATTATAGTACTTTCTGCTGCGAGACTTTCCATGCGTTCCACACTGCCCCAGTGCCTGCCACCCACACCCACCTCGATCCTTTCTGTCAGCAGCTCTACAAGATGGAAGCAGGGGAAGTTATTAATAATCCAGTTTAGCAAATTTGTCGCTTTTTTTGAGAGAACTGTGGAAATTTCATTAGCTTAATGTTAGGGAAAGGTAAATGACACACAAAATTCCCCATGTATCAAGAATAAAAGCCTTATTGTTACTTTATCAATGGAAAGAAAGGAATCATTGTTTCTGCCTCAATAACTGATACTAGACAATATGAGGACTCACATCCATAAACAGCCACAGTATTGAGAAATTATAAAGAAACACACCTCCTCTCCACGCACAGGTGATGGGATCCAGAATTTCTAAGTACTCCCATCTCCCACCCAAGCACGAGCAGCAGGATCCATCAGCCAGAGCACCACAGTGTGCACATGGCCAGGGGCACAAGACCTGCTGTGAGTCTGGGAACACACCTGTCAGCCTTACATGTACCATCCCCGAGTCAGAGCCACCCTGCTTTCCTCCAGCTCTTTGTGGGCGCTCATTCTGAGCTTTATTTGACTATTACAATTTAATTTGACTACTAGAACTTAAACTTGACTATTTTGTTTGGAAGTGAAGCTGAAAACAACTGAATTCAATTACATGAGCTATGCTTGCTGGGTCACAGCCCACACTTCAAAGCTAAAATGTAGATAAGCATTTCCAGGGTCAGAGGCCCTGTCCTTAAAACTCTTTTTTTTCTGTTGTTTTTTTGAGGTTTTTTAGGAAGGAAGCAGTCTCCCTGGTTATCAGATCATTATCAGGTCAGATCAGATGGCCAAAACAGCAGAGTTCAGTTAGGAGTTTAAAATAATCCCATCATTTTTTGAAGCCTAACAAAACATGGAATTTGTTAAATATATGTCTATAAGTATATTTCTTACTGTTAAAGATTAACCATATACTCCTTAGAAGTTTTAAAAGTGTTACCACAGTGTATTTCATTCTCTATTGGCAAATGTTATTTCTTTATAAACATGGACTATTTCTTTAAAAAGTAGTATTTTAAACCTGTAGGTGTCCCTTCGCCTTATGAATAAATTAGAAGATGCTGAATAACAGCAACCGCCAAAGTACAAACACTTTATTACAATTGTGGTGACTCAGACTGTCAGGATTTGGCAGCCCACAGTGTTCCTCAGCAGCAGAACAAAAGGGGATTTTTTTTGGCAGTTTTACTTTTAGTTCAGTAAAGGACAACATGATACTGTCTGTGCCTTAATGAATCAAAACCTCTGTAAAACAAAGGCATAAGTAGTCAGACCCAAACCATTTTCTGTCTCACAAAATGGACAAACATATTACCTATACGTGTAGGACCTCTAATATGTGTGCTCTGTCCTTGTCTTTCAGGGAAAAAATAAAATAAATAAAAGCAGTAAGATTATCTAGTTATAGAAATACACATCAGTTCTACAGGCAACACAGTCTCAAAATACTTCAAGATCAGGAAATATTTTCTGTGTTCCTGTCAAATACTAGAGACGTTGATAAAAAATTCTAAGTGGATTTCACCTTCACTAACTAAAAACGTAAACCCCATAGACCTAAGTATAGCACGATAATAACACAATCTCTCATGTATTCAGAGCATAAAACACATTTTGAGGGAGACTCATTTTCTAGCACCCCCATCATGATCTCATGTGGAACAGCAAAACTGTCCCCACAGTAATTGGTATTACAGAGCCCTGCTGCAGCACAGCCTTGTGACAGGGTGAGGGAAGTGTTCCAGTCAGTCCTACAGGGCTTTTATGCTTTAATAATAAAAACATAGGGAAAACAGTTACAAAATATCAGAACCCATTTCCTCTGCCACCATCAATTATTAGGGAGAGGACTTATTTCCAGAAGCTTCTAAAGATGCCAACGTCCATCATGAAATCTGTTATCTGAAGAAGTCGCCAACTGCCTGCAGATGATCCTTGAAGCAAAACACTGCAATTACAGAGCAATACAGTGCAGGGAGTCAGACCGTGTGTGTATGTGGGTGGGACAAAGGATAACTGAGACAAAATTAGACCGTTCTTGGACATAACACATAACAAATTTAACAATCTAGCCTTCTCAAATCTAAAGAGATCTCAACAACTCTGAGAAATGTTATAGAATTTTCCCCCTGCCATTACTTCCCTCCCCAGTTCCCACAGCATTATAGCAATCCCCTCTGACAAATAAGGACCAACAGATCACCCACACCAAATAAATACTACTGTACATCTCCCATGAAGGCTATTTAAACTCAATTCTGGAATCAATTTACTGGAGATAGAATCATATGGATCAGTTATCAGAGAGAATTTTCCTTCTTCTCCAAAACCAATTCTGCTCTGTAACTGGCACCATCACTCAGCATTTCAATACCAACTAAAATCAGTAAGGAATTTTTGTCCCACAGCTCCACACCATTATTAACATGCACGAGAGAAACCAGAAGATGAACTTTCTCCCCTCTTCCCAGAAAGCCGTTAACTCAAGCCAACCTTCCAGATTTTATCTGGGGCAGCTGCAAAATGAAAATTGTAATGATCAAGCTAGATATTACATACACTCACAATAAAGAAAATAAAACAGAAAGCAGGTTTGCTGTGAAATATCTTTAGAAAAACATGAAAATAACCCCTTCCTCCCACTTCTCAGTATAACCACATTCAGCTTAGGCAACAATAGTCTTAGGACACTACTGGGCTCAGTTCAGTTGCAGAGGCAAATAGTGTTGAGCTGTTTTAAAATATCCCAGTAGGTGCTCCAGGACGTGGGTCTATGCAGAACATGGGTTTTCTGGCTTCCTTGCATCTGCTAACCAAGTATAGATCCAACAGATGTTGCAAAGCATCTCATCAAGGACAAAACATTTACACCGGACAACTGAATCAAACCTGACTCAAATTGTGTCCTAAACCCAAAAGAAAGACTTTCTCTGGAAGTCCTCAATCTTGCAAAATTCTGGCCTTCATCCCTTCAAAAATTTATACTCATTTTAGATTTACTAATTCATGTAAGTCTAGAAGCCCAAATTGGACTCACAGGGGAATTTTGAGCATGGCTGCAATAAATTTGGGTATATAAGGGAAAGTAAGATAACTGGGATAGCAAGCAGGAAACCATCTAACCTAATAGGTTATAAAGTTGTGAAGGCTGTACCTTAAACTGATGTCACCAATTCCTGGAAGCTCAAGAGGTACCTATGTTACTAAAAGGGTTGTAATGCCCTCAGGCCCCTCTAGAAGCAAGATACAAAGTCATTCCTTTCACAAGCTCCTGAGGAAAGGAGTCATGCAATTTTGAAGTTTCGGATGAGAGGGCAGGAGCATGCCCTCAAGCACCACTGAGCTATTTAAAAGCATCAGGAAAACAACCACAGAGGAAGTAGAAGTGGGTGGTAGGCTCTTTTCAGGTTGAGAGACTGGCTCCCAACCACATCTCTGCACACCAGGGTAGTGCCCTAAACCACAGGCTATTGTCTGTCCTAAGACTATTCCTGCTGAAGTTATGAAATGGAAAAATATTTACTGCATGAAAGAATGAAACACCTATAGAAACCAGGTTTCCCTCACCTGAATGCCTTAATCACAGGGCAGGACTCACCCTCCCTCTGGCCTAATTACTGTTTTGTTTTGGTTTTTTTTTTCCCAAAGGTTGCAGGTGAAATAAAGGACAGCTTATGACACTCTGCGTGTTTCACTCTCTTGGGAAGAGGGTGATGTGAGCTCAAGGTACTTAAAGCTGAAAAGGACAGAGAATAAAGTGTCACACAATGAATATGGGATGCAACTAATGCACCATAAAACATGAAGAGAGATTAACATCATTGCAAATGCTTCTACTCAAGTTTGAGTAAATAGCTTACACTTATTTCTTAGCAAAACAAGCTTTTCTAATCCTGAGGGAACATTCCCATCTCTGGATGCCAAATGCAGTGAGGCAGGAAAGAGATTCCACTCTCCAGAACAGTCTCGGTGGTAACAGCTACGGATGGATGCAGAACAGAAGCTCTGTGCATCTCATTTTCTTCACAGTAAAAACTGTAGAAAAGTGTGCTTTCAGACATGGGTTTTAGGACCATCAACCTCAGCTTTGAGGCATCTAATTGTAAAATAGGCCACTCAAATAATTTATTAATTCAGGCAGTAATACAGCAGAGAGAAGGATTCCCCCCCCATCCCAAATCCCATAAATTATATATAAGAAAGCTTCTAACAACTATTTAAATTTTAAGTTAAACCTATGTGTATCAGAGAGATACAGGACAGTACAGAATGACTTTTATCTACAATAAGTCTACACATTCCCTTAAAAACATCATACCAGCTCCACGGTGTTATTATATTGTGCAAACTTGCACTCTGTCATCCCGACCTCACCACAGACAAATGGGATGAAACTCAAGATTCCAGTATGCTCCATGCCATATTCTAGACACGACAACTCCCATGCTGTATGGATGCTACGGATGTTCTTCACCGGGCCTGAGGAACGTGTTCATGAATCACATTTATTAACCCAAGCCTTGAACCAAACCAGAGTAGCACTTATGACAGGCACACCACAAGCTGCACTGCTACTGGAACCTTCAAAATTAACTTTTCATACATTACAAACATCATAAATTCCTTACACAGATTTACTCAAAGATAATCCTGGGACTTATGCATTACCTTCACCTTTTGCACTGCTGGTCATCCAAACCATGTTGTTAAAAGTCAACCTGTCCACAATGAAAAACACTACAGAAGTACTGTAGTGGACAGGAGGAAAAAGAAAAGGTAATACGCACAAAGAAGTCCCTCAGAGCACTGGTTTTCTAGTCTATTGACAAGTTTATAAATTAGATAAGAGTAGTTCAGTTGTTAGCACGCAAAAGTAACCATTCCAGAGTTAAGGTAAGGCTGACCAATGTTTAATCTCATGGTTGATATCTTCACGATGGCCTCATTTATTAACATTTTAAACCCACAATACTAAACAAAAATCTTTCAAGCACTTGTATGTCAGTGCTGCACTGGGTCACATCAGTCTTGAAAGGTTCTTGCCCTATATCTATTACTGTTATTTTGTGTAGAATCAACTACTGCTACCAGTTTAAATCAAGAACTTGTATTGAACAGTATGTAAAGACAGAAAATTAGGCACGTTTTTCATTTTAACTGTAAATGAGAATTGGAATTTTGTGAAAGTAGAAGAATGGTAAATTCTTGGTACTTCATGAGAATTAGGACCTGTACAACTCAAATCATTCACGTTGCTCTCATCATTCACACGAGTGCAGAGCAGCATCTATTACAATTTCAATTTAAACAGCAAAATTCAAATTTATGACTGCATTTTTTTGCAGCTCTCAAACTGCCCCATATATTAAATATTTTAATTCATGCCTCTCAAACTGTTTTCTCTGATTTAGTGTTACTGTTTTGCATTCCTAGATAACATGAGTAGAAAGCACTGCTAAAAGAATGATTGATAATATTGAAATGGATCCAAATACACACTGAATTCAGTACAGAGGGAACATTAAGAGGTTTGGCTGCTTAAAATTAACATATATTGCTAGCATCCATACACCGCTATCCACTGATGTTATAGGTCCCAGTAACATACTGAGTTTGTCCCAACAGGATTTTAAAAGGAGACTTAATGATGTCGGGATCATATACAGGGTTTGGATATAGAATAGTATTTTTCTGGTTTGTACAAAATGTGAACTGAATGATTAAGTTCATGTGCTATTGCATGTAATATGCATCCACTGCTAAAGAATGCCTGTAATTCCACAAAAATAGTTTACAGTTTCTCAAAAAACTCTAATTAGAATGGCATTTGGAAGTAGATAAAAATATGATAAAGAGGTCTTACTTATAGTATCTGTATACCTACAAAGTATTTCTGTCCAAGTACAGGAACTGTTATTCATCTAAATAACATCTAGTACTTTTGACAGACATTTTAAGCTCGTTTTGTATATCACATAACCTGGAAATCTGCAACATACTGCACATGCAAATTCTCAGTGTCTTTGTAAGGCTGCCATACTGCTGAGGACAAGATATTTCAGCCTGACAAAACAGCATCAAAAATGATGTCATGAGGACAAGCTAAGCACACTAACAATGAGTTATCTTCTCACCACTCTAAGATTCATTAATAGACTCACTGTCATGGTGAAATGACATCTGACGACAGTAACTATGCAGTAGTATCCAAGATGATCACCGTTTTTCCTTTCTGACTTAATCAAGGGGGTTTTATTCTAATTACTGGCATACATTGTCTTCTTAATCACTTGTGGTTTGTTTATTTTCAGTTTTTAATAAAGAGCAGAAGTTCACAGGGGAAAAAACAAAGCATCACTGCAAAAGCAGCAGCACAGGAGGGTACTGAAAAAGTACACAGCAGAATACAACAAAATATTGCACAGTCTTTGAGAAACCATAGAAGTAACTCAGAAAGCCTTGCTTATACTTGCCATCGTCTACATCAAGTGAAACTTTAAAGACCAGCAGTTAAACAATACTACAGCACGTCAAGTTGAAGAATTTTATTCTTAGTTGCTACCTTACGCTTTTTATAAACTTAAGTCAAACCTTTCATGATGTTCCCATAATCTTCAATTTTATTTCATTAAAACATCTTTTTAAAGTCTACTGTAGGAAGTAGTAGGACTTTTATCATTAGTTTTTAATTTGGACCTTGTGAGATGGGGGAGTGGGGGTATCACAGGAGAGTAGAAAGCAGATTTAAACACGAGAAATTACGAGGTTTATTTTTTTAAATTACTTTTCAAATGCACACTGCTGATGTAACAGTCTTCCTTACATGTTATAGAAATACGAAAGTTACCCTAACAGAGAAAAGGGAAGTATCAGCTCAGTTCTTCCCTGTGTAATAGGAGCTGAGGTATTTTTGTAGAGCTGTGCTGAGCATGTGAAAATCTTTGCCCCCAAGGCAATCTCATGTCACGATAGCATTTCATTCCAAATCTCCCCACCTAAGAGTTCACTGCTAAAGTAATTTTTATTTTTTTTCTGGTCTTGCAGATGATCAAAACAGAAGAAACAAAGCAAACATATCTCTGTCCCCCTTAACCTACCCTTTCCCCAAACACATATAAACTGCCTTTAGAACTGGTAACAAAAACAGAGCGTGTAAAGACAGTCTGTATGGCAATCAGAGACCAGGAACAGGCTGAAAACCAACTCACATCATCACCCGCGGCAAGTTATTAGCAGCACCACTGAAAGCCTGTGCAGTTAAGTGCCTCGCTGTGTTGCCAGTGAATTATGCAGCATTCGATTTTGCACAGTGGCGTAATGTATTACTGAGACCTTAGCAAAACAAACCCCAGAATAAAAAAAAAAAATTAAACGGTCTTGGAATCAAATTAGGAGAAAAATAATAATAGGAAGAATAGATGCAAGCGTGCTATCTGCTCACTGTAACACCTCCCAACATGGACAGCGATTCAAACGAGATGAATGCAGAATTACAGAGCCTGTCTTTCATCTCCTGTCTAGGTACATCCCTCTGGAAACACCACGCTTATGGCACCTCGCATCCAGCAACCACCAGCAGCTGGAACATAAAGTTTTCGGTATAATCAAAGTTTGAAGCTTAATCTCCCTTTGCCCTCCGCCGCACTCAGTCCAGCCAGGCACAGCGACGCGCTGTCTGACCGACACCCCGGTCCAGCGCGGAGCTCCGCCGGGCTCCCCCAGGCCCTGCCGCGGGCACAGCCGGCTCCCGCACTGGCGCTGCTCGTCCCTGCGGCCGCGGCGGCTCCGGCACCCACCGCCCGGCAGCGAAAACCCGGAGACTTCCAGCCGGGAGAGCCAGTGGCCGGGGAAGCGTCCCCCTGCCTGGGCGAGGCCAATCGGGAGCCTCCGCTCGGGTTCGCACCGCACCCGCTGCCTCTCCGAGCGGGGCTGGGGGCGAATCCAGCCCCCCGGCGCTCACCGCCCCGGGGCCGCTGGCAGCGCTCCGGGGCCGGCGCTTCCCAGGCAACAGTTGGCTGTGTCCCTCCGGGTCCCCCCGCCACCGCCCGCAGCCCCCGCGGCGCGAGGGGCAGGGGCACCGCGGGGAGGGTGACCCGGAGCCGAGGAGCGGGCACAAAGGCGGCTGCGGAGGCTCAGGGGGCGAGGGGAGCGGAGAAACTCCGGGGCTGCAGCGCGCCGTCCCCGCCCCGCCGCGATGCGGGGGCGCCGAGAGAAGGAGCGGCAGAGGCGGCTCAGCCCCCACCCCGCGCAGCCCCCGGGCGGGCGGCGGCCCCCGGCCCCGCCGTGCCTNTGTGGATGAGGATGAGGATGGGGATGGGTCCCCCACCGCCGTGTAGACCGTACGCAGGGACACACTGGCTCCCCAGCCGGCGGGTCGGGGCACTGGGGTGTCCTCTCAGGAATCAGGGCAGGGGTGCGTGTGGCTGTCATCCGCGCTGCGCCCCGCCCGGGGATATCGGCGCTGACCCAAACCCTCCCCGTTTCGTAGAGATCCCATCCCCCTCTCTCCGGTGGCCTCTGTTTCGGGGTGGGGGGGACGTGGGACGGGACGGTGTCTGTGGGTAAACGCTGGAGTTCGGGACTTCACATACTTTTTTTTTTTTTTGTATTTCTGGCTTTGCAGAAGACAGCGCTTCCTCAGGACGTCAAAACCAGATCTGAGCCCATTCACAGCTCGTGAAAATTCTTTGTACTTCCTCTTGCTGTGCGGAGGGTTAAATGAGGTTAAAGTCGCCAGAACGGCTGTGCAGCACTTGGTTTCCCCCTTCCCCAAAAGCCAGTCTGTGCGTCATTTACAGCAAGAAAGAAAGCAAGAAAAGAAAAACAAAACAAAAACCTACAAGTGACAATATTGGGAGTACAGTACAGAAATACCTGCTTGTTTGTTCATACCAGGGCTTTGCTTGCTGAGCTCTTTAAATGTGAGAAGCTGTGATGCTGACCACAAAGCCATCACAGCTCTGTGCCAGGGAACCTGAGAGTTCACAGCTGCCTCCTGCCTCGGGCAAATGTGTCGAGGAGAGCTGTGTGCTCCGAGAGGTGTGATTCTCATGAATAAAGCAAGTTTTGGAGCGCTTCGAGAAGCGAAGCGGAGTGGTTTGGTGGAGCTTGTGAGCATGTAGGGCCTGCTGCTGACTTGACTCTCTGGCCTGTCACTCCCTCTGAGCAAGCACCCCAAAGCAGCATCACTTTCATGATTTAACTTCTTCCCTTTACCCAGGCCGGATCCAGATGTCCTTGAATTGTTCTTTTTTTTTTTGGTCTGGAAATTCCAAATTGTCTAGAAAATAATTCAAGTGACATACTTAGTCTATTAAAAGGCTGTGTGTCTGTTGCTGTAGCACATATTTAGTATAGCTACCCTTACAGCACCCAGCTTAGTAGAACACTGAGCTGCTGGCTTGCATTTTTTACCCACGAGTCTCAAAGTACTTTTTAAAAGAAGTAAATAGCGTTGCTCCACTTTCAAGCGGGAAGAACAGTCACATGGAAAACTTGAACCAGGAGAAAGAACTGAACCTCAGATTCCCAGCTAGCAACGTAATGTCCCCTTTTAATTATTTTTCTGGGGCATGCATTCTGACTGCTTTATAATGGTCGTGTCTTTAACTGGATGCTTTTACAAAAGAAGAGGCAGCTGTCACCCATCTTTTGGAAATATTCTGACTCTATGAGTGCATGCTATGTATGCTCTCAAGTTGTCTGCACTGAATACATCAAGGACTTAGCAAGAAGAATATTTTTATTCTGCATACAGATAATACTTAGGAGTTAGAAAAATCCAACTTTTAAATCCTGCCAAAACAAAGGGACTGCTAGATATTGATGAAATGACCTGTAGAACACCTACATGTAGTGTCACATACTACCATAAGACTGAAGTTGATCAGCTTGTAGGGGAAATGGCAGGCGAGTGATAGATTTCAGATTCTCAGCTTTGGACGATGACGTTAGAGACCAGGAAACAATTATTTAACTGGCTACTGGCATATTAGCCAAGCCACAGCTGTCTGTGTGAAAACGTTTTCTTAGTGCTTGTGTGAGACAAATTCAGTTTGCAGCACATTGGGTAGGGATCAGATTCCTCAATAAAGTAATTTCTTATCAGTTAAGACTCTGTGAGTGATCTCACATACCACTCAATTTTTTCTTTGAAGAGTTGCAGGATACCCATAAACCTGTCTCGTCCCTACCAGCACCATCCCAATACCTCAAGCACCCTAAACTTTCTCGGGTGAAAGGACGTGCTTGCATTTACACAGGTGAATTGTGCCTCTAAATTTGGGTATATAGACACCTCCATTTCTTAGACATTAATTAGATGTCTAATCTCCTATTACAGGCAGTACTAAAGTCCAGGTCTGGTGCTTTCAAAAAGTTGTTTCACACATCACAAGAAGCAGTTTGGCACCTACACTCAGTTCTCTGGTGAGCAGTGCAATGGGCCAGCCAGTAACTGTCTTATCACAGCTTAAAGCTACCCCAATCCTGATCCATGGGTGGGATAAGCACAAACATCCAGAGATTTTTAAGTTGCCCTTGGGTATCTTGCCTTATTTTCTACTGGTCTTCCGGAAGCACCTGTAGGTCCTGTGACCTGTAGATGTAGCTCAGAATGCTCATTGCTACCTAACTGCATCTGTCATCACTGCAGTGGAAATTTAAGTCACTTAGCTAAAGATGCCTGCTGACAGACATCTAAAGTTTAGGAGTCTGAATCTCACACTGAATCCCATCCAAATTGATTTGCAATCTGAAATCTGAGGGGATTTTAACACATTTTATTTCACAATTATGACAATATATACACAACCAGTTGCCGTGGCTCAACTGGGACATAGAAGCATAGCAGCAATCTCTGGGTTTTTTAGGTGCTGGCCTTATAACATCTGCTGAAATTTGAATGGTGACATAGATTCTTTTTTTAAACAGGAATGATTCATAAAGTCATCTGCAATAGTGGCAAATACTTGAGTTTTTATCTACATGGAACAGTGTTGTTTAGCCTTTTGGAGAGTATGGTACCTTGCAAGTCTTGAAACTCATGGCTTTATGCAGAATTGCATTCAAAATCACCTGGATGCAACCAGCGGTCTCAGAACAGATGGCCACATGAGTTTTCAGCTTTTGATGTTTAACTTGCTTAGCAGAACTAATGTATTTATCTAGCACTTTTCTCCAGTATTACATGTGGGAGTTTATTGGTAGAATAAAATAAAATAGGGGATACAACATCATAAAGTCACCCCAAGACACTTTAATGTTCATTTTAGCTCTGTGCAGACTGAAAGGAAGAAGGTTAGTACAAAGAGCATTTTCAGGAAAAGAAAGGTTTAGAGCTCAAATCAGAAATTACCAAATTCAAAGGAGAAGGTCTTTAATTTCAGTGCCCATTCTATCAGCTTCTTAATCATTTCCTCAGTCTGGAAGCCCTTTATTTTTGTGGCTAACACACACACACAAAAAAAGGATAATTATATATTCTATGAAGTAAATTATATGAATATTCAGTACAATCCTGTCATCACTTGTATAATTCACAGTATCACTGATATTGGTTTCAATGGTAACTTGTGAAGAGAAACCTCTGTTCTATTTTATAATTTAGGAACATAATCTTCTTTTTCAGTTATATGACTGAAAATTAGGAGTGAAGCCAGTAACTTCTGAGACACAACAAACGAAAAGAGGAGAGGAAGGAGTTAATCTATAATTTTACAACTCTGAGTTGTGTCTAAAATTGTTTCCAATGAAAGAACAGTGCTGCTGTGGCTTTGTCAATATTTTTCTCTCCTCTCAGAGAACCAGCCATTAGTAACGGGGTAGAGAAAACTTCCTCATCTCAATTGTCTCAGGTATCTTCAGCTTGAAGAGCTTTCTTTCTCAGAGCACATTGAGCCTTTACTGCAGAAACCCCTAGTTTGTCTCTTGTATCAACTGGCACATGACATTTGGCAGAGGCATGGGCAGCCAGCCCTTTGCTGACAAGGGACCAGCCATGGCAGGTTAGAGCAGCTACACCACTCACCAAAAAACACTGGAGTCTCATCTGAATACAGCTGGAAATCTGATCTCTGTTATCTACCTCTTTGGAAGTCAATATATAGGCTATATAATCCCTTTTTAAAGACATGTATACACCTTGAATGACAAACAATAAAAATGTAATTATTTTATGCATTAATTATCTTCATTAGGCATTCAGTGCAAATTAAAGAAATTTACTCAAAAAAGTGACATAGTTTAACTTCTGATATAGGCTTTTAAAAATATTGATATGCATGCTTGCAGCTTAAAAAATTTGAGATTTATAAAATATAGTGCTTAAAATAAAAATAAATTATATTTTTGTCATTTTTAGCAAGTCAGAATAATATACATTAAATAAGAGTTTGTCTATGTCATTGTATAGAAATGTGGTTAGACCCTAGGACTTTTTTTAGATATGATTGTCAACTATAACTACCTTACCTGCATATTATGCAGGGATAAAGCATAATAATAGTGTTTATATACACTGATAGATGCTTGTTGTTAAGGCTGTAGCACTGAAAATCATCAAAACAATTAACAAGAAACTTACCTTTTAAATTAAAAAGTTTATAAAGAAGCAAGCATGGAATATTCACTCTGAATGCTGCTTCTACAATAAAACCTCAGGGTATTTTAGTAGAATTACATTGTACAACCATTAGTTCAGATTTGCTTGAAATAACATTCCTTTTGCAAAACAAATATTAATAATTTCAATAGCTCACTGGATAGGTAATGTTTCATTTATCACTATTAATGTTAATAAGAAAATGTCTAAGTTCCAGACTACTTTAAGCTGGTCGGCACAAACCCATTTTCAGTTGCATCGAGCAAGATGTATCCTGGCAAC
The DNA here is from genome assembly GCA_013398115.1 of Falcunculus frontatus. Lineage (NCBI taxonomy): Eukaryota > Metazoa > Chordata > Aves > Passeriformes > Falcunculus > Falcunculus frontatus. The sequence goes on along the minus strand of VZRV01005576.1, from coordinate 2,017,486 downwards.
CGTATATTTTTGGATTCGTAACAATTTATTCTATTCATTTTATGCAAACGAGGTAACCAATATTGCAGGAATCACGAGAATACAAGATGGATAGCTTCCATCGTTCAGAGCTATAGATAGATGATTAGGAATTTATGAGTTAGAATTTTTTTCTTTTAATAATCTGTTAAACATTTTCTTCAGTGTATTTATCCAGCTTAAATGTGTACCTGGCATGATTCACATACTTTTACTCAAACATGGAAAGCAAGCAGCAACCCAACCTGTGTATTGGGAAGTCATGATTATCCCAAACTACAGCCCTGCTTCTTGTCTATTATTTTCTGTGTTGAAAATACTGTATTTTTCACCAAACTCACGTAGAACTTATGGAGAGAAGAAGAGTGGCAAAGGCTCCCAACATTACCACACCTAGGAATGCTGACTTGAAAGCTTGAGATGCTAACACAGCATCTACAGCAAACACGAAGTTGAGGTGCTATATATATGTGTTATCATATCATGTGTGAATGTCATTGAAAGGACGTTTTTCAGAGCTGTCTTCTGGTTTCGGTGGCTATGTGTCAGGTTTTTTTATATATTTGCTATAGAAGACATTTTACAGAAACCTGTGTATCTTTGGTATATTCTAGTATTATGAAACATTTTTTTAAAATAAATTTGATAAGATCCATGGAGTTCAGCAGGGACAAAGGTTGTTTATAGAAATGTACCATGTATAATACCCTGTAAATGCAGAACATTTATAAAAGTAGATTATTCTTTCCTGGTTTGTTTTTTTTTTTTAATTCGTGTTCCTCACGAGCTCTCAGCCTGGATCAAAATCATGGAGTCTGAATACTCTGAATAGCCAGGCCTAAGTAGTTCCTTTCAAAGCAACAACAGTAAATGAAGCAGCATAGCTGGTAGGCTGAACCACAACCCTACAGCTACTCCTCAGTGAACATGATAGCTATTGTTCTACTCCTAAAATTATTTTCCTCTGCTGACCAGAAGGACTCAGTTATACCCAGAATAAATTCAAATTAGACAACTGAAATGGTCCTCAGTCACTTTTCCTGTACTCATATCAGAGTTAAATGTACATCTAGCAAGAGAACAGTTTCTGAAACAGCTCCTGAACCACTGGAGTTTTCAGGTGGCCTAGACCTTCATATAGCTACTGACCAACACAATATTCAAAATATGCTTCAGGAAATAAACAGTAGAGCTTTCCTTGAGTACAGCAGGTTCTGTCAAAGGAGAGGAGGACAGAGCTGATGGAAATGGAAATTTCAGCTGATTTTGCCCCATTGCTACCAGGCAGTCAGTGAACTTCAATTGAGCTGAAATCTTGGTTAGTAATTTAAAAGGCCAGGACTCCAATTTGAAGATGTATGAAGTGATGAGCAGTTGTTATAGGAAATTACACAAACGCTTTGAAGTAACAGTTGGGTTGCTAAATTAGATTCCTATCTTTTGTAATAGGAAAAGCCAGGCTTTGAATTTCCCATATTATCTCAGTGTGGACCCAATACATACACTTTTGCAAAATCCATATACATGAATGTCCATTAAACCGTTTCTCCAAGCCTCTACTTTTCAGCCATAAAGAAGGGTAGGTGGTGCCCAACTGGACCATGGGAAATGTACATTAAAATCTTGATTCTGATATTTCCTAATTCTTGAAATCTTAACTTTGCAGCTTTAAATACTGTTTTTAACGCATGCTTTATGGATGCAGCACCATGGATTAAAGAATACATCGAACCAAATATGATCTAATAGCCTGTCTTGCATTGACTATTTGGAAAGGATTTGCAGGATTCAGACCATCCTTTGCAGGAACATTAAGTCGTGAATGGATGTCATCTTCTCAGTTCTGTTATTTTGGTACCACCACATCACCACTCCCAGCTTGCCTGTGTTTATTGTCCCCAAAGATTTTCGGGGGTGATTTGCTATTACAGTCAAAAATGAGACCAATTAAACAATTTAAGTAGTAGGTCTCTCCTGCGTCACTTCATTCTGACTGAATCATATTAAGATGTGCTCACCCTGTCAACTCTAGAAGAAGATGTGAGCAGATGTGACAGCCTCCAGCACAGTGTGAAGCGAGATGGTCTGGTTGTTCCTAGAGTGGGCATCAGCTTAGTGCCCAGCAAGCTCAAGGAATTAAAAAAACTGAGTTCTCCTACAATTATTTGGCTCTTCTGCTCTAGGAAATAACTTGAAGCACATGCTATAGCTTTTATTAAAATCACTTGTATTTATCTGTTGTTTGCTGTGTCAAAACAAATATCAGGATGTATAAAAATTACCTGGTGTAAATCTAATGAGATTTTTTCTTCAGGTCCCTTTTTTCTTTTTATCCATGTTTCACAAACTGTAGAATATCTATACTACATGCAAGCCAGTCAAGCCAGTAGGAGACTGGGTTTGCTCTTTTTTCTTTTTTTCTTTTTTTTTTTTTTTAATTTGAGAACAAGGAAGATAAGTTTAAAACTATCTTACATGTCATTTGACAAAAAAACTTCACATTCCTATAATTATTTTTTTCATGTAAAATCTGAAAAATCAAGAATGTTACCTTTTTAAAAAGGAGTGGGAAAATTCAAAGAAAGTATAAGTGTGTCAGTACAGTTAGATTCCATTTGAGATGGTGCCAACATGAAAATTTAAGCCCTCTACAATTTAGACATTCCAAGCCTAGACTATAATTTGTCTAGCATGTAATACAAACAGCACAGCAACAGAAGTGTTAGGAACGTTGAGATAATGCTTTTCTCACTTCCCAAAAGTGCATTATTCTTTTTTCTGTCTTATTAGAATTAGAACAATTATAGCCCATATACTATCCTCCACCTAGATGATGTTAAAAATCCTTAAAAAAAAAGTAAATATCCTTATTCTTAGTAAACTATTTTGGCTTTTTCTGGCATCTGAATTAGAAAAGCTAGACATGTTCTTCTGAGTTCTCTAAATAACCTTACATCTCTTCTTACAAGCATTGAGTCTATATGTAAATGAAATAAAATATCACTAATCTGAAAGATAAATACAGCGGTAATTATGGAAAGTCAGTAGTCAGCAGTCAAACAGATGTTTATAATGAACAGTGATTAATTCTGCATCAATTATAAGGATAAATGGAAGGTTCATTTATTTGTGTGGAAAAAAACCCTGTGTCCACAAAAAATTGAAAAATCATACGTTTACAGAATCATTGTCGTGGCGTGGGGCTCCTGGTGATGTTCTGGTGTTTCGGACCGGAGCAAAGCTGAACAGTTCCAGAAGAACAAGAAGAAGCCACAGTCCCGGGAAAAATTTCTTGCCTCAGCTAGCAGGCTGGCTAAAAAGCAGGGAGGTGCTCCCTCAGCTCTGCAGCGGTGAGAACACAGGGGAGCGTGTGTCAGTCCTTGAACACAAACCGTGCTGAAGAATTCACTCAGCTTCCCTTCCCTTTCCCTCAGACCCAGCTTAAAGCTGCGGGACCCATTTCTGGGCAATAAGCAGATGATAGGGGAATACAATATTATCATAAAATCACCCTAAGACAATCATAAAATAATTTGTGTTGGAAGGGACTTCAGGCAGTTTCTACTCCAACATACTGTTCCAGGTAGAGTCAACTGTGAGATCAGACCATGTTGCTCTGGTATTTATCCAGCTGAATCTTGAAAAGCCTCAAGAAAGGAAACTGCACAGCCTCTGTGTGAAAGCAGTTCTGCTCGTGACTGTCCTCGTGTTGAGGACACTGCCTTGCAACCAGTCTGAGCTTTGCCTTTTTTCAGCATATATGTGTTGAAACTCTTCCACCTGCCATGCACCACTCAGGAGAGCATGTCCCTCTCTTAGAATCAATCACAGAATGGTTTGGGTTGGAAGTGACCTCAAGAATCATCTCATTCCACGAGGCCGTGGTGCTCAGGGCTCCATACAACCTGGCCTTGAAAACTTCCATGGATGCAGAAGGGATGGGTCTTCTTGATAACCATCTCAAGGGTTAGAAAGCTGCTATTAGTTCCCACCTAGTAGAGATAAGCAATAGATAGTAAATCTTTGCCTCATTTTTCCCATCCAATGCTATGAATAGGAAACAAATATCTTATTCCGTCTCACTTTCTTCTGTTTACCCCATAACATCACCTTTCCTAATCTCATCCCCCTCCCTGTTGTGTCTTTTGAGATCCATTCATCCCAAAGCCCACAAAGCCATCTTCCATCATGATGTTGCCTTGAGCTTTCATTCTAGGGAGAGGAGCTTCTCACCACTGGTGACAAGAACTCAGAGGTTCTCCTTGCATTGGCATTGCTTATTGCAGTGGTCCTGGTTAGACATCCTGCAGTTCTACCTTGTAGAGTGATTTCTGTTTGTCTGAAACTGTACTGCGAAACAAAATATTTCTTGGGCAGCAGGATATGCAAACATCTTTTCTAGCTCATTAATAGGTGGCAATAGAAAACTATTTCTCCTATGACAAAAATTCTGCTCATTCAGTTGTTAAAAGAGCAACTGAGCACTGAATTGTAGAACAATTAATTTTGCATAAAACAAATGAAACATAAAAAGCCTCTGTTGACTCCTTACAGGTTTCAAAACAGGATTGAAGCGTATTCTCTTTCAGTGTATTTTCTGCATGTCTTTTCTTAAAATAAGTGGTTACTGCTGCTGGTATCACTTTTAGAAGGAGCTGCTAGAGTGAACCAAGAGATCTGTCTCAGTGCAGCCTTAACAGGAAAATGCTTAACTGCACCACAGCTTCCATCAGGATGAAGACAAGAAAACCACAGATGAAGATTGAAAAAGGATTAAAAAATTTCCTAGAAAAGACAGCCTCTATGTCTCAAGGATGGCATAGAAGAAGTCAACTGAAATACCTTTTCCTGTCATCATTACTAGATCAAATCACAAGCAGATCTATCTGCTTCACAGAGTTTGAAATTCAGTTAAAATCTTGGGAAAAAATGTGATTTAGTTGCATGCTAGTCTTCCTAGTAACACATGCAGAGCAGAAAAGAGCCCTGCCTTTTTCCAAGGTTCAAGATGAGGGAATTAATTTCCTTTCTGTGTGTTTTATTTGTGCAACCAGTGATTACAGATGGTACTTTCTTTATCCTGAAAGCTCAGCAATAATAGAGAAAGCCATGCAATTGACAACACTTAATGTGCCATTAGAGTTTTTCCTTCCCAAGCATTAGTTTGTATCACATTTTGTGCTGAATTGTACTAACTCCTTCCCACCAAGTAAAGCACAATATAAAGAGAAGGCTTAATGCAAAAGAGTCAGTGAGGTAATTAGTATTTTATTCAAACAAGCAGGTTCAATTCATGCAGTACCAAATAAGCATTTCCAGCTCTGCTTCCCTGACAATCTTTACTATTAGTTGAGCACATCTAGCTTGCAGTTTGCTGAATAGCACAAAGATGACGCCATGGGCCACGCTGCTGCACATGGCTTGCAATCCATTGATTACCCTACAGCAAACAGAGGAAAAAAAGCGAGAAGGTTAAAAGGTTAACCTCTTAATGGCTATGAAACCTACAGACTTTAGGGTCTGTTTTGGGGTTTCAGTATCTGGCAGTAGCAGCTTTCAGATCTCTAAAGGGTTCATCTCTCTTGCAGGGGAACTGCCCCGTGAAGCTCGGCGAGAAGCACAGATATGCATATTCAGTCCTGGGCACAATAGCTCCATTCTCACTGTCAGGTCAGCAGTCGAGTTCAGTGTAACTCCTCCTTCTGTTTCTGAATCAGGACTTTATGGAAATGCTGAGGATTTTTAATAAAGCGACTCTGCTGTGAAACAAATCTGCCCTTCGTGACAGCTCTTTGCTAACCAGCGCCACTGCAAAGCTTATTAAGTTAAAATTTTAAAGTTCAAAGGCAGCATCAGGTTTCAGTAGGCGTCTCTCCTCATCTGCTCTTCACAGCAATATAATTTGCTACCACCCATATTTTTATTACACAAGTAACGTCTACAAGCTCTTGCTGTTGTAACACTCGATCTATTTTAGTAACTAGTGAACCATTCACACATTTTTTTTCTCAGAAGCTAAAACTTCAGATCTTTGTACTGATTCTCAGCCTTTTTGTTCCTAAATTCAGCTTCACTCAATGGTTTCTAATCAGTGGCAAGCTCTTCTGTAACCCTGGAAATGGTCATTTTCAGTGATCCGTACCACTGTGCAAAATTAAATTCATGCATCATAGAGCACAGAAGAATATTATTCCATGATTCTAAATTCAGTCATTCATATGAGCTGACTTATGGTCAAGTCTTGCTTCACAGAATATAATTTATCATGTGAGTAAATGACATCCTTTTAAATTTTAGTGTTACAACCTTTGCAAAAGAACGATTGCAGGTGATTATAATCTGGGGTGAAATCAGCATCCAAAACTTTCATTTTAAAAACAAAAACGCAAAGCTTGCCGTTTCTTGCTACACTCAAATTAGTAGTTATTTTCTTATTATGTTTTAGAAACCCTAAAAAAATTTAAACAAAAATAGTCTTTGCACCAATTCACAGGAATTTCTCCTGATTTTATATTAATTTCAGTGCTTTGAGTTGCAATCACATGGAGCCCCATTTTAAGTGCAGAGGACTTGTAGGAGAGTTAATGCACGAAAAATTCCCTTAAATTTCCAGTTCTTATGGTGCCCATCTGTAGGCAGAGTAACAGTGAGCCCTGCAGTTTCCCCATTGTTGTGAATCCAGCCACTGGCTTGAATGTTGTGTTTCCAACACAGTGACTGAGTCTCTGGATCCATTTTATGAGGATTTATGAATGTGAACTTACTCCTCCTTCTTTAGCCCACAGTAATCCTATAGAGAGCTGCTGAGGATCATTGTCCAATCCCACTGGATGTTGTTTCTCAGACCAGGAATCCTTCCTCAGCCACTGCCAGAAAAATTAAGCTTTGGTCATAATTAAAAGGTTTTGGAGAAACTATTTTGAAGACAGCCAGGCCTCTCAGTGAGTAGAATGCAGTGGACTTAGAAAAAAATAAAGTGGGCTTTTTTTTTTAATTAAACCAAATAATTCTTCCTAATCTTCTGAGATCAAGTTCGTATGTGATCAGAGGACTCAGTAGAAGCTGGGTGGGTATGTCTGAAGAAAGGATGTCACTGATACATTTTTTCCCAGGGTAAACTCAGCTTTTTTTTTGCTTTTTTTTTTTTTTTTTTTTTAATGTTGTTGGTTTTTCTTGTCAAAGTTTCCATTTTCTCTGCAGGAAGTTTTCACTGAAAGAACTTTGGTGTCTGAAATGGTATGTGGCATATCATGGGAGGTGACAGTAGAGTAAATAGGATGCCTGCTAACGAAAGTGAGTTTCCTTCTACACAGTCATTACTTTTGTCATGCTAACTTTCCATATCCTGTAAATATGAATCTCACCTCGAGCAGGAAACACATGTGCACATGTTCTTGTCATTGAAAAAATTGATAGAAGGCAAGGTTAGCTGGCACTGATCTTTTAGTCTGCAGTGTTTGGAAAAGTCGCGAATATACCAAGGGGAGTTTCATGTAGAAAACGTGAAGCATGAAGTTGTAAAGTAAGAGCTGAAAACGAGCAGCAATATTTATCAGATTTTCTTAAATAAACCTGAGCCTTCTGATTCCCTTTCCTTCTTTCTGTTAACCATTTCTTGTGCATATAGTAGAACCCCAAAAACCCTCTAATAGTGAGAATTCATCTTTGAAGTCTTAAAATGTTATGATACTGTATCTACATAGTCTCATAACTGTCAAGGGCATGTTTATGTTAGCGTAGGCTGATAAAACTCAAACTGCAAACAAAGTACTTGCATGTGTACAGTGACGTGTTTCTGTACATACAGAAGTATTAGAACTACTTTAAAGCACAACAAAAGCCCATCACTTCACAAACAATTGTTCTCAAGGGGACTTTATACCTTGCACAGAAAAATATTGCACAGATTGTATTTTAATAAAGTTTGGGAGTGGAACTTCAGGGAGCCGGGGGAGAATCCAATGAAGAAAATCTCTGGTAGCTTTAATTACTACCTGCATGTAGTAAGGAAAAATGTGACTCCCTCCCTGATTTCCCATTCACAGCTGGAGCATTAGTACTGTGCTGTGCTGTGTGCATCTCTGCAAGGCATAATGGCTATCATGGCCTGGATAAGTTGCTAAGAACAGCAATAAAGGGCTGGGATAATTGACATAGCTATAGCAGTGATGCATCCTATGAAGGAAAGAAAAAGAAGAAATCTCAAAATGTATTTCCCAAAAATGTATTGTGATTACAGAAATCTTTTTTTCTGTAGCAGCTGTCATCTCAAAGCACAGGTGGTGCCTAGCCATGAGTGCAAGTTGTGGTATTTGTGTCTCAGGCATCATAATCTGGAAATCAGTTCTCAAAATCCCCACTTTATTTCACAGATACCTCAATACTTCATCAGTTGTGTTTCCTACAGCCTTGATTTGAGCCTTTACTTAAAATTACTGTCATTTTAGCATCTACACCCTCTTTTCACAAATCAAGCCCATTCTAGGAATCAGGAATAGGCCCTGTGCTTCAGCCAGGTGATGAGCACAAACTGTCAACACGTTGCTGGTGCACACTGAGGGTGGGAGCAGAGCTCTGCCTGCCAGCCCGGCCTCTCCTTGGGGTCAAAGCTGCCCTTGGAGAGCCCCTGCAAAGGACATGGCATATTTAGCTTCTTCCATTCGTTTTCTGCAGAAGGCACCTTGGGAAGGGCTGGGGGTCTCTGTGTTTCAAATGAGGTGTCCGAGGGCAGTGGGGCGTGGGGCAGGGGTTGGTTTGGGGAGCACCGAGGGTGTCTTTGCTCCGCCAGCACCGCTCCCCAGTGCCAGAGCCCAGGATGGGGGAATAGGGTGGGTCATGGCCCCTGCCATGGTTCTACATGGCCAAGGCCAGCAAAATGCAGTCCTGTTATAATCACCTAACAGTATATTTCTGTAAGAAACATGAATTTTAATGGAATTTAGTGTATCTTAGGCTCAAGCAAAAAGTGTTCTGAGAAAAGCAAAGCTCCTAAATTCTGTCTTCCCACTGGTTATGTCAGAAATGAGTAATGATTTTTCTTAACAGTTATTTAAAAATCCAATGGCCCTTTTTTTGTACATGTCTGTTCTGAATCTTCATCAGAGGCCAGCATTTCTGTCAGACCTGAAAATGCCTGCAGGAGCATGTCATCACTTTTTGCCTCAGAGATCCATGTGTGGCACTACAGACATTCAGATATAATGTGGGGTCTGTCACAAGTCAGATGTTTGTAGGCGGTTGTAAAGGTACAGGTTGGTTCTTGATCAGACCTTGTATGGCTTTTCTTCTTTATAGATACACACTTGCAGCTACTTTTGTTTATAAGCATGCTAAAAGAAAAGGAACAAAGTGTAGGGCTGGTGGCCCAACTGCGACCAGAGAGGTCACTTGAGAGAAGGCTTAACTGTTCAAAGAACTGGCAAATATGGGTCTTGGCAGCTTCTGTGCAACCAGTTCTAAAAAGCCCTTACAAAAGATCTAGTGAAATAGGATCTCCTTTAAAAAAAAAAAATTGCTGCACATACTAAAGTGCTGATTGTAGAAAGTGACACTAGGAACATTAGATAATTGTGTCATCGTCAATGAGGACAGCCCTTAAGAGTCATTGCACGTTGTTAAAATGTAGCTACTTTTATTCTTTTATTTTTTTCCTGTTGGGATGCCTTGTAACAGAGTCAGACCAGTTATGGTAGCAGGCTTAGGCTGCAGGAGGTATTCATTCCAACTGCGGCAATATTTGTAATAGAACATTCCTGGGAGGTCTACTGGCTTATTTCAAAATGATCTTTTTTATAGAGACTATCTTTCATTTGAATACATGTTTAATGCTTTTTTCCCCCTTTTGTTCCTTTTGTTGTTTTTTTTGTTTTTTTTTTTTTTTGTGACAAAGCTAGGATGCAAAATTCAAGACAGTAAAATAACTTCAATATTCATAACTTTACCAGACACAAAATAATTATAGATAACATATAATGCATGGAGGTACAACAAAAAATGCCATGCTATAATAATCACTAATGTGCTTTAAAAGTAGAGGCAAAAATTTCCTAAGGCACATAACATCCTTTTTAATAAAGACTCACATCTCCTTGACTACTGCAAACCACAGGTTATTTTTGCTATCTCTTTTCCCTTTCTATAAAGCTTCTTTTTCTGGGTCTCTCTGTTTTCAGTTCCAGTGAAATAGCAAGGTGTTAAACATAACTTTGATCCGTTACTGTGGTGTCCAGCTCTTGCAAGTTTCAGGCTTTGGGGATGTGGAACCAGATCATCCAACTGGGAGTTGCTAAAGAGAGCAGCCTTCTCATTAAGAAGGCATATGTGCAAAGGTAAACAATACTGCCATAAAGGCTTAGAAAAGAGCTTTAATGTAAATACTAGTAACATATGTCTTTATGTAGTATTTAGATTCTAAAGGTTTCTCTAATCCTTCGTCTGACTAACTTATAGATGCTTCACAGTCCTCTGGCTAAGGATATGCGTGTACTTCCTTCAATATTAAATCTCCAGGCTGCACAAGAGCTGTTACACGTCTGAACTCACACAGTTTTTCAGAACTGCCTTTGAAGGATATTCAGGTTTAGTCCTCCAAGTCTGTTCCTTCTTTAAGGATTTCTTTGTCTTTAATTCCATCAAGAAGGTAGTTCAACTTTCCTGTCATTTCATGGTTGTTCAGCCTCTTGAGCTTCAGCAACTTGCATATGTATATGTCATGGCCATATGCAGTTATTTATTGCCTAGCAGTAAACATGTGGCATTTTCTTGACACCAAAGCCAGCTTGACAGTGAAGCTCCCTCATCCTCCTCATTCCTGCTTTCTGCTCTTTTTCTGCGCCTGTTCACTGAACTTTTAGATGCTGCCAGTTATTTATAACTTCCATAATTTCACTGATCTCTGTACAATCCAGTTTCACTAGGACTTGTATTTGCATGAAGGAATATTTGATGAATTGAATCAAAAGTGAAGAGGATTATTCTATGCTGAACAAAGCGTTCGGTAAAATATTCATCCCAGCAAGGCCTCATTCAACTCTCAGTCTTTGTTTAGAGGACAGAGTAAATTTAGGTCTAGGACTCCTAGCACCAGAACAAAATAAGCACATGATAATAATAATTATTCTGCTATAAACCAGCTGTGTAAATTCAAATTTCTTTTAATGATTAATTTACGTGAAGCATGGACCTTGCATTGCTAGGTTTTGTCTGGTCCCCCTTGTGCTGCATAAAATGCTTGCTGTTCTCCTGTGTTCAGCATGGCAGAAAGACATAAAGCCAACAAATTTTGTGCCATATGTTTGAGACTAATTCTGTGAAAGCATGATTATGTGCTTCTTTTTAAACCAAACCATTTTAAAATGCTCAGACGAATATTAATAATGATATACCAGTTTTCCCATGGTGAAACTTTTCACTTGTTGAGACCTACAAACAATAACATGCAAAATGACAATCATACTTTATACAAATATGCAAGTAGAATTAATCTTTCTGACGTCTGACAACACTGTGGTAACAAGTCACTTTGGAAGGAATGCAACTCCTCCCTCCAAATCTGTCCTTGAGGGATACCACATTGCATGATTCATCTGACCTGATTTTAGGTGTGTACACCTGAGTTAGCCATACTGTATAGACAATGAGGAGAAATGGACATGTGATTCATCTGACCTGTTTTAAACATGTACCTTAGAATGAGTTTAATTGCGGTCTAAAATTGTGTCATAACCTCCTTGACTAGAAAATTATTCTACGAGAGCTGATCATACAAAAGTATCAAAAATAGGACAGATGAATACTATTTAAACTATCTGAAAACAGAGACCAGACTATGTAAGCTATTCCGCAAAAGAAAGGGAAAAAAAAAGGATACTAAAGCTACTTGGTGCCAGGAAAATTATAGATGATGGGTGCTTGCTGAGCCATTTCTGTGCTGTGAAAGGATACATAAACTCAAAATATCCTCTGTTCACTTGCTCGCACATAAGTACCCACTGCTTTTTGAGATGCCTTGCATTTTTGGAAGACTTGAAGAGGTGTGTCAAATACAAAGGTGATCCAGGCCATTCTGCAGTGGCAGGTAGGGACCAAGTCAGCACTAACACGTATCTAACAATCCTAGAAATCAAGGCGGGGACAATCACATCCGCTCTCTAATGGTCTTCAAGAAATACATCTGGGATGGAATTCAACTTGAGATGGAGGCGCTTATGCTTATGTTTCTACCTGTAGGAGTCTGTATGTGTGCTTACTGTTTATTATTAATCAACAAGACTATCCAGTTCAGAGGACATTATCAATGAAAGAGACTTTATCGGGTGAGGTACAGACACCAAACCCTCTCCAGGATCCTGTCCAACCTAGCTAATTTGTATTGTCCTGTACAGAGGTATATAGCAATTTGTATTGATTACACATTGACCTCCAATGTTACCAGTCAGAATGCTTTTGCTATACACCTACCTTGGCATATTTAATGAATAAATAAATCTCCAATATCTTCAATATCACCAACTTTATCATGATGGCCAAATTCACACCTATTAATTTGTCATTTGAGCTGTTACTATCTTCTCTTTATTCTTTGTGCTATAGAATATTGTTTCTGTGCAGTAAAATTCAATCATTTATGGTAGACTTATTCAGTCATATAGAAATGTTTCTAGTTACCTTAATGCGGGTATAAAAAAGAAAAAAATGTCCAATTCTCAAGTCCCATAAATACTGGGGTTTTTTCTAATCCTCAAAACAGTGGTTTTCTATTTTAAAATATTATTTCAGTTCTTGTACAGTTTTTAATGAGTGTTGTAAATCACCAAAAAGATTTAAATCTAATTTGTGACATTTTTAATAAAAAAAATAAATATAATTATATAAATATATAAATATACCTGGAATAGTGGTAACACACTTCATATTTACATGTGGCAATTTAGAAGTCTACTTCTCATGGAATTATGAAATTTTTTTTTCATAATTCAACTCAATTTATTTCTAGATTTAGAGTATGCATTTATTACTATTTATGTAAACCTTTAGTGTCATACAGATCACAAGCACTGATAAAAATGTATATTTTACATAAAGGTATAACACAAAAGAATATTCCATAATCCAGAGATTTCTACATTCTGTCATCACTATCTTCTGAAAAATATCAGGAGGTGAATTTTTCAGGTGAAGGGCCTTGCCCACACAGTAATTTTGAGCATTACGCAGAACTCTGAATATAAATAATTTCTAGATATTATATGAATACTGAAAAATAATAAGCTTTATGAAGGTCTTGAAGCCATGACAATATTTATTCCCCTATTTACTGTGATAAGAAAGCAATCACTAAATAAAGATTCAGATCTGGCTTAAAATTTATGCACATTTGAGGCAATTTACTCTCTCTCAGTGCAAGTGCATATTATAGATCTTGTTGCTTAGAGACATGACAAGGCTGGACTATCTGCAGAAAAGGAACTCTCTACAAATACATATTTCAGGGTCCTGAGCCAACCTTCCAAACACTATGTCTGTTTCCCCCCCTCCTGTCTCTTCTCCCTTCCCAGCAAACACATAAAGATCTGAGCTGAGAAACCCTTTGCCAAGATTCACAGTTATTATTCGTTTCCTGTCTCGAATACATTAAAATATCCCAATTCCCTCATCCTACTCTCCCTTTTTTTTGCTGCTTTCCTTCTCCATGAGGGCTGTTAAAATAATGCCTGCAAATCTTTTTTCCAATAGTAGAGGTGAACAGACCTTTGATCAATGGTAACTTTTCAAGACAGCCTATTCCAGTGCACTTCACCATGTTGGGTGGTGGTGTGGGTGTCAATCTCTTTTCCCAAGTAACAAGCGACAGGATGCCAGGAAATGGCCTCAGGTTGCACCAGGGTAGGTTTAGATTGGGTATTAGGAAAAATCTGTTCAGCAGAAGAGTTGTGAAGGATTGGGATGGGGAAGTGAGTCACCATCCCTGCAGGCATGTGGATGTGGTGCTTAGGGACATGGTTTAGTGCTGGGCTTGGCAGTGCTGGGTTGATGGTTGAACTCAATCTGAAGGTCTTTTCCAACCTAAATGATTCTACTATTAAGAAAGCGTTGGAAAATGTTTTAGAATAGCAAATTAATACTTTTTAGAAAGGCTTCTAGCAATGCTTATCAAATTTTATGTTTCTTACTTGAGGTAATATTGCTGTACACAGACATGCACATTTCGTAGCTAAATTTTTTCTTTTCTTGCATGTTCCAAATACAGAGGTCGAAAAAATATGGGTAACATTTAAATAATCCAAAAAGGAAAGAATTTCAGACATCCCTTTAAATTCAGAAGAGATTTTCCTTTTATCTTTGGCTTTATTTGAAGACACAGATCTACTTGTGATGAGTTGCAACTCAAAACTCAATCAAATGTCCCCAGCCCGTTTTCTTAAGACACACCTGAAAAATATTGTAAATTGACATTTTCCCAGAAGAGAGAAAGTTACCCTCACCTGTATTGACACAAAGACAGACATACAGACATGCTGTACATTAACTGTGTGACATGCTCCCCAGCAGGACTTGTATGTAGAACTTGAGACTGGTAACCAGGCAAAGATTTAATGGCCTACATTTTCCCAATGACATCAGCGGGAATGAATGCCTTCTTCCATAGGCCTTTGGGAACAAAATGTTCCCTGAGAAATGCAAAGAAGGTGTAGGACAAGACCTTCCAGGTAAAATTGATCTTGACATTCATGCAGGAATGTGGGGAATAAAGTTACCTGAGCTTTATGGAGCAACCCACTAATAGAAGAGACACAACTTTTTAGGTCTGAATAAGCACCAGCTGTCTGAAGTTTTAACCAACAATACCAAACTGAATGTATTGGGTGTGCCCAAGAAGTTCTTTTGATCCACCTTTCTTCCAACTTGAAACAAATTCCTGTTCTCTGGGATCAAAACATGGAGCTTTGCGTCACGCTGCTGTTCTGGGAAGCTGGGGTACAATTCTTCTTAGGCCTGTTAATAATGTTAATATACAAATTCTGCACAAATGTGTAAGTCCTCACGCTACAAAACTCCTTTCTTCTGCAAAATACTTTTTCTGACCATATAAACCAGTGTAGCTGAATTTTATCTTTCAAAGAAAAGAAAAAGGTTGAGGAATACTGTGGGGACAAATATTTCCTGAACCTTAAGTCTTACAATGAAAGCTTTAATACTAGACCATCTTAATGCTGAGTTCTTTACTTCCAGGCCCTCTCCACATCTGTATTGGGGCAAATATGTCATTGCTGAATGAGTTCTACCCTATTTCTATGGAATCTGCTATGTAGCTAATATTTAATATTTTGTGTTAATTTATTACTATTAATTTTATATATATACACCTATAAACGTATATTTTATGGGTTTTATTTTATCATCTCTGTTAACCTATTTGTAGTTTTAGGACACTCAGAAGAGAGCCGATGGCATGAAGCAGTGCCATCTTGTGGCACTCATCACTTGTATGGCTATTTCCTGATTTCTCTGTTATATTACTTTATAAAGTTGACATTTTCAAGAGTGTTAATTTTTTTTGTGATACAATAAGCATCCCTGATTTTAATGTCTTGAAAATTATTCTTGAAATGTTCTCCAAGAAAACGATTCAAGAAAGTCTCACTGTTCACCCAGGAACATTTTTGAGATCTTTTAACTAATTTTAACAAAAATTTTCATTCTGTTAAATAAAAAGAAAAAGTCCTCAGATCTTCTAAAAGACATTTCAGGATTTGAAGGTAAGCAAAGTGTCTTATCATGCTATGAAAATATGTTCTTAAGAAGGTAGCTTGACAGGTTGCCCTGCTAACTTGGTGTTCATGGGATTTCATCTATTTGCAATGCGTGAAAAGTGTTCTGGATACCAATGTACTGTACATAAACACTAAATATCTGAATTACTAAATGGTTTTAAAAAATCTGTATACTGTTACATCCATCCATTGTCTAGCTGACTATTTTTATTCCCCAGAACTGCGGAACTAAACAATTTTCCCCATTTTTACTCTGTATTGCTCCCAATGGTAATGTTAGAACCTGGATGGCAGGAATCTGATTCACTGTTTATGAGTATGATATGCACAAATAAAGTAAGAATTAGGAGGGGGCCCTTTTGATTTCTGTTCTCTGCTTGACCTTGAGTTAGAAAAGGTAGCTTGAGATTTTCAAAAGCATTAGCCTTGACCCAGTTCCCCTCTAATTAAATCATTCCTTAAACTCCCACTCAGTAAGAGGTCATTTAGGCCATAACTGCGGACTTCAAAATTAGTTCAGTTGCTTATTTATGCATCAGTTCTCCCCCTCTGCATAATGTAATAATTATCTGCTCTGTAGGAGTTCTACAAAGCTTCATTAGTGTTGGATAAAACTGACTGCAGCAGTGCAAAGTTGTGTGTGCCTCTACTGCAGTTGCATTTGCTGCATCTTCCCACATGGTATTTTGTTGTAGAGCTTGTAGGAGGGATTCTCCATCTTACAGAACTTTGTTAAGATATTATCTTAAAAATAGATAACATGGCTTACATTATATGTTTATTAATTAAATAACAGCTGCAGTTAATGACACGTTTTGTCTAGAAATTCAGTTACAGTCCAACACAACATTATAATTATATTAGAGCAACACAATACCCAGCTGTGTTTGATTTATATGCAACTGGTTTGTGTGTATTGTAGTGAAACCTACAAACATCAAGGACTGTACTAGTAAGACCACAGGCACAGGAAGAGGGATGTGATTGCTGCTCTCTATTCAGTGTGGCAGTCCTAAGACTGCCTTGCAAGTTCTACATCCAATTTTGTGCTTCTCAGTACAAATAATACACTGATTAGTTGAGTTGAGTATGGCAGAGGGCCATCAACATGATTGGGGGACTGGCAGATGTGACATGGAGACGTTGTAGGGAGATGGGTTTGTCCACCCACAGAAGAGCAAACAAACTGCTTTTTCTCCAAGTGTTTAGTGAGTGTTTACAGTGACCATGGAGCCAGATTCCCCTTAGAGGTGCACAGCCTCCACTGCTGGGGAAAATGGGCACAAGCTGCAGACAGTTAAAATCCCAATTAAGAGGTAAGACAAAGCCGATTACTATGATGAGGGTGATAAATCATTGGAATGAGTTGCCCAGAGAGGCTGTGGGATCTTGATCCTTAGATACAAAATTTGGCTTGACAAACATTATGGTTTCAGAGTTGGATTCAACTTTGTGACCAGCTCTACTTTGGGTGGGAAGCTGGACACATGACTTCCAAAGATCCATTTCAACCTATGTTACGGCACAACTCTCTGATTTTACCTCAGTAAATGTGTTTTAATGTTATCAGATATTGCAAGAACATTCTCAGGCAATAAGAGCATCAGGTTCCTCCATCTTTCCATAAATCTTAAATATTTTTGTTTCTACTTCAATTGGATCACAGTGGCAATAGTGCTGTGCCATCTGGAGTAAATTATTAACAATAGTGCATCTGATTTCATCTTTTGATGATGGCGTATGATTTCTCACTCTTTTGTTCTGTCCCCCAGCAATCTATTTCTTTGTTTATAAACCCTGAATATTATATTTTGGAATGCTAGATCAATCACATTGGGACTAAGAAGGAAGAAAAAAAAAAGGAACTTTTTAATATTTTTATTCCTTTCAGAAAAGAAAGTCTCTAAGGAAATTATGAGGGTGTTTTAATATTCACAGTGATGGTTCTTAATCTACCCTTTGCAGACACATACTATCATCTAGACTCCTACATTCTTCATATATTCACAATAAAATCCAAAGTAGAAGGAATTTATTTATTGTATACACTGTATATTCAATTTGGTCTATATATCTTGTGCTACCAAAGGAAAAATTACAAGTGGAAATTATCTTGAAGTGGTTTCTGTTTGACATGTGTCCTTTATGGAGTAAATGTCTTGAATTTTTGGGCATATGGATAGAGTACCTCCCAAACGTTGTTCTAGATATGTTCTATTTTGCTCCTTCTCTCTGCACCAGTTAGTTTTGCCTTTGCCCTTAGCAATATCTCCTTTTTGCCTCAGTTTTCAGGGAGAAGTCAGGAGGTTTGTGGCAAAAAATAAAAGACAATTCTGGAAGAGAATGTTCCTTCTTTATCTCATTCCCTCTTCAAGGTACAGCTCAGTCAGGGATACTTTCCTGCTCGAAAGCATTTGGTACGGTTCTCTTCATAACTGTATCAGCTCCACACAGATAATAATTGTATGTTAGTGACTCAGCAGATAACAATTTATAATATTGCTATTTTTTTTCCCCAAGATTTGCAGGAAATACATGCCAAACCCCTAACTTTTGCAAAATTAATGTAAAAAAAAATTAAGCACAGCTAATAAAGACCAGTGTGGACACTTTAATGTGGACACTTTAATGTGGACACTTTACATTCACATAGTTTGAAAGGCTTCTAAAGTAGGTGTCTTGGGGATCGCAAGATGAGATAAGATTGTATTTTCCTCATACAAGTCTAGCAGGCTCTAACAGGGAAGTAGCAGAGTCAGCGAAACCAGGCCTTTTTGGGGAAATTCAGCTGGGATTTTCTAAGGAGCAAACACATCAGAGCATGGCCACTACATTATAAGGCAGGATAGTAAGCCTAAACCAAAAGTGGAGGGTTAAACCCCTCTTTTTACACCTTCTAACACCAAGTAAACATGAGTCTGATAATTAGGATTAGAGCTTGTCCTTCTCCAGGCACACTCTGGCCAGTGCTTGTCTGGAGGTAAGAGCAGATTAGTGCCTGATACAGGAGCACGCAGCTGTACCGCTGAGCATTGATTTGTTTCAGCACTTCCAACACTGATGCAATCCATGACCTACTGAGCACCTCTCATGTGTTTATGAATAAATGATAAAACATATGTCACTTGCCTATGTTTTATGAGAATTGGGATATTTATGTAAAAGATGTTGTCTTTGTATGTGGGAGCAGGATCTGCCTCACTCGGCTCGTGTTTTTAAATAACCTGTTCTCACTCCAGGGATGGATATTAGTGCAAGCTGGCGACGTCCAGCAGGTGGTGCTCAGAACAAACAAAATGAAATATATTGAGGAAAAAAAAGAAGAAGAAGAAGAGGGGAAAGCTTGTTGTTGTTTATATTTCCCTGTGGCTAACAGCTACTTCGGTGGGTTTTCTGGGGGTTTTTAGTGGTTGTCGGGGGGGGAGAGGGGGGTTTGTTTGATTTTTCAAAAATTTGTTTGTTTGGGGGCTTTTTGGTTTGGTTTTTTTTTTTTGTTGGTTGTTTTTGTGAATTATCATCTTGCAGCAAATATTATAATGTCATTGACAATTGTTCATAATGAGTTTTAGGTGGTGGATAGGTGAGATGGAGCATTGATCATCTGTTGACAGACCTTCTGCAAGCTTCTTAATGGCATCCTTTGGGATCCAGACTGCTTTGAGATTCCCATAAATTCCTATATACTTCATCATAACATGAGTGGAAAGGATTGTTAATTGCTGTGGAAAAGCACCAGATTTTTGAGGAGAATTTCTGCACATCTTTTAGATATCTAGTCTTAGTACAGATTTTTCACTATACTACCTTAATTAACATTTGGTAGAAGAATCACATCTGTTAATTGCTTAAAGTCAGTATTAACAAAAATTCTTGGCTATATGCCTTGGGATATTGATTAAAATAAAAATGAAAAATAAGTCAAATATTGTCTATATTTACAAATTACTTGTTTCCAGTCATATTAGGTACTATAAAGTAAAACCAGGGATATTTGTTTTGTTTTCATACAGGAAAGAAGAGTCTTGAGGTCTGTTGTCAGTGGGATCTGACAATGGCTTGGAAATGGCCTAGCAGATTTTCAGGAGGCTGGACCTGTGACATCTCCACGACTGAGGGACAGTGCAGAGCCACTGGCAGCTGGGCAGAGTGGTGGAGTCCAGGCAGAGGACTGAGATTGGCTTTTCACTGTCCCTGCTGCCACTGTGGTGGGACCTGTGTCCTTGCTGGCAAACACAGTGAAAACTCCTGGCTATTGCCCTGGTGCAGAACTGCCAGGACACTTCCTCAGGGAGGGTCATTCCCTTTTTAGTGCACTGCTGTCCTGTCCCGTGGCTGATCTAACTTCATGTTTAATTTGGACCTTTTAAACACATCACTGTGTTGACATTTGTTCCTCTTTTTCTTGTCCTCCTCCATCAATGCAGAAAATAACTGCTATAATCCCAGGCCCAGGGAAAGATCGGGGCAGATACCCAAAGTTACTGATAATAAAACTACAGCTCCTGAACCCTCTCCCTTCAGATCTGAGCTCTCACTACATTTAATATGCAAGAAATCTTTATTTTGGTCTGTACCCTAACTGTGTAAATAGCAGAAGCAGAATAAAAAGCGTGGAATAAAAAATGTGATTTCTTTTGCTAAAATCTTTGGAAGCGTGAAGCAGCTGTATCCTCCTCTTGAATTGTGTAAGGGCAAAGAGTGAGTGCAGAATCTTCATGACAGCTCCTTGCTTTAAATAATGTTGCTACTGCCTAGAACCTAAGCACTGGATCTAGTAGATATATTGCTGTGTTCCAAAGCAATCATACAATGTCATAAGGTAATTTAACCTATGTAAACTCCCAAAATCTGTCTACTCTCAGCAAGTGCACTGGTGACATATAAAAGCTGCCAGAAAAATATACCATTGTAAGAGCCTGTAGAAAATTGGGATTTTGACAAATTTTCCATTGACAATATGCTTTTATTTGCTAAGCAGTAGCTTTTCTCAGTTGCAATCTATGTATACAAACACATATGTACTTTTCAAACAAAAAGAAATGTTAAGATTTCCAGGACTGGCATCAACAATTTATATGACTGCACTAAGGTAATTTTCTGTCTCTTTAAGGCCAGTTCCAAGAAATGTTTCACTGGAAGAAATGGATAGTAATAAAATTTTTCTTTGTTTTGGGGGGCATGATGGTGGAGGAGTAAGAATAATGAGTAAATTAAATTCATTATTTAAAACACCCCACAGTCTGGTTCTAGCTCCCTCTGTGACAGACTGTATGTGACCATACAGCACAGCACAGCACTAAGTGTCCACTTTTGATGGCCTTATGGTCCAGAAACAACATTTTTGTAGTTTTTCTGCAGTTATGGTGCAACCTGCCTGCCCCCCCAGCATGAGTGAGAGTTAGAGATGTTTGCATTTGGGAAACGTGTAGATTTAGTTATACTGCCTCCTAGCAGGTAAACTGCCCCCAAGATTGCTCTAGGATTTGTCTTGGAGACATATTGTTGTAGATTTCCAGAAAGGGGCAGGGAAAAGAACAGTGCTGAGTGTAGGAAAAGGGTCTCAGAGCTGAGCATCCCTCCCAGGACATGTCTCGCTCTGCAGCGCAGACATGTAAAGACACCATGGAGGAGGAGGAGGGAGAGGAGGATGAGAATGAAGAGGAGGCAGTTGTGGATTCAATATCCCAATAATGAGGTCAATCCACCAGAGCAGAGAAGGTGTCCGGATGAGGCAGCCTGCATGATAAAAGAAGTCAGAAACGGAGAGACAATTTTTCCTTATTCAAACCCTCCAGATTCCATCCATAGTCAATGGAATGATGTGAGGACTCCCATGTTAGTGGCTCAGAGTGATGAGAGGTACAATGAATATATGAAACAAAATTATTTAAAGGGACCATATTAATCAAATTAAAAGCATTAGTTGTAGAAAATCTTTGGACACTTCTGCATTGCAGTGGTCGTGCAGAAAGTAGGAAGTCTATCAGATGAGAAGTCTTCTATTCCCAGAATCATTCATAGCTTCTGGGAACTACATCAAATATGATTAAAGTAGAATTAAAAAAGATTGCTATGGTAGAACTATGTTACAATTACAAATTACATTATATTATATTATTCATTTAATTATATTTTCAACATCAATCATAGTCTCACTTTACTAGGGAGAGTCTTAGTAGCAATAGACTTTATTTTAAGAGCAGAAATAAAATTTTATTTTCGATTAAGGTAGAGAATGATTGTAATCTGCAGTATTTTTTTCCTGAATACCAATGTATTTAGAAATCTTCATTATGATATTTTATCACCTATTTAGATTACTTCAGAAATGAAATCAACCTAAAAGTGAGTAAGATTTCAAAACAGGAAAATTCAAAAGGAGTTGCTAAATTAATTTCATGTGCAGACAAGCTCCCAAGAAGGCAGTAAAAAGGCAAAGACTATCAAAGAGTGTGCTGAAAGGAGGGGAAGAAAATGTTAAATAGAAATACAAATTGAATCTGACAGGAGGTTGAGTCTGAGTATTTATAGGTGACAGGGTGTTAATGTATTATGCAAAAGGAAACACAAAGCTGGTTTCTCTTTCCAGACATTATACAAAAAAAAGCAGTTTAGTAGAAACATATTCTATCTACAATGCCATGTTCTTTCTACAGCTAAAATGGAGTAGCCTGAAGAAGCAAAGTTTAAATCATCCTTACTATCCTGCATAATTCCTCAGATGACTGGGGAAAGGCTGGTGAGTATTTCCAGAGAAGGTGCCTGCAACAGCATGACCGTTATAATGCTTTGTGCCATTCTGGTGCTGACTTTTGCTAGTCTATCTTCAAAAATCAGTGGACCTGTTTATTAACAAAGGTGAGTCTTTCAGATAGTGCTTGAGAGGTTAATGCTTTATGACCCAAAGCTGTAGGTTTAACTTTGGAGCTGCTTGGGGGAAGAGAAGCAGGGTGTTAATGTCTGAAATTGTGTCGCCAGTTATTAATGGACCATAAGCAAATCTTCTTTGTGTCCTTGACTGTAAAACTAGGCTTTGCATGTTGTGATAAACCACTTAAAAGCTCCCAGTGCGAGTCCACCTGATTTACCATGTTCTTTATGCCATGTGAAACACATTGTAGTCTCCTGCCCAGCTGTTGCTATGGTTCCCACTGTGGTTTTAGGTGTGGGACGGAAAGTCATCCCATCCTTTCTTCAGTGCTCCCTCTCCCTGGTGGCAATTCATGGCAAACACTACAGCAGTGCTCATATGAGACTTGCTCAAGAAAGAATTGCCACAGTTTTTGATGAGAATTCACATTCCAAGTAATCTGAAATTAATTTGACCCAGAAATATATACTTTGGAAAAACTATAACATTTGCCCTGCTAGTAATGTACAACTATTTGTAAGTTATCCTGTAGAGCTTTTCACTTTCTTTAAGGTGAGCATCCTTTTAATGGGATATATGGATGCTACAGCTTTTCAGCATGTTTTCATCCCATTTGATTAGCTATGTGAAAGCATACTGCATTTACACACGAAAACTCTAGTTCATACAGAAATAGTTTATCCAGCTTGTAAATCAGACACTGCTGCTTGTTCTGCTTGAACTATCAATATGAGTCCAAGCATAGTAGCCAGTAAATGCATTTTGCTTACAAGGCTAGCAGCAAAGCCTAAGACAGCTGCCTGTCAGTAACAGAGCTGTTAGCATAGCACTAAGCTGTGTTCCTGGAAGCTGGAGTTCTCAAGGTTACAGGGAAAAGACAAGTAGCTCTATTCCATGTCAGCTGCTATCCAGAAAGATTTCTTAATTTTGCCTGAACACAAGCTCTGCAGGAGATGTGCTAACTCCTGCAGATCCTATTGTGGGTGTTATTGCTAGAAAAAAAAAACCAGAAAATTCATTCTACAATACCATAGCACACTTAGAGTTAGAAGTACAGAAGGAAAGAAAAACAGTTTGTATTTTTCAGACTGAAAAAATCACATTTTCTTATAAAGTACTTAGCCTTAAACCCAAAATGCTTTCAGTGAACAACATTTCACACCTCATATATTCACTTTCTTTTATGCTATAGTCCTCTTTGGTATAGTCATTCTCAGAAACACTTCATCTTCCAGAAGGGAATATTGTTACCATCTTCTCCTCATATCTCTAATTAAACTGTATATTTGTTACAGTTTAAGCATTAATGTGTATATAAATTACAGTTTTCTAAAAACACCATGGCATGACAGTTACTTAGAATCTAACTATAATCAAAGTATGCTGACCAATATATATAAAATAAATATGTAGTTGCTTGCTTCCAAGCAACTACAGATTAGTGAAATCATGTGATTACAGGAAATACCTGACTTTTATAAAGGGTCTAAGATCTGAGCTCTCTTGTTATTGGAGAAAAGGCCTAAAAATATGATGAGGTGTAAATAAAGGGTGAAAAAACAAGACTAAATAAAATGAGAAATACTGACATTGCGTTGTAGGACTGGTACATAAAAACACTGTCATATTAAGCTGCTCATTTATGTTGGGGTCATTAGGTTTGTACTTAAGGCTGAATGTTTGAGAATATGCTCTACACAAGTATAATTCTAGGGCCAAGATAGAAAGACTTATGTCCTTAAAATCGTGTTTGTGGCAAGAAGCTCACAGCCAGCCTCACATGTCAGAGTGTGAAGCCTGGAGCTGTGGAAAGTTAACAGCCTCTATGCTCTTTGAGTCTTTGAAGTTTATTAGAGTGAGTTTCATAGAATTAGTCCTCTAAAACTGCTGTCTTCTTTAACTGATCTTTTTCTTCAGCTTAGTCTTCTGTCCTTGTGCTTTGATAATTCTGTTCACAGAGCAGCCTCATGAAGCATGCAAGAAATGTGCATATAATAAAGCTGTCTTGAGCAGTTGCTTGGTAACTCTATGTGCTAAAATGCTTTGAATATTCAAGAGATACATGGATTACAATAATAAAAATACAGGAATACAGCAGGGAATCACTAACAGCTGTTAGGGATTTAACACCCACATCCAGATGCTTGAAAAAAACATGTTGTACTAATAAGCAATGGATTCTGAGCTGTTTGAGTAATTGCTTTGGATTCAGCATAACAATGATTTTTTGGAAATCTTTTGCATTTTTTCATATTACCTAAAAGAATAATTATAGGATTTACCTTCAATTACTGTACTGGAACCTTGCCTGACTCTGGAGCTTCTGTGGAAGCAGCCACACTGAGATGGGGCACCTGGCCAACTCTGCAGGGCGGGGGTTAGGACAGGCCCCTGAGAAGTCAAGCACCTTCTTTCTAATCCATGCTACAAAGACTATTAAGGTATATTTATACAAACCTGAACAGATCAGTCAGGAAAGATTAAAAGTATAGTATACAATACTATATTGTATACTAGTGGCCAAGATACAATTGCAAATTCTAAAAAAATTAAAGTCCTAAACTGGAGGAAGAAATTAAACTGTTTAACTTTCTAACTTTTGAACTACCTATTTGCTGGGACTTCAATGCCACGGTTTTTCATGGAAGATACCATTTTGTGTAGTTTATTAACATATTTGCAAAAAAATCCGATAGAGGTTTCCTCCCCAAAAGTTCATTATCTTCTGTGTTAACAAAACTGAGACTAGCAATAGCAACACAAAAAGTATTCCAGTCCTCTTTTTAAAGACTTTCCCATACATCATTGTTCCTAATTCATCTCCAATGGCTTTTTCCTAGTAGAAGATCGAGTTTTACAATGGAAGGATAACCTTAACATCTACTAACACTTCTGGGGAGACTGGGTGGTGGTGGCACTTCTGGTTTGGGTTCAATTTTTAAAGTCAATACTATGAAATATTACTGTTTGAATAATTTTTTCCATTTTTTTCTGTTATGATGAACATATATTTAGTGGCAAGCATAGCCACAGAAGAGAACTGAATGAAATCCCTGAACTCTCTCTGTTAAATGCAGAGAAAGGGTAGGTACCTCCTCTTAATATACTTCATCCTCGTGAGTTACATGGCTCAAACAAAGAGGATGAGTTACATTCTGAAAATGTGCATATGTGTGGTCTCAATTCAGACCCCTAAAGACGTGATTTGGGATGTCCCACTCTGTCCAAACACCTGCATGGGGCTTACAAATGCAACACATGTCTTGGCAAGTCTTGAACCCTTCTGTAGCAGCAGCTGGAGGCATCTCTAGGCTAACTCAAATAGACAGGAATGCTCATGTTCAGACAGCTGAACTGTCTGTTGTCTCTCTCTTTTGGATGGAGAGCAAATGTTTTGGACTTGCGTGGCAACGTTCTCATAGCAGAGGGTGCAATAGGGAGGGCTTCTCTGAGAAGTTGCCAGAAGCTTCCTCACGTCCAACAGAGCCAAGTTCAGCTGGCTCCAAGATGGACCCACTGCTGGCCAAGGCCAACCAAATCAGCAGTGGTGGTAACAGCTCTGTGATAACATATTTAAGAAGGAAAAATAAAGTTATTGGGCAGAAGTAATTGCGGACAGAGAAGAGTGAGGTGAGAACATGTGAGAGCAGCAACCCTGCAGATCCCAAGGTCAGTGCAGAAGGAGAGGCAGGAGGTGCTCCAGGTGCTGGAGCAGAGATTCCCCTGCAGCCCCTGGTGCAGCCCATGGTGAAGCAGCTGTGCCCCTGCAGCCCTTGGAGGACCATGGGGGAGCAGAGATCCACCTGCAGCCCACGGAGGACACCCACCCACAGCAGGTGTGTGCCTGGAGGAGGCTGTGACTCTGTGGGAAGCCCCTGCTGGAGCAGGCTCCTGGCAGGACCTGAGGCCCCATGAAGAGAAGAGACTACACTGGAGCAGGGCTTGTGACCCCATGGGGGACCCACACTGGAGCAGGCTGTTCCTGAAGGACTGCATCCTGAGGGAGGGACCCACTCTACGGACCCACTCATGAGGAACTGCAGTCCATGGGAAGGATTCGTGTTGGAGAAGTTCTTGGAAGACTGTCTCCTGTGGGAGGGACCCCATGCTGGAGCAGAGGAAGGACTCCTCTCCCTGAGGAGGAAGCAACAGGAGAAACAACATGTGGTGAACCGACCATAACCCCCATTCCACATTTCCCTGAGCCACTGGGAGAGGGAGAGGTAAAGAATTGTGAATAAAGTTAAGCCAGGGAAGGAGGGAGGGGTAAGGAGAAGGTGATTCTAAGATTTGTTTTACTTCTTCTTATCTTGCTCTGCTTCTGATTGTTAATAAGTTAAACTAATTTCCCCAAGCTGAGCCTGTTTTGGCCATGACAGTCACTGGGAAGTGATCTCTCCCTGCCCCTATCTCAACCATGAACCCTTTGTTGTCTTTTGTCTCCCCTGGCCAGCTGAGGAGGGAAGTGGCAGAGTGGCTTTGGTGGGCATCCAAACCACCACAGCAAGAGATACAAGTCAGGAAAGATAAATCCAATTAAACGCACACAGAAGCAAGTGAAATTGGTGTAACGGATGGCAGTGCTTTGCAGATGTGATAAAAGTTTTGTACGATAGGCAAAACCTCTCCCTTCTATCCCATATAATTTTTCCAGAATTAATTATCTGATTACTTTAAGGTGATTACTTGTCTTTTATTACAAAAGAAATTGTGATAGCACTGGAACCAGCAAATATTGGGAAGAATAATAATTTGAGTTTTCTTCATTTTTTTCACAGAAATGAAATGTCAGTAATATCAGAACCATAGAATGCTTTCACCTGTCCCCTTTCCTGACATTTAGTGATTGTCCTTTTCCATTTCACTATTATTCTCTGTTGACAAATAGTACAATTTCAATGCCATCAGCATTAGGCCTTCCATGATGCTGAATAGGGTGTAACATAATAGACAATAGGAAATAGAGGCCAAGATGATGTGGCTGAAGCATAAAAGAAAGACAGAAATATAAACAATTCTTACCTGTCACATGTAGTCACCCTTTTATAGGAGACCTGCCATGCAAATACAGAATACTACAGCAAAAAAGATGTCTGAACTCTCATAGCAATTAAAATTGAATTGTTCAAGCAAATAAGAAAATCTAGATTTAGTGAACATTTAAAGAGGCACAAAAATCTAACTTTTTATAATATTCTTCTGCATATTAACTGTTAAAATATCCTACTGGTCCATTTTAATGCTTCTTGTAATGAGCCCAATAATGTTATGTATACTAGAAGTTGTGGACCAGGTGATAAGACTAGATAGAAAAAAAACCAAACCAACTTTGTTGTAGAGTACTGAACTTTTATTTGGAGCTTCTAGAGCTCAAAGCTATTTAATGAAGGTATTTTTATTTTATCGATCAAGTGATGAGAAATGCATCCTTGCACAACTCATTTTATGAAAGAGATCACTTACATTATAATATATAGAATTGAATGCCACAGATACAGCTTTTATTTGCTGGGCAAAGCTAATTCCCATATAATTGTCATCAGATCAATCATAATATAATAACAATAATTAGCTATTTTTCAGTTTAAAAGTTATTCTCAAATTAAAAACCCTACCTTTGGTAACTTTATCAGCCAGATAGGATCAAGGAATTCATATTATTATAGCAACTACCACAGGTGGTTCTACCTTAATAAAATACTTCGAATGTAGAATCATAAAGTAGTAGAATAGATTTGCTTGAAAGGGACCATAAAGACCATCTAGTTCCATCTCCTGCCGTGGGCCGGGATACCTTTCACCAGACCAGGTTGCTCAAAACCCCATCCAACCTGGCCTTGAACACTGCCAGGGATGGGGAATTCACAACTTCTCTGGGCAATCAGTTCCAATGTCTGATCAACCCCATAATGAAGAATTTCTTCCTTATATCTGATGTAAACCTGCCCTCTTTCAGTTTGAAGACATTCCCCCTTATCCTCCCACTACATATCCTTTTAACAAGTCCTTCTCCAGCTCTTTAGAAGCCCCTTTAGGTACTGAAAGGTCCCAAAAGTTCTTCCAGTAGCCTTCTCTTCTCCAGTCTGAAAAACTCCAACTCTCTCAGCCTGTCTTCATAGGAGATGAGCATGTTTGCAACATCCTCTGGACGTGCTCCAACAGATCCATGTCCTTGTTGTGCTGAGGACTCCAGTGCAGGATACAGTACTCCAGGTGAGGTATCGTGAGAGCCTTGACGCACTGGTCACACTGCTCATGACAGACTCATCGAGGCTGGAAGAGATATTCAAGGTAATCTGTCAACCCAGCAGCTCCATAATCACCCCTAAAGCATATCCCTGAGTGTCACATCCGGACACCTCTAGAACACTTCCAGAGATGGTGACTCTACCATCTCCCTGGGCAATTTATTCAAATGTCTAATCCCTCTCATAGTGATTTTTTTCCTCATTGTCTAATCTGAACTATATAATCTTTTGATACAGCCCAGGAAATTGTTGGCTTTCTAGGATGCAAGTGCACATGTCCAGGTTTTCATCCACAAACACTCCTGAGTCCTTTCGCCAGGGCTGCTTTCAATCCATTCCCCACCCAGCCTGTCCTTGTGCTTGGCATTGCCCCAAACCAGGTGCAGGACCTTGCACTTGGCCTTGTTGATACAACTTCATGAGGTCTGCATAGGCCCAGTTCTCAAACCTGTTGGGGCCCCTCTGGATGGCATTCCTTCCCTCCAGTGTGTTGATCACACCACACAGCCTGGTGTCATCAGCAAACTTGCCCTCAATATATTTCTAAAAGTATTTTCGTTACATGATTACAGAAAATGCAAGGACTATTTATTGATTGTACATTCAATTTTATTTGTGGATTGTTGGCAAGTATTCTGCTTGTGGTTGTCTTTTATTGTCACATTTGCCAAGTTTTGAGTTGTTTAAATCTAATTTTTCATCAGTATGCCATGTACAGTCATCAGATAAGTTATGGCTTGGTTGTCTGGATAAAGATGTTAATAATGACACAGAGAAGGGAGATTTAATTAACAGTCCATAAATCATATAATTTTGACAATCTGATATAGTTACACTGGAAGGCTTTGAACTAATCTCAATTTCTATGCACACCAAGTCAAGTTTCTTTCTCTTTCCCCAATCACCAATTGTTTTGGTACTATGACAGGTAATAATAAATCATGTACTTATAGTAAAAAGCTCTGAACAATTTGATTGCTGTTTGCACCTTCACAGTTTGACACCTTGATTTTCAACTCAAATTGGTAAGAAATTTCACAGAAAAGTTTCCTTGCAAGTTTTCAGTTGACTGACTCCTGCCTGCAACAGATCTTCAAACACAGCAACATGGGAAACTCTTCTGGCTTGTGCACATATTTTTTATTTGGTACACTTCAGATGGCTGAAGACAGAGAAAGAAGAAACCCAGAAAACATAACCCAAAGAATGGAAAATTCAGTATTATCTTTAAAAGTCGTGCAGGATGTTATTTTTACTTCTGCACTGCAAATCAAAGAGTTCATTTGGCATTAATTGATTATTTCTAATTACCTTCTCTCTTTCACTAAAAAGCTATATTCATACTTTCTCCAATACTCAGCCTGGCTGAGGTCTAACTAAGCTTAGGGAATCTTGAACATTGTTTTAAACAGAGCAGAGAATTCTGTAGCCAACCTACAGGATTAACTTTGGTCTTTTTAGTCCTCATTATGTGCATTAATCATAACATTATCACTATTCTTATCAGCACTTTCTCAGAATTAGCTCTGTCTGAAAGTTGTCAAAACTGTTAATTAAAACCAGAGATAATCATAACAGTCTGGAATCTTTGACACAACTGCCCCCCCCCCCCACCCCCCCCCACCATTACAACCTTTTTCAGAGGGAACTGCTGGGTAATGTACTATAGTTCTGCAAGAAACATTTCATCTACAGAGGAAAGAGAAACAATAAATCTTTCTTCATATATGTCAGGGAGCATAATTGCTTCTTTCTTTTTGTTTCTTCTACCATGGTCCGTATATCCACGATATCTGACATTGAATCTATAAGCCATTTATCAGAGACAGAAAGAAATTATAGGAAAGGAAGTAGGACAACATTCTAGCTTTAGATTGCTAATGGATGGATGCTTTCTGTAGTTTGTGTCAAATTTACTGAATAATAAGGGAAATAACTCATGTTTCCTTGGTTACAAATTTCTCACTTAAGGCATTAGAATTTGAAGGTCAAGTGCAGAGTAAAAGAATACAGGTTAACATAGTCCAGAGTGAATTTCTGGATCTCCTTCGAGAACAGGATAAAATATACTTATGTGCTGAATCCCAGTCAGATTCCTAACAAATCAGGGCTCTAATATTTGAGATTAGGGTCAAGAACATAGAAATGAATCTGCCAAGGCTTTCTGCCTCACTGGATTATTTGTCTGTTTTTCAGATGTTTTCTCCTTGAGCTCTAGGATTCACCACTGTTCCCAATGGGTCCCACTTGTAATACAGTTGTTCCAATGTGCACTTTAATCAACTTTTTGTTGTAGCAGAAGTAGCTGAAAATGTGATGGCTTTAAGCAGACGGAGGGTAGATTTAAATTAGACATTAGGGAGAAATTCTTTACTGTGAGGTTGACCAGGGGAGTTGTGGATGCCTCATCCCTGGAAGTCTTCAAGGTCAGGTTTGATGGGGCTCCAAGCAACATGATTTAGTGGAAGGTGTCCCTTTCCATGACAGGGGGGCTGGAACTGGATGGTCTTTAATGTCCCTTCCAACACAAAGCATTCTGTGATTCTGTGATCAACCCCCTGATGAAAACATGGTCATCCCTGTCTCAGGCAGCAGGATGGTTTTGCTGTGGCCAAAAAAGTAGCCAAACTGGCAAAACAACTTGTAGATCTTCAAGAAGTCCCACTCATAGTGTCCAGAACAAGCAGATCATGAGCACCAGCAATAGTGGAGCAAATCAGAAACCAAAAGCAAATCAAAACTGAAATGATCTATTCATCAGCAAGGTGTTCCTCAGCCACTACTAAAGACAAGGACACTCAAATGTGTTGGAGTATTGGGATAACAAAAAGTGGCTGAAAACAGCTCTAGGGAGGATGGTCCCCCAACCATGATCCAGGACTGGGGATCATCTCTCCTTTTGGGGGACTCATGGAGCAGGGGAGAGCCCATGAAAGCCTCTCAGCAGGAACCTGTGCTCACTACCAAGCCTCTCTTGCATGGAACAAAGAGGTTGTGTACCTGTGTTAACTCAACAGGCTTCTCTTCCCTACTGCACCACCTCCACAGCCCAGGGAAGTCATGTCATTAAGAAAATTACAAATATCTATGATTTAAGTGCTGTACTATCCAAATATATTTGCTCTCCACACCTATTTGTGTTGAAGTTTGACATATGCCAGGTCTGATATACCTGGGAAAAGGGGAGTCACTGGAAGCAGATCTAATACAACAGCAACATTTAGGAGCTTAGAGAAAGCAAATGGATGGTTATGCACCACTTTGATCCTTTTTGGAGCTGAATACTATTGAAAAACACTAAAATATGAGAGAGAAATCTGCAAGTGAAATGTGCTGACACTGTGACTGCTTGCACTTTGAGAGAAAGAAAAGACAATTTAGAGAGATCTTTTCATGTGGCTGCTTGCATTAGCATGATCTGTTCAATACAAACTCAAATTTTTCCACTCTTTTGCATAGAAATGATTTTAATTATTTTTTATTTAGATGCAAAAATCTTAATGAAAAAGTTTCTCGGATTCTACTTGATTTAGATAAAGTATATAATTAAGCAGGGACAAAATGCCAAATAGAAATTATCAGTGTGATGGAAAGCAATCTGCCTTTTACTTATCTAGCTGACCCTTACATGTTGGCTGAGCATTATCTCTGAGCCCCCAGTATCTTATTGGCATTTGTAACCTTGCATAGAGAGCAGTAATTTGCAGTAAATCTCCTCACACAGGGTTATATTCAGAGTGAATTCTCATCTGAATGGTGCAGTGAATACTGATGATGAAATACCAAGGTTTCATGCTTGCCAATAAGAAATGAACAATTTCATAACTCCAAAAGATAAAGGCAAAATCAACAGGTAGGAGAAAAAAAAAAGATAAAAATAAGTAGAGCTGAAAGATTAGTACATAGGAAGAACTAAGAAAAGCCAATCAAGGAAGCAAAACAAAATAAAAGAGATAAATAGATAATTACTTAAAACACAACAATGTCCTTTTGTTTTTAAGCCCCCTTTTTTCTTACCTATTTGATGTGACAAGTCAATCCTCTAGCAGCACACATACCCATACTACCTTTCTGCTTTTTTGGCTTCACATACAAACAGAAGACCAAGTGCCTTTTTCTGATCCCACTAGTAAGCAGCTCAAATATTCCTCATTTCTTTCAGGCCCCAGAGAGGGAATGTGGCATGAAAGCAGAAGCTGCTCTAGTGGTATTCATTTTAATCTTATACAAAACCTGATTGCTGTTAAGGAAATATTTGCAAGTCTTCTCAACCAAAGTACAGTTTTCACCTAGCGAATATTATTCTTCTACAAAAACATTTCCAGGAGTAAGTTTTTCCTCTCTTCTCATTTGCTATATTTGTGCAAATAAAATAGATCAGGCACAGTCATGATCGTGATGCAGTTTGTGTCCTTACAGCTGGTCTTCCTTATTCCCACAAAACAGAGGGTTCAAACCCAAACTTTCTGTTGCTCATGGTCCTGGCAGGTGCTGACCTTGCAGCACATCCAGGCATTGTCTGAGAGAGCATTAGTGAGCTGGAGCCAGACCCTTGCCATGGATCCTACTGATTTAAGAGCTGGAATGATCACACGACAGAGTCACTGAGCTCAGGTCCATTCCTTGCTCAGTTTACTAGTGCAGAAACAATGAGGTCATCTATGTTTTTTGTCAGAAAAAATCCTAGAATTACCTGTATTGCCCATTCTCTGGATGAATAAATAGAAACATTTATGTGAAGGATCTCAGTTTTTAATTGTAAAGTTATTTGGTAAGTTTTAATTAACCCTTTTAAGACCTCTATTTCAGTGTTTCCTCCATGGTTCCACTATATCTGCTCCAGAGGGAAGGAGGGGTCATCCAGCAAACAGGAGTTACATTTTAACAATTGAACACTTCCAGGTGAAAGTGTCATTACTGCTTTGTTTCATATTACTTCTGGTTTGGGGGCAAGGAATGGCCATTCTAGGATCTTATAGTGTACTAATCCTTTTTTTTGGTGTGTGTATGTAGGACGTACATCAAATTTCATCGCATTCAAAATTGCTGACACCAACTTGTGAAGTATATTGACATAGTCTTGAACCCATTTTACAGACCAGAAAGTCTGGTACTAATGATTCCTTCAATAACATGACTTTACCAGTATAATCTGTGACTTCACTTCAAGCTATGACATGTTTTGAAAGGAAATCTGGTCTAAGGGAAATCACTTCCTGCAGATGAACATTCCTGATGTCTTTATTCTGCAAACATCTAAAAATGCAGTGTAATCTTGGCTTCTCTATAAATAACATGCATTTTACCCTTCAGCTTCATACAGCAAAAAATCCACCTGTTATGTTGTGAGTGTTGGAGTGAGCTGCTACCATGCAATGAACAAGTTTTGTAGTAGACAAAATTCTGATTAGTCTTGATATAAGAGTAGACAAATTTAATGGACCTATATTTAGGATTGCAGAGTTTATCTATTCCCTTCCACTCATGATATGGCAAAACTCAGGTGATTTGAGTTGGAAATATCTCTTAACTCTCTCTATTTAACTTGTAAATAAATTATCGGGAATTTTAAAAGTAGCCTTATTTATTGGAGCAGAGCCAAAAAAGAATCTTTATTTAGTGTACTAAATCCACTATTACTAGCATTCTGTCAAAATGATTGAATTAAAATAATTGAATAAAATTTACTAAGAAATACAAGACAAAGACAAGCTATACAAGCAAATTTGTTTAAAATATAACTTTATGTATAATAGATACTTTGCAGTTATATTAAAACAATAAGATAATTATTCTGTAACTTAATTTTAAATTCATTGTTTTCCCCACCTACTGTAGTGGTTCTGCAATGCTATAGTTCTAATATTTTATATATAATTTAAATTTCCACATTTGGTGGGCTGACTATTGTCTATGGACATAGAGTGACAAGTGAGAGGCAGGCTTGTGTCACAACTGGATTGCACACTGAAAAGCCCCAGGCAGAAATGTCATTTGCATTCACTGCTATACTGGGAAAATGATGAAGAAAAATACAACTGGAAACTCCTTCCAATTCAAGGCAGAATCTTCTGATGCTATATGTTGTAACAGCAAGGGATTTCCAGAATTATGGTCTTTAATGTCCCTTCCAACACAAAATTGTCTCTCTTAGAAAGAAGTATGCAATAAAAGCACAGAGTAACAACTGCCAATGCTGTATTGTGCTTATATCATATTCAGGAAAGCTTTGCATTAAAGGACATATTAGAAATTCTAGAGGCTCCTGTAAATGGCTGAAATGAATTTATGAAACTCTTCTGTAAGAAAGATCCTAATTGAATTGGAAATGCTTGGGAATTTAGGTTAACTTTGAGGGTTTTGGTATTTAGAGCTGCTAGTATTCCGAAAGATAGCATCTCCTCCTCCAGATTAGCACACCCATTATGACTGAAGTGCACTTGCAAAACCATTTAGAAATGATACTACAGGAAAATCACCGACTCTTTCTAGAGTATGTTGCTGATGGTAAGTGGCCTTCTTTATCAACTGCGATTTCCATGACTACTTTTTATTTAATTTGTTCAGAATTCAGACTTTTTAAAAAAATCTATTCTTCTTGTAAAGATCCTTAAAAAATGTTATTGGAAAACTGTGTAATATTTCTTAGACTTCATAATTAAGGGATCCTTCAGGTTTGAAAGACCTTCAGCACCCATTCTGTCCCATCACTTTTCCTCTCCAACCCACATCAAGAATATTCCTGTCACTGAGATGTTGTAGGATAAATTATAGTTGAGAGCTATTTCAATTATATCTCTTTTTGTTGCACATAGGAGGATACTCAAATTAACATCTGGCAGAGAGAATTACTTGGAAGAATACCATGTGCCTTAAATACAGGCTGAGAAAGATGGAGAATATTTTGAGGAACTTGAATAAGAGAATGTCCATCTCTTACTGAAGAGACATTTTTCAACAAGAACACCCACTGTAAATCTAGGCAAAGGAGAAAAGAAGTGAATTCTCTCACCTTTTACTTGCCAAAAGAGTCTAGATATCTTTTCCCACACAGATACCAACTTTCCTGTCGTAAATTTTTTCCAGTGGTAAACGCTGTTCTAAATTTTAACAAGTAAAAATTTTTGCCAAGCCAAGTGATGAATGCTGCCATTTCATTCCAGTACGTTTAGGATACAGCTATTGTTTTCAAAGTGGGAAAACATGATGAAAGCATACTGAAAGTCTTGTTCTGTGCCCTAAAATAACTGCACCTTCCTCTCCAGATGAAGTTCAAAGTGCAGGCTATTAAAAATATATTGTAAACCTTAGGTTATTATTGGGCAGAAATGCTTTGGCTGCTTCTCCTGTACAGAGAAAAACCACCTGTGAGTCAAAAGGGTATCCTCAGCAGTAGCCTCTTATACAGATACAGCTGCATTGAGCATATTATAACTGAGTATCAATAAACATCTAAACAAGGACGTTTCATTCCTTATGAGCTCCCGGGTGCTGTGCAGGGCTAAGCACACCAGTAAATTTAATATGTTTCTTCTTTTTATAAAAGCATTGTACTTAACAAATATAAATAAATGCAGTGAATACATTCCTAATTTCAGGACCAAATTGACTCTTTAATTGATTTCTCCACGTAAAAATTATTTGCCTTTCCATAACAACATGCTTCATGTACTTATAAGGTCTTGTACTTCAGAAGAAAAAAAGAATTTCACAAAGGTTTAGAAACTAAACACGTCCAAGGTATTGTGCTGGTAAATCCCAGAATAGCAAAATATTTAGTTATTGACAGCAATTCTCGTCCTTGAAATCTCAGTATTTTAGACTTCACTGTAGGAGCCAGAAGAAATTGGCAAGTAGTTATTGTTCTTTGTTCAGTTTCCATAGCAGCATCAGTAGAAAGTTGGGATGGTTTTATTAATTTTTTATTTCATCTTTACAAAACTCCTTATTCCCTTCACAATACTGGAAGTTTCTGGAAATCATAACATATCTATCCCCAAACATAAAAGTGCTCTACTTCTGCCTAGGAGGAGCTGTGTTACAACAAATACTGTTTTAGTATTTATAGATATAGAGAGTTTGCCACTGTATTGTAATGATCTTACATAGTGACATGGTAAAGTTTGCTGCTTATGAATCTCCCACGATGCAAACATGCTCCCAGGCATTAATTAATGTTCCAGTTTCCTTTTCCCCCTCTGGTAAGGAAGGAGCATTGTTGTCTCATGTTGTATCACAGGAAGTAGTTTAATGAGACAGTGCAGCTTTACAGTTATCTCCAAAATTCTACCTGATAAAATGTGACAGCTGTGCCCTCAGTCTGGCTCCTACAGAGCATGACTAGGGATGCTCAGCATCAGTCCTGTTCCACATGGAGGTCTGAAGTGAGCCACATCCTATGCCCAGACCTTTATGGAAAAGAATTTGGGCCACAGTGTCGTGTGTGACAGTCAGATCCATCAGCACAGGGTAGAGTGCAATAGAGGATTAGTATTGCCAACAGCTACTGGCATTAGAGACCCACTCAGGGATAAACTGTAAGTTAATATGTAAATAAATTAATCAAAATGGAGAAGGGAATAGGATGGGCCTCTGGATATAAATATTTTCATTTTCAAGTAAAACAAGTGATTTTGTGCTCTTCTCCAAAATAAGCAGAATCTATGAATTCAAATCTATGAATTTTTCTTATACTCACTAGCACATAATTATATTAAAGGAATTTAGGAAAAACACTGTGTTTGGACTAAAGGCAAGAATGTCACGGCATAGTTGTGGGAGCACAGTCTGTCATTAGAAAAAAAGACTTTGTATGATTTCATATCTCTGGTATATATTTCAAAACTTAAACCACATTATTAACTGTAGTATAACTTATTGATCCCCAGCATGTGCTTTTCTCAAAGTAGCAGCTTTGAAGTGCTTCAAAACATAAGTTTAATATGAGCAGCTCAGGGAGTGGTGAGTATCAGGAGGGCTGTTTCAGTGAAAAACAAGCTGCTCATATCTTCCCTTCCTCTGTGGAATCCAAAACACATCCTGCTTCAGTGAGTAATTCCCCTGAAGCTAATGGCTTTATTGACAGCTGCAACTCCATCAATTCTTCTGGTTTATTGAAGTGGCTCATATAAGTCAAATGTATTATGTACACTTAAATTGAAAATGTCCTAGTTGTATTTGTGTAATAGCTTATGCAAATGCTCATGTACTCAGTAGCCATGGTTTAAAAGGGGAACAGGAGAAAGCATTTGGCATCACTGCTTTTGAAGGATCATGCTCTGAATGAAATCTGGGTAAAAGCTGAATGCTTGTAGAAAGAAGGAAAATCAAATTTCAGGTCAGATCTCAAGTACTGTCCTTAAATACTGGTAACAGGTAACTTCAGATGCATTCTATTCATTTGGATGGGAATTCTCATACAAATAAGAAGTCACCAACATGAGTAAGAGTTCAATAGACTGACTTTTCTCTAATTTTGCATCACTGTTGCAGCTGTGCACTGTAGAAAACAACCAATGCTCCCCCATTTTTCTGAAGGTCAGACGTGTGCAGCAATTTTAACTCAGAGGTCTTCTTAATTTGATATTATTTCTTTAAATATTGTTTTTTTGCTTTTGTTCTGACATCTATCTGTTATCAGTAACTTTATTATCATGGTTCATAATGTCAGTGCAAAAAAAATTCTGCAATAAAAAACATCTCTTAACTGACAGAGTTCAGTCCACGTGGAAGTAATTGAATTCAGACAATGACTGGTCAGATTTCCCCAGCTTCCACCTGCCTCATGTAATCATCAATCCAAAGAGCAAATCCTAGTTTAGAACTTCTGATATTCCAGTTCAGGAATGTGAACTGTAAATTCATCTGAAACTCCTGATAGTGAAGCCATGCTTCTGCAAAGTGCTACAGATTTGGAAGAAATATGACGGTATTAAATGCTTTTGTGAGTATCTTGCAGGTAGAAAGGAGAAAAGGCAAGTGTAAGCTGTTCAATGAGCAGTTTTATTTTCAAGGCAATAGGTGTGCACAATTAAAAGATAAATATCCAGTGCCCAGTCAGCTGTTCTTAGATCAAATTCTAATCTATAAAAGCAGGAAAAAAGCACAGGTTGGCACGGAAACCAAACTATTTCTAAGTTTCCTGAAAAATTGTATTACCTAATGTCTAAAGTTTCAGTTTTGCATTTCTGTCTTCTTTCATTAGCTCACTGGAGTATATATTTATATTTCATAAACAGGAAAAAATTGTGGAGAAATGAAAAGCTATTTCCATGTAATTTCATAAATGATAACACGTATGCAGCTTTTGATAATTGAAAATCACATAATTCTGCAGATATTTCTAAATAAAATTAAAAATAATGTCATCACATGCAGTCAATAGAAAGGCAAGGAAGTGATGTGCCTTGCAGGTAAGACCAAGTGCATGGGAAGAGAGTTCACCCCTCTGGCAACTCAAGCCAGCTTCCACCTAAACGTGCTTCTTGCTTTGTACTTGTACACAGGGCTTGGGTTTTGCTGCTGTGCCAAAAGGAACAGCCCATACTTTGTCTTCCAGTGCTACACCAGCCTTCCAGGGCTGTGCCTGAACCTCTGTGGTCTTGCTGCTCTGCTCCATTGCTTATTTTACACTCAGATGTGGACAAAGTGACAGAAATGGTGGTTTCCTTGTTATCAGAGAGCCCTGCTCGCATTCATATTTGCCAGAAATACTACTGGAGAAGATAAGATTAAATTTTCCCATTTCTTTCAGCACTTTCCTCACAAAAGAACACCTTTCTAATGCAGCAAAACAAAGAAATAAATCCCAAACCCCTTCACATGACAGGTGCTCTGGAGGTCAGACGTCTGCCCAACATATTTCTCTGGCCTCATTTAGTATTTAGCAACGAATTTTGTTAACAACCATTACTGAAATGCTGCCCTTACACAAACCAACAAGAAGAGGAACATCCAAAAAGCTGGAGAATTGTTCTAGAGAAGGAAGTGCTGGGGTGAGACAGGACTAACAGAAGCTGTGAAACAGAAAATGTAAAAGGAAGAAGGGGGAAAAAACCCATTCCACCCAACAAAAGACAATATTCCTCACCGTAAGTCTGACTGTAGATATGCACTCCCTCTTCCTAGGAACCATCCTGGTAAGAAATGTAAAGACATTTAATAATATTCATCTCGATATAACAAAACAACTTGTCTAACAGCACTGTCAGTTACATAAGGCAGGGACTCTGCCCATCACAACTTTTCCTTGAACACCTTGTTGGCATCATCTGACTTTAGGACAATTTTAACTGTACGTTTGTGCTCCCCTGTCCACAGGACACCCTGACTTGCTCCAGATTTCTGGATTTATTCCACATCCATGTGCGGTCACCCAAGTAACCAAGAATGCAAAATTTAGTGCCAGATCTGGCCACTGGAATCCACTTGTGCAATTCTTACATGTCCAAATGGACACATTAAAAGCAGCATTTGAGCCACTCACATTAACAAAGGTTATACATGATTTCAGGAGATTCAGCTGAAAATCCTCTGAGAGGTTGCAGGCATGTCACTTTTTCTTTCTAACTTCTACTTTTCAAATGAAAAGAACACAATGATAAAGCCAAGTGGGAAAATTAAGGCATTAGGAATGCTGTGAGACAGTGAAAGATAGAAGAATCTTGTCTTACAGAATAAATATCTCTAAATTAAGTGTTGTTTCCCCTTCTTATTATAGCCTAAATTCTCTTTTAATCACGTTGGAAATTGTCTAGTCCGTTTATTACCTTGGGCAAATCTTCTCATTGCTCTTTCTCTATATTTTTACTTTTTATTTTCCCTAAATACATACCTGAGTTTATTAATGTTTAGATTTTTTTCCCTCAAGAGTGGAAGATTTACATTAGAGAAACAAACAAAAAAAATCCAGCCACCATGAGGCCACTACTAAGAACAAAGCTACATTAATATCTAGTATGCAGCTCTTGAATAAATGTGTGATTATTGTTGAAAAAAGTACTTTTTCAAATTTAAACTTTATTTTGAAATTTATTATTTGTATCATCCATTCCAAACCATAGGCACCAGAAATGTCAAAGCTGGAAGTGTTTACTCAGCTTTGCTGGGGAGACAAATTTGGCCAGTTTATGTAGCTTTGTATTATTTAAAACATCACTGTCAAATATCAAAATATTTGGCAAGTTTTCATCAAAAATCAATAAAAGGCTTTCAAGTTTCTCAACATTTTTAGAAGGAAAGATAAAGAATTATTTTGTGACAAGCTAAGCCACATCATAGACTGAGTCAGAAAGAGGATCAGAACTCAGAAATCTTGACTGTATTTCCCCATTTTTTTCATTGCTCTGCAAAATGTTG
Organism: Falcunculus frontatus; assembly: GCA_013398115.1. Taxonomy (NCBI): domain Eukaryota; kingdom Metazoa; phylum Chordata; class Aves; order Passeriformes; genus Falcunculus; species Falcunculus frontatus. Next base: position 1,976,219 of record VZRV01005576.1, on the reverse strand, counting down.
CTTACAGGATTTTATAACATTTGCAGGTTGTTTTTGGCTAAACACTAAATGAATTCTTGGTCACCTGTACTTAAGGAGGACCTTTGTCTTTAACTAGAGCACAAGGAAGAGGGACTCTTTCCTATAAAATACATAATGTTCTATCAGAATCACTTTTTCCTCAATCAAAATTCCTTTTTGGTATATTTCAAAAGGTGAAATGAAATGACAAGCTCATCTAGTCTTCAATATGTAGTCTCATGGTAGAGCAATGTGAGGCAAAAGCTGAGGGCTTACTGACAGCGGTATAATCTCCCTAATACTGAGATTGATCTAGTCTGCAGAGAAAGAGGTGGCTGTGGTGCATACAAATGAAGAAGCAGTGCATTAGGAAAGGTTGCAGTGAGTCTGATCTCTCTGTCAGCAAAGCAGTGAAGCTGTACCCCAAATATCACAGCCTTCAGCTTGAGAAACCATGTCTAGGAGGCAGAAAGAAGATGAAAGATGAGTGAAGAGAAGAAGCAATTATGTTCTCTGTGACTGCTGTGATTAAAACAAAATAAAGGAAACCATTCAAAGGTCAAAACTATGACAGGAACTGGGTGCAAATTAAGCAATGTGGACAATCGTGTTTGTGTTTGTGAGCCCTCGCTTCATGTAGTGTAGCTCTAGACTTGAACCCAATTTAGTGCAATACAGTTAAAACATTACAAAGAGCTGCTTTGCATGAAGTTCCTTCTGAAATGATTCTGTCTCCTCCAGAAAGAGAACTGGAAGAGATGGAGCAACATTTCCAGTTCTGCCAAATCTCCACCCTTTAGTGTTACTGCATTTCAAAACAAGAATAAAACTTTTTTTTTTTTTAAAGACGTATCTCATGGATATTTATCTAACAGAGGGATTTCAGCCCCTATGGGCAGATAACTTCGTTAGTTTCCCATTCATTTTATGTATAAAAGTTCATAGGGAGTTGATTTGCAGAAATACTTTTTTGTTTACCACTTTTATAATCTCATTCCATGTGTCAGGAATAGTGTGGACAGCAGAACTAGGGCTGACCCGTGATCACCAGTGCCCCGTACTCAGAACTGGTGAGGCTGCACCTTGAATCCTGTGTTCAGTTTTGGGCCCCTCATGACAAGAAACACATTGAGGGGCTGGAGCATGTCCAGAGAAGGGCAACAGAGCTGGTGAAGGGCCTGGAGCACAAGTATAAAAGGAGCAGCTGTGGGAGCTGGGGGTGTTTAGTCCACGGGGGACCTCACCATTCTCTACAGCTCCCCGACAGGAGGTTGTAGTGAGGTGGGGGTCAGCCTGATGACAGGGTAAAAGCAAATGGCCTCCAGTTGTGCCAGTATGAGCTAGACTGGATATTAGGAAAAAAATTCTTCAAAGAAAGGGTTGTCAAGCACTGGAACTGGCTGCCCACGGAAAAGGTAGACTCACCATCCCTGGAGATATTTAAAAGATGTGTAGATATGGCACTTAGTGACATGGTGTAGTGGAGGACTTGGCACTGCTGGGTTAACGCTTGAACTTGATGACCTTAAAGATCTTTTCCAACTTAAATTATTTTATGATTCTATGTGCTTCAGTGCAGCTGTACTTTGAAGTACCTAATTTTGTCCAGACCATGTTCAGAGAATGCTGGTATAGAATCATCAGCCTTTGGTTTACTCTCCATGTGACTAATAGAGGCGGGTAGAACGATTCCTATTCTAAGCTTTTTCTTTATCTGTACCTCAGAAACCTATAAAATCTTCCACAAATCTCCAGTGATGAGCAATACAGTCCTCTGTTTTCTAGCCTTTGGCACATAAATGTTTTATCCTATTTCAATGAAAGATCATATGGTGTATTATTTCTAAAAGGAGGTTTTTTCAAATAGGAAACGAAACTTGTTTTTACAAGAGTGTGAAGAACAGCTGGAAACAAATTGAAACTCTCCCAGCCAGGAACAGCTATATCTAAAAAAATGAGCATCAAGGCACCTCATCACAAAAATGCCTCATTACTTGAATTTCCCAAGTGCAAAAAAAATAATAATAAGAGCTCCCTGTTTGCCAAACTGGGACATGCTGCATCCCATTTTCTGACATCAGAACTCCATCAATTATTTATTTCAACTGTAATGTCTGTATTATTCCTTGATAAGGGAGCTTGTAGGATCAGTGGTGAGTTACAAATACTTGTTTCACTGAGCTCAGTAGCCCTTGGAAGACCTCTTTGAAATTTAGAAGACCTCTCTGATTCCTAGAAGACAGTAAGAAAGTTATTAAGCATGGTCACTACTAATAAGGTGAACTGTGTTGTTCTAAATATTTGAAATTATAGAACTTTTTACACAGTTCAAAACCCACAGTTTGGGGTGTTTTTTTGTTTTTTTGGTTTTTTTTAAACTGCAGAAATCAAAAGGACTGATGTTAAGAGAGTGGTAAAATTTTGGTTGTCATAGCAACTGAGCTCAGTGAGTTGAGAAGCCAGAAAAAGCTTTTTTTTTTTTCTCAATGTAAAAAACCTTTAGGGTAGTTTTATTCAGCAGTCAAGTAACAGTGAATCCAAATCTAAAAAAAGAAGGAAAGTAATATAATACAGGGAATAAACATATTCCTAAAGCCTAAAACCTAAACATATCCTAAAGCCTGTACTCTGACTTAGACTCCTTTTGATTTCTGATCTCACTGAATTGCGGTTAAGATTTTAAAGATTTTATTCTGAGAGCCTGTGCAAAGTTATTTTGGAACCAAAGAACAGAAAAGCTGAACACTGTTGACCTGTTTCGTTAAAGAATCAGGTGCTGCCTCCACTGAAACAATTTATTATTTTATCTAGACAAAGGGTCTTGAATTTAGTATTGACTGGGGGTCATGTCCTTAGACCAGGTAAATTATCTCAACTATTCTAACTGTACTGTCAGAATTCAAATTTATCCTCAAAGAGGTAGAGGTAATGCCTACACGTCTACTTAACCTTCTACAAAATCTTTGCTCAAAGGAGAATAAAAACATTTGAATTTAACAGGAATCATTGATTTCCTGGGATAAAAAGCTGCAGGTATGCCTACAGTTTTCATATGACTTGTTTTCTTTCCGTGCTTCTATTCCCACCGAAAATTAGTCCAAATTCAGCCACTGGCCTTCGTGCCATCATCTCAGCTAACCCATAACCCACATTTAGTAATAAACAAAAGAAAAACTGTGCTTGTTTTTCTCCGACAAACAGTGTAGTAGTGCATTAAGCTGGGTTACAGCGCCTGCCATAAATGGTCCTCTTGCTGTATTTTGTTCCCAAGTGAACATTGCTCCTGCTTGTGGCTCTGCTGTGTCGTGTGTGGAGCTGAGGGGGTTCCAGGAGGGCAGCTTTCACTGCTCCAGCCAGCCCACACTTCAGGCTGTGTGACGCAGAGCAGCTGAACTCCCTACAATGGTGTTATCCCCAACAGGGGAGCATTGAGGCACCCCAAATATTGCATTACATGCCGAGGCTGTCAGTCACTTGTGACTTTTCCAAACACTCAGCACACAAGCTGAATTTACTCTGTCTCAGGCAGAATTCTAATGGGAATTTAGTTACTTTTCTTACGTAATCTGCTTCTGCTCAGTAAGTCTTTCTGTGATTGCAGTGGCAGCTAACAATACACTATGACTCAACATGGTACCACACAGATGACTCAACAGATCTGCTAAGGCGATTGCCAGTTCATCAAAGTAATGCACATTATCCCTTTCATCATCCCCCCTAAACAAATATAAATTACTCACTTCCTTATTTTTCCACCCCTGAATCTGTAAGTCTCTCACTCACAACAACATAGGATAAAGTAAATATTTTTTAATTCTGAATTATTTTTGTCGCCAAATATATACTTGTTACTTCACATCTCAGTATCTCCCTCTGTGTGATTACTCATGCATCATCTCCCCTCATTTTACACAAGGGAAATAATTTTTTTAAGAAAATAAACGTCAACAATTATCTTCAGGAAAAAAAGCATTTGGGTACAGGCATATTGTATATACCTACAGGAACTGCAGATGCATTTGAAGCATAAATGTTCTTCACTAAGCTTAACATGAATGAAAAGGGAGCAACATATTTTTTTATGTTCCCTGGGGGAACATCAAAAAAGTGAAGCAGTCACTTTTGACCAGGGCCCAGGAATGATCATGGGTGATAGTTCTTATTTTCAGCTGATGTTATAGGATATCACATACTTTGAGGTTTTATCACTTTCTGGGCAACTGTCTGAGGTGGGTGAATTCTCAAACTTTTGAGATTAATGGCAGAAAAATACAGTTACAGAGTAAAATTAAACTTTAAAGACAAGATTTAAAAAAAAATTAATTTAGTAGCTACCAAAAATATGTTAGCAGAGGAAAGAAAAAGTAGTCATACTTCATTTTCAGAGTTTCTAAGAATATCAGTAGATACTGTATTGAATACTGACCAGGAAATCAAAGCAAACCCCCACAGTTATTCCCATTACTTCCTGAGATATCTCAAGCTTATTTGACATTTAACATGGAGAAAAACCAGTTTGGAGGGAAGGAGCTGTAGATGGCTTACTCTGTTTAACATGGTGTTGCAAGCCCCAAGACTGCCTATAATTTCCAAATTTCCAGCGGGTTACCCCTGGCAAATACGTTCTTTGCACATCAAGGCTGGGCTGAATGCAGCTGCAGAGCAGTGACCCTGACCAGGAGTTAGCCATATCCCCTAAGGCACCTAAAACTCTGGTAGTTATGACAGGATCTAAAGACAAGAGGGTGATGAGAAGTTCAGACTGTATATTATACATGGTTGAAAGATCCTGTCTCATCAGCAGAAATAACTCCTGGTGCTGAGGAAATGAAGCAGCCATCTCAAAGTCAGGCATTCAGTCTGTTGCACTCTTCAAAGTCACCACAGGGAGACAAGTTTCTCTTCCCTACTATTAAGGTAGGTCACTTGTTCTTTGTAAATGCCTATTTCCATACATTGATTAGAGAGAAATACTAAATGACTAAAATCTTAAATTTGTAGTTGGCTAAATTTCGGTATGGTAATTCCTGATTGAAACTTATTGCAAAAATTGCACCTTACTCCTTTATTTTTCCGTACTTTGCTGATCGATTTGAATTAAAACTTTTAGTTTATTTACTGAGAGATATTTGAAACAAATGAAGTGAATTCCTTTTCCCTTCAGGATATGACATGCTTACCATCACTTTCAGTGGGGATAGGATTTTATGGATATTTTGGACTCACATTCAGTAAGGGAAATAAGACTTTTGAGGTACCAAGGTTAACATGCCACCCCTTCATCATCTAATCGGTGAACGGCTTCAATCATAGCAGCATTTTCCATTTACAAAGCATTTTAGATATTTCCTAAATTAACATTTGCAGTGTTCCACCTGTTATTCTCTTCATGCATAATTGAGAATACTAATAGGTGAATTGGCACTATGAAGTGGCTGTCAACGGGGAATTTAGATGACAATTAGTTTCTATTTAGTGCCATAAAACGTTTGGAGGACAACTTCCACAAATGCACATTTGTATATGCAGTAGCTAGTACAATAATGAAAGACTCCATTAATTATTTTTCCAGTCTAATTAGGGAACACAAATATTTATTTTATCAGCAAAATTTCAGGATAACTCAAAGAAACACAGTTACATTGAAAACACTGTAGGTTAATTTCTTTGACTTTAGAAGGACATCTGTCTCAATAGGCGATCAGCAAACCAGCAATCCACTGCGAAACTAATGCTGGCTATTATTGTTGAATTTACTATAAAATAGGCCCAGTGCTGTATCACCACTTTAGTTCACAGAGAAGTACGCACATAAAATCTAAAGTTTTTTATATAAGAAGACACTGATCTCTGTCAGAGGACTTGCTGTTGGGTCTGAGAGGACAGGTGAGGACTGGTTGGTGCCACAGTCCTGGATCTGCCACCCAGTACTGTCATTCCACTATGGAAGGAACAACTCCATTGCAAGCACTCACGTACATCAGCATTTGCATGAATTAGAATGTATTCACATAAACATATGTTGGAGGACTGGGTTGTGATCTGCCAAATATTCCTTATGAATGGCTTGTCAAGAAGCAAACATGGAGAGCTAAAATACATAGTCTTTTTCAGTATGAATTAAGACAAATTTCTGTAGATCTTAGGTAGCAAAACCTTGCAGCTGAATTTATCTAAAGATAAGATCAAGATTTTCTCTGTAAGAAAGCATTTTCGCCTGCTTCTTAGTCCACCTTAATGATGTAAGCTGAAATTTCCCATTCATATTTTTGAAGTTTCAACCAAGAAGTGATTGACATATCTAAAATTAAATTTACAAAGTTATATTCCATTCTTTGAGTATATATATATACATATAAATATATATAGGTATGTATATGTCAATCAAGAATTTAATAAATCCCTATTGCCTTCTTTAGGAAAAGCTATATAATATTCCATTCTGTTGGTTTGCCTTAGGTGTATCATTGACTGCTGACACAAAAATATAGCTGAATTTGCCCAATTTATAGATCTCTATGTTGGCAAACTGGGTTTTGACATTTTGTAACTTTGAGCACTTGAACATGTAACAATGCTACTTCATTAATGGAATTTTTAAATCCCCATCAATCAAAATATAAATTACAGTTTTAATTACTTAAATTGTAAAACACTGTAAGTACTTGTGGTTGTTTCTCAGATTTCTGAAGACAGAAGAACTGATGAATATCTGTCTCAGGCACAAACTCTAAATATTATATCTACATCGTAGACTTTTGAAAGATGTTCGGTTTTGATTTAAAACTGCAACAAATGGTTTAGGGCTAGTTTGTGCAATTAATTATCTTTGATTAAACTTTTATGTTTCAATATTAATCCGAATCCCTGCAGCTTCATTTTTCAAACATTAGATTCCATTATAGCTTTTTCCGTTGGAGTATTAACCATTATTATAAATCTCTCTTTCTTGAGATGCTATGTCATCCAGTTCATTCAATAGCATTAATTTTCAATTCCATATATAAAGATCCCCTTCATGTTTGCAAACTATAGAACTTGAAAACGCAATGCAGCAAAAGCTGACTATTCTTTTTTTAAGAGGCTGAAAATCCTTAATTACTCAATTACATTGTATTTTCAAAAACATCCTACAAATCATAAATGATTCTTGATAAAAGAATATTAAAAAGTAGGAAAATCGAAAGAATTTACTTGCCAAGGTACCAGTGCAGATCACCTACTAAGTACAGAAGAAGAGTTTAATTGAAAATCAGAAAATGTCTAGATGAAATTAAAGAAGTTGCTGATTCTTTATTCTGATGTGAGGGTCAGACCAGGAACAACTTCCAACAGGGCATGGAGTGGCTCTCCAGTTATCAGGGATTCAAGTCATCTACCTCTGTATTTAACTCATCCCTCTTTGTGTATTTTATTATGATATATATTTGCTTACAGAGGGTATTTTCACTTGTTTTTCCTATAAATTTTGTATGTTTTGTATCTCTCTTTCAGTTTCAGAGAAAAAGAAATGACAACAAAGCTGGGTTTTGCTGTTCCTGATCCCTTGACATACAGATGATATAACCCATTTTGCAAGTCTATCCTGGATCAGTGGCTGAGCCCGGGACCAAAGTAAATCTCCAAATATAATATTATACAAAGATCTTTCATGAAGCACAACATTTATTTCATTTTGAATCAATGGGACATTAAGACTTAACAGTACAACTGAATTTATTGATGTGAGTCAGGTTGAATTAAGGATAAAAAAAGGAACTGTTCCTTTTCTATTGTCAGTGGTTCTCCACACAGTGGCCAACTCCGACTTGACAGTTTCCTTTCATATGTGAATTTACCTGACAGCTACAAATGCTGACCCCTGCAGCAGTGAGGTCTCCTCTTTAATTGGATGGGGGTTTATTGTCACCAAAGCTTACAACGGTAGGCTTTGCCATTTTTCTTTCTTACTTTCAGATTTGAGAAAACAACTGTATCTTTACTAGCCTTTCACTTGCTGAGGAAGAAAAAATTGTTATTTCAGCTTCAGGTTCAAAACCAGCAGACACGGCTCTTTAAGTGCATCTTCCAGTCTTTCCTGACTTTGAGGCACATATAGCTTCACAGCAAGATGCAAGGAAAGCAGAAGGAAGCAAATGGCTAAAAGCCCAGAAAGTCAGAACCACCCCCCCACCAAATTGTCATTGCCTGCCTATTTTATAAATATCCATTGGGTAGTTGATACATTTTCCATAAAAATTATCTTCTATTAGTTTTTATATTCATCTCTAAATGAGACAAATCTGTTAGGGTTTTGGCATTACCAAAAGGAACCTGTGTCAGAGTGCTATCTCTGTTACTGAAAAGGTTACTATTTTTTACCTATTTTCCTTGTGTGAAAATACACAGAGTGACTGGTTGTAACTGCTGGACAGCAATGGGGAACAATTTTTATTCACAATAGGAGGGCTGTGAAAGTGTATAATATTGAAGAAGCTAAAAATATCAACTTTTACTCTATGTTCTTGTAATTTCCTCTAATTTAAGGTAAAAAATGGTCAGACTGATCTTTCAGAATGAAATATGTCTGCAGTGCACAAAGGAGCGTTGCTCCAACCAGACTAAACCAACCACACTCTGATGTCCACACGGTGCCATGGTGCTGGAAATAGTTTTTACTAATTTTTCTTGGATGCACCCCCATGATATTACAAGTCTTTGTTTCCTTTTCCCAGAACCAGCTGTGCCATAACTCTCTTGAAGTCTCTGGACTGCACACATTTCTGCCATGTCTGCAGTTGAGACTCCATGAGCAGAGACTGCTGAAGTTTGAAGATAACAGTAAAATTTTGCCTGACACACAGGTTTTAGGATTGGTTGGTTGGTTCCCCATTTAAAAACTGGAACATTTAAAATATTAAACACAAGTGTTTTCCAAGATATTTCCAGGTAAGTGCAAAAACAGATTTAAATTTGAAGCAAAAGTCCAGAAAAAAAATTAACATAAATAAACATTTCTGCTTTTGTTCCTATTTTTTGGCAAGCTAGACACATGCATTATACCTCACATATAGATATCCTAGTAAAAGAGCCTCAAACTAAAAAATTACCATGTGTTGTTCTGTAACAGGTCGGTGCTGCCAGACACAAGTTTACATACCCAGTCATTGCCCTTGCAGGCTGTTTTTGTTCAGCCTGTCTACAGAGCCCATTCTTTCTTTTGAAGGCCATTCAGTGAAGGAACTCGTACAGCTCTTCTGCCTGGCTTTGGTGGCATATCATTGCAAAGGACATATTTTTCCAGAAGTATGTGAGCTAGCTACTTCCTAAACATCTGGATGCCCAAAGATGTTGCATGTAAACACACCAATGACTGTGAGGTGAAGCACAAGGCAAACATTAACAGGCCTAGGGAAGTGGTCACAGCAATTTTATTAAATATTAAGAATATTAAACTATAAGAGAGCATCCAAAGGAGGGCAATGAGGTTGGGGAAGCATACGGAGAGGAAGCCATAGGAGGCTGTTCAGCCTGGAGAAGAGGAGACTGAGGCAAGACCTCATTGCAGTTACAACTTCCTTGTGAGGGGAAGAGGAGGGGGAGGCACTGATCTCTGCTCTGTGGTGACCAGGGACAGGACCAAAAAAATCAGCACGAAGCTGAGTCAGGGGAGGTTTAGGAAGAAGTTTTTCACCCAGAGGGTGGTTGGGCACTGGAACAGGCTCCTCAGGGAAGTGGTCACAGCATCAGACCAAAAGAACTCAAGAAGCATTTGGACAATGCTCTCAGGCACAGGGTGTGACCCTTGGGGTGTCCTGTGCAGGAACACAGTTTGGACTTCATGATCCTAGTGGGTCAAGCTTCAATGTTCCTTCTGTGTCCTTTCCAACTCAGGATATTTTATGACCCTATGCAGTTTAATTGGAGTGTGTTGGTATTCTCCAGAGTTAGTATAAATCTTCTGTAAAGAAAGGCAAATAAATGTGCAGCAGGTGCACAAGAATAAAAGATTCCTTTGCTGTGCCTCAACAGCAGTATCAGAAACTCTCCAGCACTGATGATTCTGCACAAAATTCAGGTGATGAGTGATAAGAGTAAAGATGCCTGAGTGAGCAGAGGAGATGGCAGTGGGCTGGCATGCCAAGAAGTCCAACAAACACAAAGGCATATTGAAAGGAAATGCCAAGGAGTGCACTAAGAACAATTCTACAGCCCCAATAGCATTTAGAAGATATGGAAAGCTCCTTTATTCATCAGGGTCAAAACACAGTTGTGCTATTCATCTGTACAGGGTCCTCTATATTTTGGTGTTTTTGATGACTTGTGCTACACTGAATTATATTTCATACATTTGACCATTTGGACCCATTTGTTTGAATACTGTCCCGGCTTACATGATAGACTTTCTTTTTAACGGGGAATAGCATTGGAGTTATGTTGTTCTCCAAAACAACGGTAATACAAATAGACCATTTATGTCTTTTCCTTTTGGAATTTATTCTTTTATGCAGAGTGCAGTGCTGAAGGATCAAACATGATGTAAAAGTATAGAAAAGATGTGAGGTCTGTTTGTATCTCTGCCACAGTGCTTTTGCATCACCCGGGGAGGTTACATATTATAACTCTCAACATACCATGTAATTTATAGTCTTTGCTGTTTCCAGAGCTGGAGCAGGGCATCACAAGATCTGAAGCTGAATTTGTACTTTATAGACACTCAGGGATTCAGTTCTGCTGTCTGATCTGCTCTATTTGAAAATGGGAGGTGTTACTTTTCCAAAGGCAGTAAGAGATTAAATGCTTCAGCACTAAGGAGCAGAAAAGGAAACAACCTTTTTTCTAATATAAATGCTTCTATAAAATTAGCATCGCTAGTGCTTTGTATACCAAATCCAGACTGCTAGATTTCTTCCATGTAATGATTATGAATTATTGTTATCTGAAAAAAAGTGCATTGATGTAAAGATAATTCAAAGACCTTCTGTGAAAAAGGCTAGTACTTGGCTTGTTAACCTTCTCCAGAATTAACATCTCTAAAGTATATTACTGTATGAGGTAGTAAAGGCAGTCCTAACTGTTCTGTTTAGGCTCAGAATCTTGCATGAAAAATGTGAGGTAGAAATCTCTGAGTCTGATTCAATGACTGCTCTCTTTCAGAGTCTATTTCAGCCCTTTTTCTAAGATTATAATTTAAACAGGAGCACTTGTTAAGCAACACAGAAAATCTTAGCTATCTTTAATGCAAATGGACCTGTTTGTACATTGAAATGAAACACCTGAAACTTAAAAAGGAAATTAATATTTAAAGACTCTAAATACAATAATGATACCTTCAGCAGTATCTCCATAGTTAACATTTCTGTCAGGATGGCCCAGATTTGCTAATCTTTTTACCTTCACGGTGTGAGTTTGGCAGAAATAATATTTAACTATCAACTGGAAAGACTGTGAATTATTTAGGTTATGGCTTGCACTTGATTTCTTAAGGGTGCTACAGCCTTGGAGCTTTGTAACTCAGAATAAGAATAGAGGAAGTCTAGAAAGTAAATTTGGCATCAATACCGGTTACAGAATTTTATGTACAGTAGTAACCAAAGTACTGGCCAGTTTTGCACAGATTTTTAAAAGGCAAAGTAGCCATGCTCTCAAAAAAATAAAAATAAAAATAAAAACAAAAATGTAAAAAAAAAAATAAAAATAGTATCATTCCAGTCTGATAATATAACTTGAAATCAATACTTGTCAGCACAGTTATTTCACAGCCTTTTTGATTTCGTATTCTGGTTCATATGAATTTTTCAGGTGAATGTACTTCTCTTGGCTACCATTTGTGCTAGTCATTCAGCTAGCAAAAACTGTTTCACATGCAGTTTTTCTCAGTGCCAGTACATGTTTTCAACTCCAATTTTGTGTTTGAGAGTTTTTGAAAGTGTTGCCAGAGCTCTGTATAAAATATTTAATCACAGAGAGTATCAAAATAAAATTGATTCTCTGTTGGTCTGTTATTAGCATTAATGTTCCTGAGCTAAAAGGAGATACTATGGGACATATTTTCACAGTGAGCTAGATGGCATTTTAATCTTGCAGTCACACTGAGTATAATTGGAGACAGGTGGCTAAAGCTCCACATTCTACTCCAAAAACATTATATATCTCCATTCAGATACGCCTAACAAAGCCCTAAATTCATCCTGTTATATTTTGCCAGCTGAACTTTGCAAAATGGAAGACAACATAAGCTGTAAAACCTGTGCATTAGTTTAGCTAAGCCCACATGGATTTCAGGTAGTTAAAGATTGTACAATGCATGGTTACAGTATTATGTAGCAAAGACTTTATGCCAGAAAACACCACAATGGCCATCTATTCTGACCTATCTTTTTCCTGACCACAGCATTTCAGACATATTTTCAGTGGAGAGATGATTACTTCATCTTGCAGAAGAAAAGCTGATTCTGGGGAAGATGGTATTTTGCTCAGAAACTTGATTTATATTTTACAAAGTGGATAATTAAAAATGAAGCATATATAAGATGATACATAAGGGAAATATGATTTTAAATAGGTTACTATATAGCCAAAATCTGCAAGATTTTACATTGGTAATGATTACGTATTGATTTGTCACATGCAACATGATGACATTATGCCTCTAACACGAGTCCCTGGCAGACAGCATGGAATACTGATCTGTTCCAAGAAGGTGATTCTTACATTCTTAACATTAAAAATGCCTTAAAATCAGACATTTGGATGAAGAATGCTTCCTGTCCTGTGGAACAACTTCTAGAAACATTTTGATTCAACATTTGCCAATCTTTGAATTCTGGGACTGAAATTTTTAAAATTACTTTACAAGGGAGACCATGTCCTGTACATTGTTGTTAGACTTATGCCATCTGTTTCTCATAGACGCCATCTGAGAGGTACAAATCCAGAGTTAAATAATTTAAATCTCAAACGTGTAAAAAATTACTTGCATTTTTAAATATAACATATTTGTTTTCAAAAACCTGCTTCAACAACCCAACTTCATGGACTAGACATGTCTAGTAATGCAGCATTCATTTACCCAAGTCTGCTGAGACCTCTTCTACCTGTCCTAGAAAACTCACATTAGATTTAGTTGGCTGAAAAATTCACTGCAGGGATCTACCTTTAAAACAACATAAATATACTGTTCCCAGCTTTTATATCATAAACTATGATTTAAAGCACTTATCCTGAAGAAGAGACCAGTTGAATTCCCTTTTCAGCCTTGAAGGGATTCAAACCCAGAATACTTCCATGGCTGGTGACAATCCTAACCAAAAGCCTATTGTTTGGATCAGGTGAGGAGAACCATTTAGACAATTATAGCCCAAATCTTATGAGCAGGGTCTGCAACAAGGTACAAGGTATGCTTGGAGCCTCCTGTTCTGGCTCTCAATGTGAGTGGGTGGCAAGGCTGCATTCCAGAACAGTTGGTTACTTCACAGCTGTCCTATTGTGATCTGATGTCCTACTGTGCAGTAACACAGTTTTATCTCCTCTGTCACATATGAGTAACTATTTTTCCTGAACAACTGACCATTTTTAGTGAGGGAAAGACAGGATAATCCTCTCTGGGTTTTTTTCCTTCCAGAATGACCTGAGGGAAGTCTAGTCTTTAGCAGACAGAGAGTTGGGCCTTTGAGTTTTTTCAGGGCTAACAAAGGTATTGGACTCACCGTTTTATTTTCAAGCAAATGATCTAAGAAATAATTAGTAAATCTTCAAACATGATAGCCAACACTTCTTAAAGAAAGCAAGGACTTTCTCATCCTTATGCCTTATTACTATGTGATAGAAGAGAATAGACTTCAGTTTCTCCCCAGTTCCCATGGTTTTTTTAAATGGCTGGATTATCTTGGACTGTATTTGTCAGGCACCTCAGCCTTTGTGAAAAGGGGCCACATCCGTAATAGAACACAAAACATGGTGCTGAATTGCTGGTGGAGTCAGCAAATGGCGAAACTGTGGGAAGTCTAAACTTGCGTGCTTTCCAAACAATGTTTGGTCACTGCTCAAGGGTGAGGAGGAACTGAGGAGCATCCAAAAGAAAGCAGACTGGATGCAATTATCCTGCTTTGGTAAGGAGGGAGTAAGCATAGCTGCCTGAACCCAAGCCACTCAATGCCTTGGACAGAGTTGCTGTCTGTCCTGTTTTCCTGTTATGGAAATGCAGGTGGGTGTCTACATTGGACAACAGATTTCTTGCAAGGTGGCCAGGATTCATAATTCCAGGAATGTAATTTTTATTAGTCTGTGGCCTTTGGTACACCTAGCACAAGTTCAGCACAGTGAATAGCTCTGTTCTACAAGTGAGGATGAGCTTGCAGGACGACTGAAAGACCTTGTGCCTTTGTCTATCATTCAACTTTGCTGTTGACAAAAATCCCTGCTCAAGTCCTTTTATGTTGAGAAATGATGATTAGCACCAATTATCTGAAATTGGTGGATTTATGTACTGATTAAAGCACTGCTCAGTATATCTCTAATGAAAGCCTGCTTCAGCAAATTGACTGAAGCAATCTTTTCAAGCTTCCTACAGATTTACAATGAGAAACCAACCAAACAAAAGCCAATTAGTTTTAACCCTCACCGGAAGTTCTTTTATCTAAAAACTTGCTTACTGTCAGCAAGTTATCTATGCAGCAATAAACAGATAGTTCCTAACTAAATTTATTTCAGAGGAGTTTGTGTATACTCAATTTATCAATTCCATAAGGACACAATGCTTTCAAAAAATATACAAAAAAATACATTCTAAGGAATACATATGATTTTTGACTTCACAGAGGTCAAAAATGAGACTAACTAGATGATAATGGTTTATTTTTAATGAAAAATATGCAATATGCAAATATGTGTATAAATAAATACTTAGTTTGGAAATTAAAGGGAACAATTAAGACTTGCTTTGATGTGAAAAACGATATGCATTTTATGTTCTAGATAAACTACATATGATTGGCAGTCTTTGAAGCTCTAGAACAGTCAGAGCTCAATTTGTAGCTATTCTACCAGCCTCCAAGTACTTTCACACAGCGATGCTAGAAGGCCTGGCTACATATTCCTGTGCTACGTATGGAGTGGGCAACCATGTCCTGCACTTGGCAAACCCAACAGATGAGGTGGTTCACACAGTAAAGGAAGACTAAGATCACCTTTAGAAAAGGAATTCTGCTCCCACTGATTTAAAATGTTTAATTTGGGTGATGTATTTTGACTTTATCATTTTGAATAAAAGTTTACATTACTGATATACATATATAATTTAAAAATGTATAATTTTTCATCTAAAATGGGTTTCAAACCTAAAAAAGAGATGGAAATTTTTTACTTTTCTTGTCAAGTGTTGGAATAAATATTTCCATTGAAACACATTCCCATTTGAAATCTGGCAGGACTCTACTTTGGTTAAAGAAACACTACACCAAATGAACGATCTTTTAGATGCCAGCATCTAGTTCATTTAAATGCTCAGATCTAGTCAAAATTCTAGTGGTATAAACTGTCCATCTTAATTCAATCATAAAGTAAAAATAATTCACTATGTCCCATTAAGAATGGAAAGTTTATGGAAAGGGGATTTTTCTTAATCTTTTCTATTTTATACCTCTTAAAGATCAGGAACGATGTATTATTTCATTTTGTAAAAATAAAATAAAGGGAGAGTTGCCAGCTCAAAACTTATGGTTAACAGGAGCACTTCTTTCACAGTGCAGATGCACAGCAACAAATACAGTGATAATATTCCACTCTCTCTGAACTTTATTGAATTATGATTCAAAGTTCCAATAAACAGAGGTAGTCTTCATTCTAACCTCTCATGTGTGAATATAAAACAAAAATGAAATCTTTTTGTGAACGTGGGTCCTAACTTGCTGTTCTCCTCTAAGAATGTATGTAAGTTCCTACTCATAAAACAAAAATAATCTTGAGCATTGTCCCTATAATGACCTCAGTTTCTTCCATTAAGGTTCTTAAGAAATTCAGTTAACACTGATTCACACATTCTAATTTTTTAGTGCTATAGGATGCATAGGATACAATAGTATTACCACCCCACCTCCCCA
The DNA here is from genome assembly GCA_013398115.1 of Falcunculus frontatus. Classification (NCBI taxonomy): domain Eukaryota; kingdom Metazoa; phylum Chordata; class Aves; order Passeriformes; genus Falcunculus; species Falcunculus frontatus. Next base: position 1,960,140 of record VZRV01005576.1, on the reverse strand, counting down.
GATATTAATAGAATAATGTGTATAGGACTTATTATCGGGCTGCCTAACAGAATTCAGAGTTTGTGATTTCTAGGTTAAAATCACACATGAGTTCTCATTTAATAAGCTCCAAGTTCCTGTTCAGTTTTGATAAATAGATCATTATCTCAACTATGTTTTGGGATCCTAGCAGACTTTGTAACAGGCTATGTGAACCATCTCATCTGCACAAATGTTCCTCATATCCATGCTATTCACATGAGACAGTGGCTAACACTTAGGAATGACACTATCTAAAGAGACTTTATTATGTTTATACTTATTAGAAATTTGCAGCCAGTGATGCTATCTTAAGAGGTTTAATTATGTTTGCATTCATTAGAGTTACGCAAAGCCAGCTCTTCTCCAATTACTAGCAATTTATAACTTTTATTATTATTTTTCATCTAGAGGTCTGTCTCATCAAGGTCAAAGCCCTTGCAGAGTCATATTGTTTAGCCAGTTCCCTAGAGGTGTCTCTAGATGAACATTTGGATAGGTTCTGTAGCCCAGGAGAAACCAGGGCCAGTTTTTGAACCCCTGAGATTTTCTCATAAGTGCAAACAATAATGTTTTAATGCTGCTTAGATGTGAATAGCTTCTACAGAAAATATTTTCAGCTTTAATGCTGCTGAACAACAAATAAACAGAACATGATACTGCACACAGTGTTGCTACATACCATTTCAAATTTCTTCATGATTGCCAATTATTTTTACAGTGTTACATAACTGTACTTCAGGACAAAACTCACCCTTACAAGTCTGAAACCTTATAATTCTGTAACAGCTTGAGTGCGTGCCATCTCTTCAGTAATCCCCTTCTCTCTCCCACTTGTGATGTGAGAACACCTGGACCAGGCAGAGAAATTGTTCAGAGGAACAACAGTATCAGAGTTATGCAATCCAGTAAACTTCCTCAGGACACCAGTGATTATTCTGTCCTCGTTTTGGGGACTGCTGTGCTGTCTAGAGCAGCAACAGTAATAATCATTAACTACGTACTTTAATTTGCAGTAGATGAGAAAGAAAAGTAGAAGAAGAAAGATTAAAAGAAGAAAGTTTTCAAAATTTTGATTTTCTGTGTTCTGAGTATGTTTGGCCAGAACTAGCATTGTCTCAGCTTAAAGGAGCTTAGGAAGAAACACCAGAATCATGTATTCACGTTAGGAGGAGGCAATAGAAAAAGTAATTGTCATAGCCAAAAAACTAGGGATTCACAATAAAGATTATGGGGTTTTTTCAGTTCTTAGATTTATAATAAAACATCTTTATTTTCTGAGTACCAAAATCCTTGATATCAGAGTCCTCATCCATCTAATGGGTATTAGTAAAATTTTACATAATATTACTAAAAAATATTACGTCTTGGGCCTTTCTGGGAATAAAAGCCTCAATTGTTTCCTATGCAACTGGAGTTTCACTACAAGTACCTAAGCAATTCTGCAGTAAAAGTAAGAAAAATTGAGTTTAATACCAAATTAGGAGTTGAGGGACTGAGAACAGTTACCTGTGATTCCTGGAGGAGTTATTTTAAGCTCAAGGTGCAATAAAAGACAACACACCAGCTTTATCTGTATTCAGAGTTTCTAAAGAAGTCTTTCTGCCCCATGTATTATTTTGACATAGAATAAAGGTACTGGAAAGATAAAAAGTTCTCAGACTGCTTAGGCTGAGTTCTCAAAAATTGGAATATTTACGCAAAACTCAGTAAAAATAATTATAGCCTGTGTATTTAGTTTAGAAGCTATACATTTAGTGCCACAGTCTTTCCAGACAGACTTTTTCGTTAGAATGTGAGCAATTGTCTTCAAGATTCAACCCTTGCAGAAACTATCACTAAAAAGAGAAATGTATTTTAAACATCAGAGAAAGTTAAGAGCTCCAGTCAAGAAAAAACAGAGAAAGAAAATTGATCAGAAGTAGTTCTACAGTCTCTGAACAAAGTACAATTTACCCTAAATTACCCCAAAAGAATTTCATAATGGTAAGAAGCAATTCTGTTGTGACTTCAGTACAATCTGCACTCCCTGAGCATTAAGTTCTGTTTTTCTCTAAGTAAAGCAATGCATTTTCTTAACTGTATTTCAGGTAGCTATTTTTAAAAGTGTAGCTCTTGCATGGTGATTCAGACTAAATATTTGATATAAGTGTAGATAGCCTGTGCTAACAAAAAGTTCAAGTATTAAAAACCCCAAGATTTAATTAGTAAAATCTAAAGCATGTGATTTTTTCATTACTGAAAATGGTAATCATGTACATCAAATATTATAGTTTACTTCCATAAAAGAAAATTCAGCGGATGCACAGCTATGTTTGAGTTGCATTTATTTTATATGTAAGGGAATATTGCTAAAACAATATATAAAAGGGTAAAGCTAAAGCAAGAGACCAACAATTAACTCAGATAGTCATTGCCTGCATTTGCAGGCAGTTGTAGGGTCCATGTGACAGGAAAAACCTACTCAAAACCAAAGAATTTTTGGAAGTTTTAACTCAAAACTGGAAAAATACCAGCTCACGCAGGAGTTGTCACTGAAATAACAATTTCTTGAATCAGCTGCCCCGGACCTTGCCCAGGACCCCATGTCAGCCCCTGCCCCAGTGATGCCACAGCAGGGCTGGTTTCCAGGTCCCTGCAGCCCGGCCCTGCCTGGCCATGGCTCCATGGGTCCGTGCTCAGGGAGATGGTGCCCGGGCCCCGTGGGGCTGCCACCAGCACTGCTCCACCCCAGCCCCACTGCACTGATGGCTCTGTGCCATCCCTACCCCGCACAGCACAGCCACAGGGATGTGGTGGCTTTACCCAAGTGTTGCAGTAGCAAACAAACACTTTTCTATCCCTCCCCCTGTTTCTGCTGCCTGTCACCCTCTGAAGGGTTGCTGCGCCACGCGTGGCACTGTTGCTGCCTTGCTGACATATGTTCCATCTGCTCTTGGAGTGCTGCTCTTTTTTTAACACCAACTGAGCTCCTGAGTGTGATCACATCACCCTGTCCCAGCCAGGTCTGCACATGGAAGTCAGAACAGCCTGTTCCAAAGAGTGAGAAATACCAAAATCCCGTGTCTTGTCACATGGAGTGGGAACCTCCTGCGGAGAGCCGTGGAAAGGCCTGGGTTTACAAGAGTCAGAGGTTGGTGTAAAATGTGGAGAAAGTAGCTGAAAGCCAATCTCTTCTAAAAATAAGGTACAGTGTTAGAAAAAACCTCTTAACAACTTGAGGTGTCATCCTGCAGGCTGTGTTGCTTCTTTGTGAACCTATACCCAGATTTAAGATAAAATGGATCTCTTCAGATACTTTCCAAGTGTAAAACAGAAAAATCTGAAAAGCACAGTAGATTAAAAGTTTTAGGAATACCACGTTCCATTAGAAACCAAAGATTAGGAAAATTTAAATCTGTCAATAGAGTGAAATGAAGCCTGACTAAACCCAGAAATAATAAGAAAGAGTTTCAATTTTTAATAATAAGCCAGATCAAATAAACTCTTTGTGTGACAGAAATGAAAATTGTTTCCACAAAGCCATCTGATACAAGGAGAAATCAGTGAGTGAAAACCCTCATGGTGGTTTTCTTCTCTCATTTGAGCAGAACACAGCAGCTGCATTATGAAATTTATCATCTGGTAACATATAACATATTCAGATTTCTGAAGTAAGAGTGCACCTCTCCATTAAATTAAATTAAATGTTTGCTTGATCACAAATTCACGGAGATAGCAATTAGAGGTCAGTGGGAGAGATAATTAAAGGTATTTTTAGTTGCCACATTTAGTTTGGAGGGAAGAAAGTAGTTTTATACAACCAGCAGCAGAGGACACAGTTTTGGGCTCCATTTCAATGAGAAGAGAAAGTAGCTTTATATGCCTCTTGAGCAGAAAATAGATGGTAACTGAATAATTCACACAGATTTAGTCAGCTGCAGGAAGCTGCATAGTGCAAGATTACTGATTATACTTGTAGTCACACAGGGAGCAGGGGTTTAGAGGTGGCTACTCCTCTAAAGAGAAAACTCCTTGGGTTGCAAATATGTCACCACCAGAGGCTGCAACCTGTAGCCTTCCCTTGCTAATTGCTGTTGCCCTCTCCTCCTCCTCAGTGCCCTCGGTGCCTTCTATTGCCACCTCTCCTGACCTGAGCAAGTGCTGCCATTTGAAGAGGCTGGAAAAATAAACAAGTTTTTGCTAGCTCAGCTTATTTTGGCTGCAGCAGTGGAGGAACCATTCATAGGATAGGGAGGTGATTTCCACAGGATCTGGGTGAAGGCAGTAACTTGTCAAGCTGCTGAGACTAATTGGGGTCTTCCCCTAGAAGGCAATCACTTGGGCTCACTCCTCAGAGGCTGAAGTCTCTTGCCTCTGAAGCAAGGTTCAATCATACAAGCACAAGACAGCTTTTATTTCCCTCTGTCCTTTTTTTTTTTTTTTTTTCTAACGGGGTAAGAAAGTTAAGAAATATCTTGGTTTTGTCCTAGAAATTTCCAGAAAAAATATTTGTTCATTGCAAATTACCTGTGTGAAAACAGTAAACATCCAGCAGCTCTGCTTTTGTAAATCAGGATCATTTTCTATAGATAATGTGGATGTTTCCATAACTAAATCCTGGAAAATACTATAAAGTTGACACTAAGCATGGTCTCAGAGGTCTCTTACATGAGATTTTCTGTTAAAAATATACTACACAAGATTTTATTTTTCTTCTACATCATTATAGTAGATGACACTGAATTATCAGGAAGGAATAAGTACAACAAAATCCAGCTGCTTGTTTACTGAAAACTAGTAACTTGAGTGATGTGACTCTTCAGGGGTTCATAGAGCTGCAAGGGAAAAATTACAGTTATAGAAGTGCATTTTTTATTTCTTCCACATAAATAAACCAGGACTCATTTAATCCTTGCCACCTTCTACTTCTCTGGCTTGGGGGAAACTACAAACAATTAAAACATAGGAAAAAGAAGAGAAACAGAAATCAAATTTCTGTTTGAAAGAAATAGTATATAGTATAGTAAAAGGGAGAAGCATGAAAAAAAATGGATAGAATAAATGCCCTTCATTTTATTTTTAATTTAGTAATATGTGTTATGAGATATAGGAGTGACAGGAAAAACTTGGAAGAAAGCAGTGGGGAGAGGACAGCTGATTGATAGGGGTGTCTTTCAGTGTAATCCTCTCACTCTGATCGTGCTGGAGGCCAGAGGTATCCTAAATGCGTTTTGTTCTGTAAATAATTTCCTGATCCACACCACTTTCATATTTTCCATGAAGAATGCTTAATCTAGGAAAAAAACAATCTGAAACATGCTGGCCTTAATTTGATGAATTTCAGTATGTAATCAGGCCTCTGACTCAAATCACATCCTTCAACAGTTTCCTGATTGGGGATATTACCTGAATGAGTCTTGGTGAGCCTTTTTCTTTCTCAATCAAGCATGCAGCCTTTTCCCCACAAATTTTCCCCCTTTTTTCCTCTTTTTTCCCACCAGTACATTCATTTGGGCTGTTCAGCTGTTGGAAATCTCTCATGTCTGCCTAAGGAACCCCCTGCATTAACGAGGGATAAAAGGGAAGCACACAGGAACTCATAGGGACATTTATGCAAGAGGATTTGCAGGGAGCCATGGGGGAGGGCAAATATCTAATGAAGACTCTTAGTGTAGATATCTTCAGCCAGGTGAGAGAGGAAAGATGATTATCTCAGGGTCAGGAACCACCTTTTTAACAGGACTTCATCCATGTGGTCATCAATACTGTGGTGTCTCAAATTACATGGTATGAGTCCAGGAATGTGTTTTTTCTTATTTGAGACATCTGTTAGATTAGATGAAACATCAACAGAAATGTCTGTTTCTCCCTACTGAATTTAAAGGTAAATCTGTTTGGACTTCGATATTCAATAGCAGATTTTTTTTGTTGATAAGACCTTGATTGATTTATGAGTTTGCTGGTGATTTGAAGAATGAAAAGTGTAACTAAAACTGAGTTAAACATGTCATTTGGTTTTTAAACATTGTAAAGTCAAGTCTGTTTTGCCCATGACAGTCACTGCTAAGTGATCTCTCCCTGCCCTTATCTCAAACCATGAGCCTTTGGTTATATTTTGTCTCCCCTGCCCAGCTGAGGAGGGCAGTGACAGAGCAGCTTTGGTGGGCAGCTGCCATCCAACCAGAGTCAGTCCATCACACACAATAAAAGTAACCCAATAATGCTGGACCATTTGTTTGAGCGATTTATCAATCAGGACTCTCTCCTTCACTCTTTGAGCTCAGATATGCACAGGCACTTTACCTTAGAAAAAAGATGAGGTCCTGTTTGCAAGTATAGTTCCTGGCAGGGAGATTGAGGAGGGAGAAGGAGAAGAGGGAGGTGGACATTTTATGCTGTTTAATTTTATTCCATATTTACAGCACTCTCAATTGCAAAGATTAATCTTGAAATTGTCAAAGTTTTTGTTTTTCTAAAGGCAAAATGGACCATTAAAATGCACATTTAGAATAAATGAACCAAGTCGCCTGCAGACCTACTGTGGACTTTAAAAATGATTAGTTTTGCTGGTGTTCTAAGCACTGACTTTCAGTTTATTGAAATGCTAATGAAATTTTGATTATAATATAAAATACAATTTTTTCCTCTATAACATTATTAATGCCATTCCAGGGACTAATGTTGTGACAAGAATGCTTCATTTTTCATTAATCCTCCAGTTCAGTGCTGAATTTACTTATAAATCTCCCCCTTTATCTAGTTTATGCCTCACTCCTCCACTGAATTTAAATTGTATCTAAAATTTTATGACAGCAGAAGTATATTACTGCAATTAAAACACCAGTGAAGCAACCTATGGCACCATTTTCACTATCGTTTATACCACGCTGCAAGATACAGGACTGAAGTGTGCATGCGCCCTTCTATGATTTAACTGTGCACAGGGAGAGCCCAGCCACAGTGTTTGAAGAGAAAGATTTGATAGCATTATCCAACGCAAATAGAACAAAAGCAAAATGGACACTGAATCCCATTAATCATGAAATTAATTTTCACAGTACCCTTTTTCCCCTTTCCTGTCACAGATAGGCCATGTAATGAGGATTAGTTTTGTTGCAATGTCTGTATTGCCTCTAGTTCTGCTCTCACTATCAGAATCTAAGTTCCTGCCGGTCGTTCTTAAAGAAGCCAAACTACTGTTTGCCATCTCTCCAGGACAAGGAAATATGGATGGAACTGTGCTTTATTCTAGAAAACGGGACTTTTCATCAGAGGAGGATGACATTCTTCCCTGTGCTGGGTGTTTAATTTGGACGCACATTGTGGCTTTCACAATTATTACCCTCTATAAATCCTGCTGTGGAGTTGGCAATGTCAATGCGGTTTTAGCTGTCTTCCATATCATCAGAGTGAGCTTAGGGGAAAAATGTTACATTTTTCTTGATCTGTTTCAGTGTTTTCTTCCCTCTAGAGAGATCTGACTTACTTTTTCTCTGATTTTTTTTTACTTTTTCTCTGACTGTCTCTTATTGTAGCGAAAATTGTTTGAAAACCCAGATCTCTGTGGGAGATGAGAAGGACTGTGTGTGTCGTGATTTGGTTACCAAGACTCTTGCATATCAACACAATGATTCACCAAACTCCTTGACTTGTTCTGTGGGTGGAGTCTTTTATCAGCTATTGATACTTCATTGTTCCCCACTCCACCCTCTTGATCAGCAGCTAATTTGAGATATACATGCACATGCCTACATATTCTGATGAGTTTGATCTGTTCTAGATTTAGGCAAGCTCACTATCACATCAGTAAAACTTGGGTGGTGAAATACAAGGAATATTTTTACAGAATGAGATGTAGTTTTTCAACATCCAGTGTATCCACAATGTAGCTCAGGTTCTGAATTGAAGTTTTTCCTGCATATATTAATGATAGATAATTATTACCCTGATATTTTTCATTTGCGTGTGGGATGCATTGGGAAGTTAAAGGATATTTTATGGATATTCTTTGTCTGTCTTCAAAGTCAGACACTTGAAAGGTTTTTGTGATATTAAAGAATTAAGAGCATATGTTTTTCAATTACATTAAGTCTAATATTCTACCTTTTAAACTCCTCGTGGATAGGGCTTTTCACCTAAACCTGGCAATCTGCAATTCACGATAATGCAAAATTCTACCAGGATTCATGTTTCTAGCAACAGAAAGAGTAACTTTTGGTTAACTTTAACCTAATTTCTTTTTTTTTGTTCAAAGTTTTTTCTTTATAAAAACTATTAAATGGTCCCGCTGATGCACCAAATTTGTCCTAGAACTTTCAAAGTTCTGATTTAGGTTTATGCAAAAGTATTGAAACTCCCACTGACCTGAGAGAATAAAGAGTCACTTTGCTGCTACCAACTGTAGGATATTATTTATGTTGCTGTTATCTGGGAGAGTGAGAATATTTCCAAGATTAAATGCTGAGGCATGGAGTTATTGCAGAGAGCATTACCAACTTTATTTTTAAATTTAAATCTTTCATCTGTGCGTAGTGAATTACTGCACAGCTTTTAATCTTAATTTATTTCGAAGTGTCTTGAATGTAAGTGAGCATTCTTTGGTATTTTTCCTTTCTATTCCTCATTCTTCTGTTCTGGTGCTGTGTTGTAGTCTCAATAGTAACTTCTGTTTTGCTTACAGAAGCTTTTGTTCAGCAACTGCATCTCATAGGACTTCGTGGATATCTGAAACTGGGCTCGTAGATATTTGTCTTGGTGACCCAAATAGCCAAGGGATGCATGAGAATGAAAGGAAAAAGAAATCCTGTCTTGGTTCATAGTGTAGTGATGGACCTGCTTTATATTTACAGCACAGGCTTGCAACTGCTTTGTGCTCCATGAACAGGGATTAGGATCCTGAAGGAACTCTGCCTCTACTTACTCCCTCAGCTTTTATGGCCCCTCTATTCTGTGACTGTATTCAGAAAACACATCTGTAGTCTACCACTGGTATTTTCTGCAGGTGAACAAAATCCCTGATTATCTATAACACATATGATTTTCCTCCCACCTTGCTCAGTCCTGTCCTAAAGCATTAATCTAAGGACCATGTGAACTACTGAAGTTTTCCCGATGCTAATGTGATCCTAGAGAATATATAACTGTGTCCTTAGAATTAGCCTCCATAATTTTGCTACAGCAACAGCTGCACTAGTATTGAAACCGGAGAAGAAACCTGCAAATCAAGACAAATTAGGAAAGAAAGCAGATAAACGGACAAAACAAGGTGCACTATTAGAGACCTGATAACATAATTTTGAAGAGTTTCAAAAGCATAATTTCATGAAGTGAGAAATAGAGGTAAAAGAATCTGATGAAGTGTTGAAGTGTGAGGGAAAAAGAAACCCCGGTAGATGTTTAATAGCCCATCCTAAAATCTACTAACTCAGAATGACCAACAGTTTATTTCCAGGTTTGCAGGAGGTATATTAAAAGCCAGGCAGAGAAGATGAGTTCTGGGGAGAGAAAATAAATAACATGTAGTCTTTACTTTTGAGGGATGAAGTAGAAGAAATTCGCACTAAACTCAGCAGCTCCTCCCAGACAACAGAAGGGCACACGAGTAGATAAATAGATCAAAGGAATTGGATTGCTTTCCATGGCTCCTTCTAACACGCTAAGTATGTACACTACAGAGCTTTATGGAGTTCTTCTCTCAATTAAAGCTCAAATAGCAGACTGTTAGCATCACATCTCTTTCTGACATATTGCTGTTACTGTTTTTAATTGATAGATTTCTGTCAATAAGTTAATTCCAAGAGCACTTTCTGCTGTGTCACTAGCAAGATTGTCAGTGTTCTGTCAACAGTGTAACTGCAGGAATAACACACGCTTGTCAATTCTGGCAGCACTGCACGTGTTAGGAATATCTGAAACATATCATCATCCCATCTGGTCCTCCCAGTTAAGCAGGGATGGTATAAGACAGTGCTTTAATGACAGACTTTTTATAAAGAATTTAGAGCCTTCAACTCAGTGGTGTGAGCTGCTTAGATATTCTTTTTTTGGAGGCAGTAACAGATGTGCAATGAAATAGCAGGGTTCATTCTGCCTGGTCAATCTGTGCATAAAATATCCCTCTGCAATTTTGTTTCAGAGATGCAATGATGGAAACACCCTCATTATTTTAATCCCCAACCTCTTTGCAGCATGAAAAAGGACCATGATTTAAAAACTAAAATGGAGAGGCATCACTAGAAATATCTGCAAGGGAACACATTCTTTTACACAAACTACCTCTCAGGTCCTTTGCTCTGCAGCAGATTGTGCCACTCATCTAAGTAACCAACACACGGTGGCACCAGGGGTGATTATGAGACCCACAGGACCAACTTCTCATTGCTTCAATACCTGTTCATTGCCAACATTTTTGACAATGAAATGTAGTGATTCACCAACTTTTTATCATGCTCTTCTCAGAAATGGAAAGGAATAATGCCTTCATTTTTGAACAAGCTAGCTTTCAGTTAATGCTTTCCTTCCCTTACTAGGAGGATTTAGATGTTGTCCTTAAGAATGAGCTTGTGAAGCTGCATCCGCACAGCGCCTGCCAGTCTGGAAGCAGACTGGCAATATATGGTATTTAGTCATACTTTGTAATTATATGGTTATATGAATCCCTCCATGGTCCCTCTCATCCCAGCGAGAGAGAAAGGAAGCTGCTGTGGGTCTGTGCTCTCTCTGCCACAGCGGGGCTGAGCACGCATTCCCAGCTGGTGCACATGCACACACTCACACACACACACACACATGGCCAAGCACACAGAGCAGCACAGAGAGAGGTTTCTGCACCCGCATCAACACCCACAGCACTCACACGGACACGAAGATCAGAGATGGCCTCGTCCTGTCCCTCCTTCCAGGATGACTGGGACCAGAGTCAGGGTATATACTCGCCTTTGCTCTGGATTCACAAACACATATCTGTGGGTTTCTTGAGTCCTAACACACATTTTAAATCCATCCTTGGCCCATTCCCACACACACAGACTTCAACCTTGGGTATTTCCCTATATGGATATCTTCCTACCTAACACTGGTCTAATCTGAAGTTCACGAGCAATTTTCACCCAGAGACTTAAGGAGTGACCCAAACAGATAATATTTAGAATGTATTTAATAAGAAGTTACAACAGGCTGTGGTAATCAATCATCTGATTTGTCAGTCTTTTGCCTACTTTTCCTTTTTATTCCACTTTTTCCTTGCTGACTCAGCTTGACCCCTCACTTCCCCTACTTTTGTTCCTTCCTCTAAATATTTAGCATGTTCTTTCCCTTGAAGACATCCCATAGTTTTACACCATCTTCAAATTCTCTCTGCTCCCCCTCAAAACCCTCTTCTGCCTGAATCTCAAAATAAGTACTATACCCCTTTGGAAAATCACCCCCCTTGGCTTGTATGGTATTCCAGGAAGAAAACTTCAAACTTTCCTTGAGTTGTCTTGGCAGGTGGGACAAGGGATAATGGTCTAATTGTTCTTCTTTGACAATCCTAAAATACCTGATTTGGTGTGCTCCATATTCCCTGCTCAGGTTACTTGCTGGGTGCCTTGGCCTTCCATAGTTCCTTGGATGCTTGCCGAATCTTTCTTTGCACTGTGTTTAGCTTTTTAAACATAACCTAATAAGGTAATGAGGTGGTCTCATCTGTCATCACACAAATAAATTTAAATATACAACATATATGTTGTGTTAGAGGGAAAAACAAGCTGGTATTCACAGGAGGAGCATTCTTTTTACCACATGCACAATTTTCCAAGAACTCTATGACTTACAATGTTGAAGACATTTTGAAAATCTCGTCCTTGTGAAAGTGTTTGTCAGTGTAGAAAGGTATTCTGATAATCACTACTTTCATTTGTGGTTTCTTCAAAATCTTCAGAAATAGCAATTGTAAAACTCATGAATTTTCAATTTTGAGTTTAATTCATGTTACCTTTATTTATCAATACAATCTCCTATATGAGTAACTTCTTTTATAATTAAAATGAATATTAAATGCATCTATGTCTGTAAAATGCTTATATCTCCTTTGTATCAAGAAAGAATGATAGAATAAAAATTAATCGCTTCAAAAAGTTAAAGAAATAAAAATATTCATGCCCCTTCTAAAATTTTCCATAAGTCTGATGAAGTACAATAAAAATGCAAGACTGTGACTGCATAATTTCAACATGAAAGGGCGGAATAATGTATGAATTTAAACAGTCAAGCAGAAGATAGCAGGACAAATGACTGCCATATATCAAAACAGTCTTCTCATGACTGCTGTACATCCTCTCGAAGCTCTCCTTTCCTTACACACTAATTATGCAATAACAGCAAACTTTGGTTATGATGGAAAGGCAGTCTTATTTTATCTTGCAAGCCTGACAAATCAATCAATTTGTTTTTAAGAGATTCTTAATTCAAAAATCCTTCAGCGCTTCATTTTTTAATTTATGCAGTGCTTCAGGATTCAGAGACAGAAAAAAGACTGCAGTGCAATCCCCAGTGAATAATTGATATGTTCACATGCATTTAGGTCAATGAATGCTTTTTAGAATTTATGCTGGTGTAAAAAATGTTGACTAAATTTAGCTGAATCATCACTTCATTCAGTATTCCCTTTTATTCTTACATCAGATATAAATGAACACAGACATTTTAACTGTAATTTTCTTCTTTTCATAGACATATCTTTTGAATATTACGCTTAATATTTTTGTCTGATACATCTGTTGTGGCCTTCGCTGGATAAGTACAGTCTTCAGAGGCCCAGGGAAAAAAAGCCAAATGGTTATAGCAATACTGTTCTTAAAAAGAAAATATTTCATCTGCAAGGTGATATATGAATACTGCCCTTTACATTTAAGTTCAGTGTCAGACTTTAATGGCAGAATTCAGTTCAAAACTGAAATGTCTAAATATAGTTTAATGCAGTTAGTTCTTCTGACAGGACTTCATGTTAAGTTTTCTGGTCAGACTACATCCATTTGCTTTTGGTATCTTGAACTGTATTAAAATAATGGAATTCAATATAGTTAGGGCTCACCATCAAATTAGTGTTTGGGAAATTAGATTCACAATGTTATCTTGAATTTGTCAGCTGCCATTTTAGACCCCTGTTTCCATAATTTAGATTCACAAAATTGTTTTCAGCTACCGTTCAGTTCTCGAGGCAGCAGAAGCTCTCCAGCTTCCACAATATTACATAGAAGTTATATAAACACTTTTCTCTTGATGGTGTGCATCAGCTTCATGCGAACCTCTTCAAAATTCCAAACATTGATATATTTTCTGCCCAAATCTGATGACAGACTCAGAGAAGAACGGTTCTTAGAGTTTCCATACCTAACAGTCTCTTCACACATGACTGGGATGAAGGTGACATATTTTGTTCAATATACTCAGTGATTAAAAGAATGCCAAAGGTCCTGCTTCATTCCTGTCTTGAGCCTACTGGGACTGAAACCCCCATCTCATGTTTCTGAAAGGAAATGAATCCCCGTTTCCTCTGCAACATTAGAGAAGGTGCCTAAATCCTAGTACTGAAATTGCTAAAACTCTTGAATCCCATGGAAATCATTCCCTATTTTCAGTGCTGGAAAGTGTCTTTGTCCTTAGAGGACTCTCCCCTTAGAGTTTCTGTGAATTAGTGAGGTTTTGCAGTAGTCACTATTGCATGGCTTAAATATATCTTCTTAAATATATATGCCCACATATATAGAGATAAATTAAATAGCTCAGTTTGTTTTAGTATTCTTATGTCCAAGAAATGAAACACTGAAAAAGTAATTTAACACCTTGTCGCCTCCCCAGAACAGTACATTATTCCCTATTGAGCTCTTCACAGTATATTTCCATCTATAAACTATATATTCTTTTGTTATACTTGTAAAATTGATTCATTCCAATATGCCTAACCATCCTTTTGTGAAAAATATTCTGAATAGTATTTACATATCTAGAACTGAAGGATTAAAACCAAATAACTTTACTAATTTAAATTCTCATGCTAGTTAAGGAAAAAAACTTCTAATGAACTACATAAATTTCTTTGGATCTCTTGGAAGTATGCCTGTGGTTTTATACAAAGGATACAAAGGAACATTTTTACAAATGAAACTAGGTTAAATTCTACGTAGATCAATTATTTTTATAGTTTGAGTTTAGCCTGTAATCATTTTTAGCTATTTTTCCCTCTTGCAACAGAAAGCATGGTAGAATGAAAATGAAAAAAAATTATGAATGAGCAACTGCTGTATTCAGAAACAGTTTCTCAAGTCAAAAAGAAGTTTTCACTATGACAAAATATAAAAGAGAGAGAAAATATTTAAATCACACAGTGCATGAGTGACGTATTGGTGACCTTTGCAGTATACTAGTGGTTGCATAGTTATTAAACTAAGACTAAATTACTCAAATATATCTGAAACAAATCTGAAGGGGATTATTAGTGGTGCTTGTAAAATGTTTCTAATTTTCTTTAATCAGCATGCGAGAAATAGACAAATAGCTCCATTTGAGAAAATATATTCAATGACTGGTAAAACCCATTCTGGAAAAGAGCATGTTGACTGATGGGAGGGAGGGAAAATTTTATACAGCCATCACTCCCATAACAGTTCTTAAAATTCAGAAGGGAAGTGAATAATGTCTTTGACCGTTCCTTGTCACAAATGTACATAGAAAGAGAATCGAGAGTTCCACATGGCTCCTGACTTGTCACTAATATATATTGCAAATACAGATGTATTTGTAAAGGCACACAGAGATTAAAAAGATTCCTCTTATAAGCTTAACGCTTGAGTTATGAGAGTTGAAACACTCCAAAGAAGACAGCCCCTTTAGATCCATATAAATTCAGTCTGAAGGGCTGGACTGATATCACAGGAAATTCGATAGAGAGCTTGATTCAGCTTCCACTGAAATATGTCTGAATGCCTAGTAAACAGCTGGGTTTGTTTTTGTTAATGAAAAAATATAGAAAAGCTATAGATGAAATTAAAATAAACCTGTTAATTTTATAAAATAAAGACATCATAGAATAATTTTGTTTGGAAAAGGCCTATAAGATCAATGAGTTCTACAGTTTACCTATCACTGCCACATCCACCACTAAACCATGTCCCCAAGTGCCACACAGAACCATAGAACTGTTAAGGCTGGAAAACATCTTTATGGTCATCAAGTCCAACTGTCAATCCAGCATCACCATCAAGTGCCAAATCAACACATTTTTTTAACACTTCCAGGGACCAAGACTCAATCACTTCTCTAGGAAGGCTGTTCCAATGCTTGGCCACCCTTATGGTGAATAAATATTTCTTAATATTTAATTGAAACCTCCCCCAGTGCAACTTGAGGCCATTTCCTCTCATCCTGTCACTTGTTATGTGGGAGAATGACCCCTGTCTCACTACAACCTCTTTCACTTCAACCAACCTTCAACCAGCTAGTAGAAGACAGGGATAAGGTCTCCCCCGAGACTCCTTTTCTCCAGGTAGAGATAATCTGTATAATTAAACTGACCTGAACAGAGATTTATTCACAAATAGCTTGTTAATTTTATTTCAGGTTTATCAGTAATTGTCATTCATACCATCTAATACTTCTTCCTGCAAACTTTGCTTCAGCATCTGTTTTGGTTTAGCTTTTCTAGTAGGCTCATTTGGGTTTTGTTTGTTTGTTTATTTTTGTTTTTAATTTGAAACTTTTCATGCTTGATCATTGGAGACAGCCAGTCTTCTTGCTTTTTGGGATTTTGTGTACATACTGCACATAGCAACAAAGAGAGGAGATACACTGTCCACAAATCTTTGGCCTTTTCTTGTCACTCCAAATCCCACAGATTCTCTGCTTCCATGAGTCAGTCTAACACTGGTCTCAGCAGCAAGAGTGCACTTGTCATTGCTACTCATCTTCTATTACTGTATCAAGCCAGGGCACAATTTATTTGGAAAACCTTTGTATGCTATTCATGGAATAACAAATAGAACATGTGAGCACTCAGCTGTGGTTTATATTAATAAAAAAATCTGTACTGTCTTTTCTAGTCACCCATTATCCTGCCATAGAATGTTCTGGTGAGTAGCACCAAAGCATCAAAGAACAGTTAATGATGACTAACAATTTACTCCCAAGCTTTCTATATGATTCAAAATACATAATCTTTCCATTTTGAAACTTCATACTTTTCATTTTTATTTCTTATCTTTGGATTCTTCCACTGTAGACAATGATCTGTCAGCAAAGCTCTGCTGCGACAGCAATTACAGTTTGGCAAGTATTTTGCTTCAGCAGTCAGACATTTAAAACCTCTGTAATTCCCACTTTCTCTTCCTTTCGAACATTGTTTCAGAAACAGTGTAGACAGTCATATTTTGGTCCCCTTTAGAAGTTTGTTACAATTATTGGTAAGAGGTTAATTCAATTTCTGAGTAGAATTAGCAGTTACCTTTGTAATGCATCATTCTTTGCAGATAAATAGATTTGGGAAGCGATGGGAAGACTATCCTGATCTTTTCAGAATCTCTTGAAAAAAATACCCATTTTATGCATTAATGACCAGTGTAAGCATATTGTTCTATTCCTTTTGATGACAATGATCATTTACTTTGCCATTTATGAAAGTTTTGATATTTCTGTTACTTTTAATATTAACTTTATAGGCTGCATAATTGGCTTCATTAATTTGGTGACTTCATTTCCCCTCACTATCATATCTGCTCTTTGTACACTGAGAGATTCAATTTTTTCAATTTTTTGTCTCCTTCACAATTTTTCACATGCCTGAGTTCTGCTTTCCGGAAGCCTTGTATTTATTTTGTTGGTTTTCAAACTTTTTCCCTCTCTTTAGCATTTGTCTAATGTATTGATAATCTTACACTACCTCTTTTCTTTCTAACATCATGTTTTTAATTTTTTTTATTTTTCTTCCTGGGGCATATGATCTGATTATGACGTCTGCTATCAAAAATGGCAACTGTATGCCACACACTTCGTGTAACTGTGCATCTTTTGACTGTCAAATCCATCTTCTCCAGTCTCAGTAGGTTCATTCTTTACTGTCTTTCTCTTGGATTGCCAATTTTACATTTTGGTGAGCACATTTATGACAGTCCCTGCTAGAATGGTTATTCAATTTTTATGATGTAACTAAGCATTTTATAAAACTGTCATGTGTAAAGAAGTTAATTATTGTATTTTATGGGATCTACGTATTACTCAGAGCTTATGCATTTGTTTTGTAAGAAGTCAAATACGATGTCTCAGCCATATCTCTAGTATACTGAAACAAACAAAGCACATTAAATGTTTTTTACGGCAGCAGTCTATTTTAACTTACTATCTTGAAGCTGGCTTTTTGTTTAATGCTTGAATGCAAAATTTGAAGCTATCCATTGCTTTACTCAAAGTTTTCTACACTATGGTAATAATTCAATGTTTGTGTAATAAGAGCTCACACAACTCATACAGAAACTACAAAATGTGTCATTAAGACTGAATATCAGAAGAAAAACAAGATTTTAATTTGGCGTGGACTCCAAATTGTAGAAGACCAAAAAAAGATTAAGGCAATTATGCAAGTGTGTGCTTTGCTGGTTAAGACATTCCACCAACAGTTTGTAAACCTAGAACAATGCATACGGAGTTATATGGTCAAGTGCGAATTTGTTATACCTTACCTGACACGTGGCTTTTTTGAGCCACTATACAGAGCCAAATTTTTTAAACACTGACTATAAACACCTACTTCACAGTAGAGCTTATAAACAGATCAGATTTATTTTAGCATGCTGGCATTTTGAGATTATAACTATTTATATTATTGAAATAGAGCAAAAATTAAGTTCCTGTCTAAGCTTTATTTATTCTGTTCCAGCACCATAATATTCTAAATACTTGTTAGTGCATGAAACGTCCAATTTTTTCTGTTGAATGTATGCCTTATCATCTTAAATAACTTACTGAAAGTCATACTTCAAATTGAAACCATTATCCTTTTCCCAAGTCCTTATAGTCTGATTAGAGTATATATATCTATATATACAATCCATATGAGGTGTAGCATTCAGGAAATGTGTCAAGAAATACAAAGACATTTCAGCCCATGCTCTTCTCAACAATAAATACTGACTGAAGAACAAGCCAGTGACAAAAGAGTTTTACAGCCCCTCTGCTTACTCTGAGGGGCAAAACACGGATTGTAAAATCCTTACCTCTGCGTTACACTGATGTTCTCGGGGGACAATTAGCCATTTTTTTCCTGAAATTTGCATATTTCTTCAAATACACAAGTTCTTACATGAGTATTTATACACACATGCAAAGAAAGATTAGTGTATGACAGGTGAAAGTGACACCCTGTGACTAGCATGGGACACCCAGTGCATGCACTAGAGAAGTGTCTGACTTAACCACAGGAAGATTTGAGCTATGCCTTGCAATATTTAAGCTGTAATTATTCCTTTTAGAATAAAGGACTTGACTGATCAATGTGTGTACCACAATTGGTGGGATGCACACTGTGGAACATACTTACCTGAATCTGAATAGAAAGACCAGTTGTTGAAAGCTATATTCATGATGCTGGAAGATTCAAACTGTCAGGAAAAAAAGGACAAAAATATTGATCAGGTGATGCAGCATTTGATGGGAAATGATTCACATACAGATAGTTTAATATTGGTGTGTCTGGTGCTTGTACTCTTTTGTCTCAATTTTTGTTGCATAGAGCAGTGGAGAAAAGTTACTAAAAACTTCCCTTTTTTTGATTGTGTGGAAAAAACTGTATGAGAATTCATAAAAACCTGTCAGATTTCCTATCTGCACTAAACATTATTGTTCATTTTTCACTGCTAATTTGAAAAAGGAACAGCATGCATCTATCTAAAACTTTTAAGAAAAAACATTAAGTGCCTCTAATAGCAAATGCCTGCATTTCAGCATCATTGCCGAAACACTAAACTTCCATAACAGTACTATTCCTAAAATGGGTCCTTCATGATTGAAGACATTTGTAGATTCAGCAAACGTGTTGCTAAAACAGGTGAACCTTATTAAAAGAGCTTTTGGCTTATAGTAGATCTATTTCCAAGTGTGTTGTGAAGCCAGAATAACTGGGTCTTACTTGGTAAGAACTGATCACTCTGCAGGATTTTCCTACTATGGAATGTCTGACATCATTTGCCTTTTTCTAAGGAATCCTTTGCTGGCTTCCCTTATATAGAGCTGACTTGCTTATTTCAACTAGTTAAATGTCTCCTTGTCATCTATTTAATATTGTATTAAGAGACAATTGTGCTTGTGGCATGATTTCATAAAGTACCGGGTTTCTCTTATATCTCTTCAAGTAAATAGAAATCTTGTCCATTATACATGGCTTATACCTTTTTCAAGGTATAAGCAGCTCTAAACTGTTGTAATATATATCTTTGTCAAGTCTTCTTTTCGGATTTCTTTTTGTTTATCATTTTATCAGTTGTTTATCTCAGTATTTTCAGTATATTTCTGTGTTCATGTATGTGACTGATATAGAATTCCCCAAGCAGCTAGGTGGGTTCAGATAAATGGATTCAAATAAATCAAAGTAATTACATATTCTCATTATTTCACAGTTCTTCAAGTCAAACAGAAATGTGCTAATAATATTTGTAAACATTGCAGTTTCACAACTATAATATTAAACCCCCCCGTCATCTTGATTAAAAATATTTGAAAACTCAAGGAGTAAAATAGGTGATTAAGGAATTTTTAGTAATGGAATTGTAAATATAAGGAAAAAATATTAATAAATACTTTTTTAATAACAATGAATTGTAACAAATTTGTTGCAGCCTCATTGTATACTGTTATATTATACCTAGTTCCAGCTTCCTCGTGCGGTGCTCAGAGTGAATGCAGAAACACAATACTACAAGCTGACATTTTAAGAGATTTCAAGAGTGCTGTAAAGCTTAGACAAACCAGATTTTTCCAAGATGCTATAAACTAAAAAGTCAAACTGGACAAAAAAATTACTAAATATGTTTCAAAAGAAAAAAATTCTATTACTTTGTATATGTTATTTATCAAATTTTCTGAGAAAAATATGGTTTTTACTATCTTGAAACTTGAAATGAAAGGTTAATTTTACATAAAATAGAATTTTTTTTTTCCCCAGGAGATATACAGAAAAGTCTTCATCTGAATCCTTTATAAGTAAAATACATACTCAACAAATCAAGTAAATTTTTTTATTTGTAACAGAAGTTGTGTTTAGGCTGAAAAATGCATACTACAATCCAAAAGTAATGCTTTCCAATTTATCTTTAACCAAAATTTGGTCTGAAAATCTCTAATACTGAGTTAATCAGTATAGTTATCTGCCTTAATTTAAAAAAAATATTTTTATTGCATGCCAATATTTGAGTTATGGTTGATTTAATTAATGAAACAATAAAAAAAATTGTTCTCTTTCCTTTTTTAAAAATTCCTAACCATAGTGTTTGGTACATATTTCATCACATTCATTTTTTAATAATATCAGTGTAAAAAATGACTGCCCTGTGGTGTTGCAACAGTAACAAAATCAAGTTGCAAAGTGTGAGTTTGCTGTCTCAGACAAACTAATCTAAGATAAACTTAATAGTGTAATATAAATCAAAATTTAATAAGATTTCATCTCTTTTCAGATTTGTCAAATAGGACCCAGTTTAAATTTCACCAGCTTTTCAGGCAGTTTGAGACATATGTTTAGCTTTCTCCCTGAGATAGGGAATCTAAATTTGGACTTAATTCCCCATTGTAAAAGTTCTATTGTCTGTCACATTATTTGTACCAAGCTTTTAACATAAATTTAGTGAGACTGATAATTAACTCAAAGTAGATCAGCTGTAAGAGCACTATGAGCCTTTATGGTACTTTGAAAGCTCCGCAATTAGTAGACATTAATTTCCCATGTATGTATGTGTAAGGCTTTATCCAAAGCTTTGTAAAATGTAATGTAAAAGTTCACACTAACTTCAGTGAAAATTGAGGAATGCTCACAAAAAGTCTGGATGAGCAAGCATGCATTTAACGTTAGATACATGAACAGCGACGTTGAAGGCAGAGGAAATTATTCTCATTCTTAAAACAAGCACATGCTTGAAGAACCAGCCTTACACAGCTTTAATCACCTCCAGGACTCTGAGCAGCAAGTAAAACAATGGCATTTTGAAATAAAGCATTGATGGAATGAACATGGAGAAACATGCAGATGCACATCAGACCCCGTTAAAGCATATATCACACCTCACCAAATACATGGAGCAATTCACTGCCACCTTCCTCCTGAAAGAGGCTGGGAACAACTCTCAGAAAAGCTCCACAGCCAGAAAGTTATATCAATCTTAATGTCGGCCTTGTTCAGCTGAGCTGCTATAAGAGCACACACAGAAGGAGCTCCAGAAAACAAGCAGCTCGTTCATTCATTCACGGCGTCTCCAGCCCTGACAGTTCATCGCTGTCTCCCAGAGCTGCACTTTTGTGCCCTCATCATTTTTCCACAAAAAATGACAGGATGTACATGTACCACAAAAGATTTAGCACAACTGCTCCTGTTCCTTTGTGTTGGGATTCCTTTCTTGACAGCCCATATTGGTGACAAATAGCACTCAATGTCTTAGGATACACTTGTAGGGCAATATAAAATTTTCTTGAAAAAAATGTGGTGTAAATAATATGCACATGCAGTAACATTGCAAGTGACTGTTAGGCAAAAGAAGCTTAGTGACACCTTTTAATTGAAAAGAAAAAAAATTACCAAGTGGTCTCCTCCAGTTAAATTATTTTCACAGTGTTTGTTATTTGCCTAGAATATGGATAAACTGATGCTACAAGCTGAAGCGAGGGAGGAGAGAAAAAATAAGACAGCTATAACCAGTTACTGGAAACTTCTTCAGATTACTCCTTGCATCTGTTGCACAGTTCTGCATGTGCTCAGTCTTCTTAGGTGAATATATGTTCTCACAGGTGTCAGTACTATCTCTAATGATGATTTTTCATATTTATGATCAAGGAATTGAGAGGGTGGAGCAGGCCAAGGCTCTTCTTGTCAGTCAGGGAAAAAGAAAACACAGCTCCAGGGAGCACAGCAGCTCCATAATAGATACCACTGAGGAGGCACCTGTATCTTCTAGACCATCTTCATCCTTCATAGCTGAGCGTGAATGAATGAGAGCAGAGTAGAAAGTTGGCAAAATCCTGAGGGCATTTGACAAGACTGGATTTGCCTTTTATGAAGATCATGAACATGGGCAATCAATATGACTGCACCAAGTCTCAGTAATTAAGAAGAGATGGTGATAATGACCTGAGAAGTAGCATTTATTAATGAAATAATAGATGCTTGTACTCTTGGAAAACAGCAGTATCAGTTTAAACCAGGCTGTTCTCCAATAAAGTCTGTAGTCTTAATATGCAGTATTGTCAACACCTCCCTGACCAACAAAAATAGAAAGACCAGGATCAGAGACACAACTCAGATTTTTTATGTTTTTCTCAAAATATATAAAAAATATATACACCATATAATATGCATTTTTTCCCTGTATTGTTTTCTCCAAATTTTCCTCATTCAGAATGGTGAGAAGTTCTCTCAGCATGGTAAAACACCTGCTGAGTAGTTTAAGTCTCCAGTGGAATACCAAAAATGAGGTGATTTATCACTTGTAAATTTGCCAATTTCCGCCAGAAACTCAAGAGAGTAATAAATGTTTCATGTTTCTGATTTTTCCACCTCTAGTCTAGCAAAGGGAGACAAGAAGAAAAAACAGCAACCAGAGATCAAAAAGAGGCTTCACAATTATGATCTCTTTTCCACATTGAGAATTAATACCCTTCCCAGCATATTCAGGTCATTAATATAACTATGTAGTCTCTCTGGTCCTGTACAATTTCATAATCTTATTTGGACAGAGTAGAAATTCACACATCATCCTAATACAAGTAAAATGTAAATGAAGGCATGATTAATCATAGAAGATCCAATGTAGAAGACTATGTGCTTGTACAAACCCACATAAAATCACACTGAATAGGATTTACCCATTCCGTGATTGCCTAAGGGATACGAAGACAAATGTTACTTAGAAATCACAAGAGAGCAAATGATCATCTGAAACATACAATCATCTAAACCCGTCAGGATCAGCTCCTACCTCCTGTTCTCATCTTAAACATCTCTTTATTCCCGAGATGTAATATGGGAGGTGAGTGGGCTTGTGTGTGGGGAGAGTTAAAACCTTTACTTTTCCAACAATATATATTCATATCTTTTTGTTTGTGGCTAAACAGCATCACAGGTCAGCTCTTCTCTCTCCTCATGCAGTCAAAAGCAATCAGCACACTGCTAGCACTTACCCTAGAAAACACAGCATTGCTTCCTCTACTCCCCACTAGCACAAGCAGGCATCACTCCCAAATCTATCAAAGATATATGCAATCGCATGGTCTTAGGAGACCTGCAGGGAAAGCATTTTCAGAGATTTCTGGCCTCTGAAAGAAGAATTGTTAGCATTGATTTTCCCCATAGCAAAAGATGTGAATATACAGCAACCTTAATGCTTCATTTGTTCCGTACCTTCAGCAGTTTGCTGCAGCAAGATTCAGAGTGATGTATAATGTTGCCAGAAGGAACCAAATTTTCCATAGAAATGATGAATCTTTAGCACAGGAAGCTTAAGGTTTTGAAATGCAATTTAATATTAGCTACTGATTTCTACCGACCCCTTTGTACTCTCTTGGAAAAGAAATAAAACTCATAGAAATACTTCTTGTACTACAGGGAAAAGTAGTCCCCTGAAACAGGGAGCTAGCTTCAGCTCTCAGTGCTCCTGTTTTTTTCTCTTTAAGCCAATCACTAAAGAAATTAATCCCCTGCCACTTTCAGAGTCACGTATTTCACATCAATTGAAGTTTGCAGTCATAGGTGAAAAAATAAAAGAGCAAACTACAAAAGTAAGAGGGCAGAGAGCTCTGAGGCAATTTATTCTCTCAAGCTAACAAAATGACACAGAGTATTTTTAAGGCAATTACAAAGAACATATTGATTTGCAGTTCTATAAAAGAGGAATAAGCAAGGTTCTTGCTTCATTTTTGTGTGTGTGTTTAAATCTAGATAGAAGCATTTTACTTGTTTGGATCCTAAAGAATGGAACTGTTTTTCCTCTATCTTTGTCTAGCTATTTTTCACCTTTCGTCTCCCATCTTCCTTCTGCTAACTCTTCACTGCAACCCAACACAAAGAATGTCAGCTGTAACAGAAAAAATTGCTGGTACAGCTGCATGAAAATTAGACAGTGACCAGATGTCATCCCCACCGCTCAGTCTTTGCAGTTAGCTCTGGTAATGTCTTTTGTTTCACTTTATTAAGGGAGACAAGGTTTTAAAAGCTTCTTAGGTAAACAGTAAATAATGTATGTGGCTTGAAACAGATAGCAGGAGCAAAGCACCAGAAAGAGCTGTTCTGTTCTTTTCTTCTGATGAATCTGTGGAAGAAAAATAAAAATGTTGTCAAAAATGCTGATGCAGCAGTTGTGTGTTTCTACAGACAACATTGTAGACCTTTATAGACCTGTTGATAAGGACACAACACAGGTTTTTAAAATTATATGTAATATATAAAAATACAAAAATATGTAGTGCTGTATTTCCTCACTCATTTTCCTACTAAGTGTCTGCCCTTCCCATATTGTTTTCCCTTCCCTGCCCCTGGTCCTGGCCACTCCCTTGGGTTTTTCCCATTGGTTCTGGTACCCCAACTCTGCCCATGTGCTGCCCCTGCACCCTGAAACCAGTAGTCCACGTGCTCTCCCCACCCCCTTTGTCCCCATATAAAACCCAAAACGGGCTGCCATGTGCTCTCTCTGCCTCTGGGAAGCTGTTTGTCACCATGCGATTAAAGTCGTGTGGTCCCCATGCAGAGACCCTTCTCGCCTCCTTTATCGCTGCCGTGTTGTGGAGTCAGCAGCCAGCCGGAGCAAGGGCTCGGGGCCCCGGGAGGGCTCCGGGAAGCGGAACAGCCGCTCTCTCCCCGATGCCGCCCCGCAGCGCTCTCCGGGAAGGTTGTGGCTTGCCATGCCAACGCAGAAAATACAGACCGCAACAAAAATACATACAATTATTTAAATGCAGTGCCAGAATAGATATTTGACAATACAATTGCATTATGCTGGATTCCTTCACTTCCAATTTAGAATCTGATTTAATTTATATCACATTACAAAGAGGTGCCAGATGCTCCAGCTTCCAGTTGTGGTTGGGCAAATGGTGGACTACCATTATTTTTCTACAGATAAACAGTTTTTTTTTTTTTTTTAATTTTAATCTATACTTTCCAATTATGTTTAGATGTAAGCTCTGATTCATATCCTTCCTAAATAAGTATTTTTTTTTGTTGACTTCATTAATAAAACAAGTCTCCCAGGAACAGTGTACCCACAGAGCACATGGGATTAGGAGTGGAGATTGAGACAGGCCTGTACTTCTGCTAGACACTCCCACAACACTCAAATTAGGTTAGCTCTATATGAAAGTAAATATATAAATCTTAAACTGAAAAATTACAGGCTAATCAGTAGAGTTCAAAATATAATGGGAATGAAACTCTGCATCCGCCTTATGTGCTGCCCAAAAACAGTACAGGGATTAGCTGCTGCCCAAAGCCTCTTTTTACAAATGAATTGAAGGAAATGTAGGACAATGCCTAACAAAGACAGGACTCTTGGGCCACTGAGTCATGATGTGAAGACCAGAAGACATAAAGGCAGCTTTTATCAGTTGAAGGCCAGCTGAAGTCAAAAGCCTCAGAACAGTCATGTTGAAATAAAGGAGCAGATTACAAAACCGCAGTGCAGAGGGCATGGTAGATAATTATTGAACAGTGTGAAAAAAAGGCCAAAGGTATAACATAAGATAAAGAGCTTGTTTTACATATGCTGATAAAAAAGGAGATGTTATTTAAGGATTGCCTCTACTGCCAAAAGAGAAATCCGGTTCCTCCTCTGAAGTGTTAATAGCATCCTACTCCTCCACTGGTATTAATGCTGTAAGGAATCCTAGCCAGGCAGCATTGATATCACTCTATTTTAGCATGCCAGGATCTGTATTCATTGAAACAGGGCTAACTATTAATCATTTCTATGCCTGTGCTTCTGTACGTTTTATAATTCACTGACATGAAGTAGCATATGGTGGATAATATTTTCCAATTACTTTAGTTAAACACTGTAAAACAAATGTAAGAGATGGTGCTTCCTGTTGCTGGACAAAACACATCCCCAGTCTGGGAATAAATAAATCCTAGGACAGATGTTCTATTATAATTGACTAAAAAATTCTGGGGTCTAAGATAAACTGTTCTGTATCTTCTGATAACAGGCTGTTATTTGCCTCTGGTCTCAAAACTGCATCCATATATAGGGACATATTCATACCCTCTCCAGGGCCATTTTGTCTCCTGACAAACTGTCTCCTGTTAGTTGTCACACCATTGGTTAGGTACAAATTCTTGTTTTGTGTCACAAATGTTCTACAACTGGTAAGAACTAACTTGCACATCTGCATAATTATTTAATAATCTTTAGTGCTTTAAACAGTATTTCTGCACTTATTTGGAGCCAGTGTCACCAACACACAGGCTCTTGGATGAGTTACACCTGTATTTAAAATATTTTTTCTCCTTCCCATTTCCACACATATTTTTGCTTTTGTTTTCCAAGCCATACAAGTAAGACAAGGAACAGGTCATTCACATTTCACAAGCCATGCAATCAAATATGATTTGTTTGCATTCACCTCCTAACCCCTCTTATTTTATTTTTTTTGCCTTGCTGACAGCATCATCCTGACAGCATTATCCTGAGGAACATTGCCAGGTGCAGTAAACCAGGTCTAAAAGGCCATCAAGAATGTATCAAATGAAACAGAGAACTGAACGAGACAGAGAAAATTGCTGAAAAGAAAAGTAAAGACTGTTTTCTTCTTCCTCTTTTTCTGAAAATTCTGGACATCAGAGAAAGTACGTGCCAGAATTTTAAAATTATTTGTTGTATGTGAGCTTGAAAGTTACTGAGTACCATGGAACTGCATGCCAAAGAATTGGTCACTATCAAAATTGCACTTTAATCCTTGTTTCTGAGTCTGTTTTAAATATGGTCTGAATTACTTACTCTTAATATGATGTTATGCCTACACAGTGTTATGTATGAAACATATTATGTTGTGTTATTATTCTTGTGTGAGGGGCCTGATCAGGCTTTTCATAAGCAGAACTTTCTTGGATTGCAGCAGCAATTTTACATATTGAAAATTTCCAGTACAGAAATGGAACTGTACGAGCTGAGGAGAAAGTAGATGCTTAATAGAGCAGAAATGAAGATGTAATACAGTCCCTTGAACCACCTGCCCCTCAAATGGTTTGTGGTGTGGCGTTATGCAGCTCTGACATCCCTTTAAAACTAGATGTCTGTGTCATGAGGTTTAGGAAGTGCACTTTCAAATGTATTTAATGGACATTTTAAATCAAAATATCCAACTAATGTGAGTGAAGATACTGAGGTGAGAATAAAAAAAAAAAAAAAAAGGAGAGAAGATAAAAAATAGGCATTTACAATAAAATTTGCGTGATTGTTACATTTCTATACCCAAAGTTGTATTCCACAACATTTTTGTAATGTGAATTCCTAGACTTGACTGTATCTGAACTGTCAGAGTATCCCACTGAGTATGTTGAAAGACCACTTTTCATTTGTAGTTGTACACCTAGCCACACTCAAAGCTGCCCCGCTCTGAAGTAAGTCAGCAAAAAGAGATTCAGAAATTAAGCAGTGTGACACCTTTGCCTGCTGAAGAGTCTGTATTGAGTAAGCACTAACATTCACTGCAGCACAAAAACTTCAGTGTCATCCACTTTTATCAGCACAATTTGTTCTATGAGAAGCAGAACTAGTGGTGCCTGACAGTCTAAATACGCATGGGAGATGTCTCCTGTGTACTCTGTATTCCTCACTGCTGTAACCTAATGCTGTAATTCTAATGACAAATTGCTTCCTACGATTTTTTGCTCATAATTTACCCATCTCCCCCTTATCTGCTGCTTACCTTCTTTGGCTTGCTGCCTGATGTTATTTGCCATATACCATAGCTACTTTGAAATCACAAGGTCTTCACTGATGGGTCAGGTTCTACCAGCCTCGGTAGCAATTTTCTAAATAAAGGCATTGGCAGAGGTGATTTGCAGAAGTCAGTTTGGATAGATGAAAGGGAAGCCATGCTTAACCAGACTGATAGCTCTCTATGATGATATGTTTGTGTTGGTGGAGGACTGGAGAGAAATTGATGTTTTGTCTCCACTGTATTAAGGTTTTTGACAGTGTTTCCAACAACATCTGTGCAGAGAAGCTGTTCAAATGCAGGTTGGGGAAGTGAGCAGTGAGGTGGACTCAGCTACTGGGCTTAAAGGATTGTGATCAACAGCATCAAATCCAGCTGGAATCTAGAGGTGCACCTGGGGGATCAACAGTGGAGCCAGTACCATTTAAGACCTTCATTAATAATTTGATCATGAACCTCAGCAGTTTTGCAAATGATACAAAACTCTGAGTATTTGATGATACACGGGAGGGTTTTGCTGGTCTTTAGAGGGACCTTGACAAGCTGGAGGATTTGACAAATAGGAATCTCATGAAATAATAAAAAGGAATAACCCCAGGCACCAGGGCAAGCTGGAGGCCAACCTGTTGGAAAAGATTTTCAGAAAAGGTCTTGAGGATTGTGATGGTCAAAATGGTGACCAAGGGCCAGCAGTGTGATCTCATGGCAAAGACGGTCAACAGCATCTTCAGCTGCATGAGGAACAGTGTCATGAGCAGACCAAGAGAGGTTGCTGCTGTGGCACTCAGCCTGGGATGTTGTTTCAGTCCTTCTTTAGAACTGGTCTGCAGGCTGAGGCTGTGTCTATCCTAGTGAGCTGAGCAGAGCTGGGACCATTCCCTGGGCTAGCTGGCACACGCAGACCATGGCCATGCTGCTAAATTCTTTTAACCTCCTGAAAAAGATATGCTGCATGCAGGACTTCTATTAAGTCCTATGGGTTCCTTGCCTGCCATAGCCCATAATCTTTCCAGAAACAATTTGGGACAGAGCGATTCGCCCACAGACAATGCTGTTCCAGGGACTGTTGTAATAATTAAACAGTCCAGATGGCTGGCACTATTTACTTTATGGATACAGCAGTGGAACAGATGCAGTATCAAATAAATTATCTTATGTAATTTCAAGGCCAAAGCCTAAACTGATGACAAGAATCTCCCTTAACCTAAAAGGGACAGTTGTAGATTAGTCTCATTTTAGGCAATATCCTGTTCTCACCACAGACTGTGATGCAATTTGGGGTGATTTAGAGTGATTATCCTAGATCAGAAAACTCATTGTAGTTTGTTAATCAGGGAAGAGTCCCATGCTTAGGGGCAGATTGTCAAAGAATATTCAGGTGTCAGAGATGTGATAAATGGTTTGTGAGAGCGTAAGAGCAGACAGATCCTTCACATCTACCCAGTCTCCTATAACCATTGCTTAGAAACAGCTTCTAGTGAATTGTATCCTGGGCTGAACATGAATCAGAAGTAAAAACATATCATGGATCACCATTAATCAGTGTTTCATTCAGAAACTACACAGCTAGAAAATAATGTGTCTTCAGTCAAATTCAATTAATTGCAGGGCCAGAAACTAAGTTATGTGCATGAGTCTGTTAGACTTGGATAAGCAGTGACAGAAAACATTATTTGTGTTGGTCTGCCGCAAATTCCATCAATGAATAAGGATTGTCTGAAAATGTGTGGGG